>JAHHUM010000001.1:2753913-3231557 GCA_036173005.1 Crenichthys baileyi | reverse complement strand
CAATTCGGGAGGGCTCGGAGTAGAGCCTGCTCCTCCACATCGGGGAGAGGAAGCAAGTTGAGGTGGTTTGAGCATCTATACCGGATGCCTCCGGGAAAGCCTTCCTCGGAGGTGTTCCAGGCACGTCCCACCGGGAGGAGGCCCAGGGGACGGCCCAGGACACGCTGGAGGGACTATGTCTCTCGGCTGGCCTTGGGCTCCCCCCGGAGGAGCTGGAGGAGGTGTCTGGGGAGAGGGACGTCTGGGTGTCTCTGCTGAGTCTGCTGCCCCCGCGACCCGGTTCCGGATAAGCGGAAGACGACGAGTGGCGAGTGGAATGATCTCTCTTTTTTATTTTCATCAGAACTCTTGCTGCAGCATTTTGAATCAGCTGAAGGCTTTTAACTGCATTTTGTGGTCATTCTTGATAGTAAAGAATTACAATAGTCCAGCCTTGAAGCAACAAATTTATTGGATAGTTTTTCGACGTCAGTGCTGGATAGGATATTTCTAATTTTGGCAATGTTCCGGAGATGAAAGAAGGAAATCGTAGAAACCTGTTTAATATGTGACTTAAATTACATGTCCTGGTCAAAAATAACACCAAGGTGTTTTACTTTATTACCGGAGGTCAATTTAATCCTACCCAGGTTAAGTGATTGACTAAGCAGTTTCTTTTTTAAAGACTCCGGTCCAAAGATGACAACTTCTGTCTTATCTGAATTTTGAAGCAGAAAATTTAAAGTCATCCAAGTTTTTATGTCTTCAAGACATGTTTATAGTCTATCCAACTGGTTGGGCCCATCAGGATTTATGAATAAGTAAAGCTGAGTATCATCGGCGTAACAGTGAAAATTTATCCCATGCTGCCTGATAATTTTACCTATTGGAAGCATTTATATAGTAAAGACCCAAAGGCCCAAGGACTGAACCCTATGGTACTCCACAATTAACCCTGGAGTTTAAAGATGATTTATCATTTACATGAACAAACTGGAATCTGTCAGACATATAAGATTTAAACCAGCCTAGAGCTGTTCCCCTGATCCCTACAGCATTTTCCAGCCTTTCTAAGAGAATATTGTGATCGACTGTATCAAATGCAGCACTGAGATCTAACAGGACAAGTACAGACACAAGTCCATTATCTGCGGCCATAAGAATATCATTAGTGACTTTCAGCAGAGCTGTTTCAGTGCTATAATGAGCTGTGAAACCTCACTGAAACTCTTCAAACAGGTCATTGCTGTGTAAATGCTCACACATTTGATTAGCAACTATTTTCTCAAGAATTTTAGATAAGATTTTTCAAGTCATCTTCATCAAGCGAAGGTTTCTTAAGTAAAGGTTTAATTACAGCTACCTTAAAAGCTTGTGGTACATATCCATTTACTAAGGATAGATTAATCATATCTAAAATGGGGCTGTTAATCAGAGGGAACACTTCCTTAAATAATTTGGTTGGGATTGGGTCTAACACACAAGTTGAAGGTTTAGATGAAGCTAATATTTCTGATAACTCATGGAATCTATATCTAGTCATTTTATGAGAACTTGGTTACAGCATGCATTGTTGTGTGTTGTAGAATTTATGTAATTAGTTCACGTCTTTGTGAGCTTTAGCTTCTTAGTCACTAAAATCTTTATCATGTGTGGGCTTTAAGAGCAAGTAGAGTTAAATATGTTATTGGCATGCAGAGAAAATATGATGCTCTACAAAAAATTACATCCAACCAGTTGTTTGTGGTTGCAGTACTGTACATATTGATATTGCGATGACAATTGTGATTTGATATTTTCTACCTGATTTCTACCTGTGTGTGTGTGTGTGTGTTTATGTGTGTGTGTGTTGGAGTTTCTGAATGGAAGCATAAAAGCTCTTTCATCTGTGGACTCGCCACCAAGCCTTATTCTATTCCCTATGTTTGATGTTGCAACAAATAGGATGTCTGAGTGTGTTTGTATTTTTTTCCTATCTCAGTCTTAAAGGTCTGAGGCTTTCTGTCAGAACAGTTCAGCTGAGTTAGTTTTTGAATTGTTATTTTGTCATTTCTGTGAATCGTTGACGTTTCTCCCTCCATCTTCCTTGCAGAGGAAACAGCATTTGAGGCAGGTGTGCGGGTGCAAATCCACAGTCAGGCGGAGCCCCCATTTGTTCACGAACTTGGCTTTGGCGTAGCCCCTGGCTTCCAGACGTTTGTGGCCACTCAGGAGCAAAGGGTAGGTGCCCCATCATTATCATCATTACTCTTCTTGTGCACTTTCCCCACCTCTAATGCACACATTGGGCTTATCCTTTGGAGATCATGTGATGAATAACCTGCCATAACATGTCTGATGAGATTCTGTGCATCCACGTTTATGTGTGTGTGTGTGGGGGGGGGGGGGGGGGGGGGGTGGGGGGGGGCGGGTGGGGGGGGTGGTGGGGGTGGTCTTGTGCTGCCTTGGGGGCCTTCATGTGACCTCTTTGGTCTCCTGTTGACTGTTGGCAGATAAGTGATGAACTTGTCCCTTTCCAGGTTTCAAATTTCTAGTAGAGTTGCTCTCAACCGAATCTAAGCATCACTCAATCATACTAAACTTTATTCTATCACACAACCCCAGTCTTAAAGGCTGCAGGACCCACAGGTAGTTAATGTCGATTGTCTTTTCTGTCGCCATTCTTATGCTTCAAATGGTTGTTTTTTATTGCTGTTCTCAGTTCAAGTTGCACATTTTCCTCTCAAGATATATTCGTTTGTTTTTGATCCCCTATAAGAATCATCCAGTAATTGCAATTATTGGTGTGCAGCTTACGTTTAGTATTTGTGCTTCTGTCTTTTTGTTCTATCCATTTGCTTTTTTTTGTTGTTGCTTTCCTAAGTGGTTTCTTCATCTTTTCATTTTTCTTTGACAAGCCCTGCATTTTAGTGGGTTTACAACTAAGTGGGTTTACAACTTAACTTTCTATAGGTAGGAACATCAGGGCAAGTACACAGAGTTTAAGGTTGCAAAATCTGCGTCACCAGTTTTGTCCACCAGAGAGACAGCTGAAAACTGAACCAGTAGTAGTGCCACAAATTGGAAAGGAAAACAAAGACAGTACACATAGGTAAATAGCATCAGTTGCTTCATCCAGGAAAGAGACAGCTAAACACAAAATTACTTGGCCAAGTGGATCTTTCATTAAAGGAATAAAACATAGAAAACACAGCTAGTAGCAGATATAGCTCCATTATTTGGTGTTTTGGGGAAGGATACATAGGTAACCCTATTAGTACTGGAGTAGGTGTATATTTTGTGAAAAAAAGGAAGAGAGAAAACACAAAGTTGTTAACATGACTAATTTTAAGTACTGCATAAAAGAAGAGTAGTAGGAGTGAGAAAAGATGGTCAGAATGTCCTCCAGCAGCTAAGCCTGAAGACCAATATTCTATTCAGTGCTTTATCAAAAAGGAAGCTTTCAGATCTAGATCAGGATTGGTAAATATCTCCTCCCCCAACATATTTTTTCTTTATCTGCATAATGCCAGCCTGTTACTTTGTGCAACCAGTAAGCTAGATTACACATTTTAAAAATGATGGGTATCAGTGTCAATTATTTTAATGAACTGGCAATGGTCTATGAAACTGCACTTTATGAAAACACATTTTTTATTCATTTAAACCTTGGCTTTACTTTTCCTTTAGCTGATGAGATAGTTTTCCAACTCCATGATACACTATTACATATCAGTTACATTTTTTAATGGCTACCTGTGAAGTGGAGGAAAAAGAAAATAGAGTTCCCATAACAGTTTTCATCTTTGGGATTTGTTTATTTTTCTCCTATTTTAGAAAAAGAGAAAAGACTTAAGAGAACAGCTTACAATACAATTCAATGCAAATGTGCGAGTATAAACACAAAGGGAATGTCCAGCCATCATACAGTTAATGAAATTGGGCATTGTGTCCAAGAGATGAATGTGTTTTGGTGAAAAATGTGCATAAAAAACCCAGAACAGAGCAACTTGCTTTTTGAAGAAGTTGGCTGAAGCTGGTGTTTGAATGAGATGTCCCCCAGAACTGCTTACATTGCTTACCTTATTTCCTCAAACAAAAACCATTCAAAGGTTATATTTGATAGAAGTAATTTAAATGTTTCCTTTCATGCCAGCATTTTCCAAATCGGACTGTAATAACTTGACAATCTTCAATGTTCTTCTGTTTATCCATCTTCTTCCCAGTCATAGTTGTCTTTCATACTTGTAAATTCACAAGACATCCGTGTCATTCTAAAAAACATAAAATTGTCTTTAAGACCTTTCAGTATTCTACCAGCCTCTTTGTTTCTGAAAGTTTTTCATAATGGCCTCTTTATAATGCATCTTGTTAATGTGTCGATCCAAACCAGCTATGTCTGTGCCCTTTTTAAAGGGCTGTAATAAAAAAAACCCTGCTTGGACTCCTCTCAGCTAAATTATTATAGGGTTGTTTATAAATTACAGGGTAACCTGTGGTTTATTTTCTGGAACCAAACATAACTTTTTATTAATCCTAATCTACTTTTCGGAAAATTTATTTAACAGAAACTGTTTGCTTGATGTGTCCTGTGACATCATGATGGTTGCAGGCACTGGGGAATTTACTGTTTTAGTCTTGTCAGACTTTTATGCAACCTTAGACACTGTTGATCATGCCACACTTAATTAACAGACTCCATAGCTTCCTGGAACTGTTTTAGACTGTTTCATATCTGAACGTTCACATTTGGGCGTCTGAGTCCACATAAACCACATCATACCAGTTTCTACTCATTTTATATATGGGGGTTCCCAAAGTTTTGGACCCACTGCTTTTTATGCTGTATCTACGCCCCCAGGGACAGATCACTAAGAATTTTCATAATCCTATAATTTTTGAGTAGATAAAATTCATCTGTTCTGCTCCTTCACAAATTCTCTCTAGAAACTGTCTAAATTGAGCTCCTTAAAGAAATCACAATCTGGTTTATCAAAATAACTTCCTGTAATTGAACTCTGAGAAAAACAAGTGCCTCATCATTTCCCTGGAGAGCATGGTTCCTCTTATCAAGCCATACATAGACTGGATGTTTGAGCTCATCTGTCAAGCCAAACCAAAGGATTTTTTTAGGTGTGGTATTTGATCAATGTCTCTTCAAAATTATTCAAAGTAAGGTGACTGTGGCTCAATGGGAAGAGTAGTCATCTTGCAATCTGAAAATTGTGGATTTGATTCCAGCTTACTTCTGCCCCTGGTCAAGGCACTTAACCTCAACTGATCTGTGTATTGGTGCAAGAGGATCAATATACTGCACAAAATAGATGGTATCATGAGGTAAGAACATTATGAGGAGAAATTTTAATAGGCAAATTCTTTCAATTTCTACATAATAAATTTGGGTAAAGTTCAGAATTTTGAAAGTTAAAATTTTAAAAAGTCAATCTCTCTCTGATTATTTTGGCATATAGCAAATAGAAATAACAGCGTTTATCCTAACTGACCTAAAAGAGGAAGAGCTTGTTTAATGTCAGACAATAAGGAAGAAAAATTTTATTTGTCTCTGTATGCAGTGTATGTAAATATCAGGTTTAACTGTACATATATTGCCAGAATCCTTCAACATCAACCACATTTTTGTCCCGATCAAAATGTTGATGGCATCTTTCCGGCTGGATATCTTGCACATTTTTTGGCAGAATTGGTAGAGTTAATTTAGATTAGCTGGTTCCTTGGCAGTATCCACCCTGGCACGGGACTTAAGCACAGTCCACAAATTTCCAGTAAGGCCAGGGCTTTGGGGAGGCCCTTTTAGAGATTTCATGACAAATTAAACTACAACTAAAATGTTCAGCACAACTTCTTGCAGGAATTATATGAATGTATGTATATATTTAAAAAGTTCTAAGTTCTCGAACCCTCCATCTGGTAACAGCAGCTTTGAAAAGTTAAAATCTTTTGGATTACTTATACAGAAATTTAAATTAATTGAAAAAAATTCACAAACATTTATAATAAACTTACACAGAGTCATAGCTCTGTTGAGCCATTCATTCCCTTAGCTCTCAGCAGTCATGACTTTATGGGATTCTTCCAAAATAAAATTGATTCTATTAAAAAGAAAATCTTTGACATACTCCCGAAGATGATTACTTCATCCTCAACAAGTGAGACAACATTTTGGGAAATTAACTGTAGAACCTGATTTGTGTTTGGACTGTTTAGATCCTGTGGAGCTTCCAGAGTTTAAAAAATATTAGCTTCATCAAAATCTTCAACTTGTATGTTAGCCCAATCCCCACCAAATTATTTAAGGAAGTGTTCCCTCTGATTATCAGCCCCATTTTAGATATGATTAATTTATCTTTATAAATGGGTATGTACCACAAGCTTTTAAGGTAGCTGTAATTAAACCTTTGCTTAAGAAACCCTTCGCTTGATCGAGATGACTTAAAAAATTACAGACCGATATCCAATCTTCCATTCTTATCTAAAATTCTTGAAAAAATAGTTGCTAAGCAAAATTGGTGAGCATTTACGCAGCAATGACCTGTTTGAAGAGTTTCAGTCAGGTTTCAGAGCTCATCATAGCACTGAAACAGCTCTGCTGAAAGTCACTAATGATATTCTTTTTTGCCTCAGATAATGGCTTGTGTCTGTACTTGTCCTGTTAGATCTCAGTGCTGCAATTTTGATACAGTCGATCTAAAATATTCTCTTGAAAAGGCTGGAATATGCTGTAGGGATCAGGGGAACAGCGCTAGGCTGGTTTAAATCTTATTTGTCTGACAGATTCCATTTTTTCATGTAAATGATAAATCATCTTTAAACTCCAGGGTTAAATTTTGAGTACCCCAGGTTCAGTACTTGGGCCAATCTCTTTAAATATATATATGCTTCCAAAGGTCAAATTATCAGGCAGCATAGAATAAATTTTTCACTGTTACGCTGATGATACTCAGCTTTACTTACCATAAATCCTGATGAGCCCAAACCGTTAGATAGAATACAAGCATGTCTTGAAGACATAAAAACTTGGATGACTTTAAATTTTTTTGCTTCTAAATTCAGACAAGACAGAAGTTGTTGTCTTTTGAGAGTCTTTAAAAAAAAAACTGCTTAGTCAATCACTTAAACCGGATGGCATTAATTGACCTCCGATAATAAAAATAAAAAACCTTGGTGTTATTTTTTTCCAGGACATGTCATTTAAAACCCAAATTAAACAGGTTTTCTAGGATTTCCTTTTTTCATCTCCGGAACATTGCCAAATTAGAAATATCCTGTCCAGGAGTGACGCTGAAAAAACTAGTCCATGCATTTGTTTCTTCAAGGCTGGACTATTGTAATTCTTTACTATCAGTATGTCCACAAAATGCAGTTAAAAGCCTTCAGCTGATTCAAAATGCTGCAGCAAGAGTTCTGATGAGAATTAAAAAGAGAGATCATATTTCCCCTACTTTAGCTTCCCTTCATTGGCTCCCTGTTAAATCCAGAATAGAATTTAAAATTCTCCTCCTCACATATAAAGCCCTTAATGATTTAGCTCCATCATACATCAGAGATCTGATTGTTCCATACGTTCCTAACAGAGCACTTCGTTCTCAGACTGCAGGTTTACTGGTGGTTCCTAGAGTCTCTAGAAGTAGAATGGGAGGCAGATCCTTTAGTTATCAGGCTCCTCTCCTGTGGAACCAGCTCCCATTTTAGTCCGTGAGGCGGACACCCTGTCTACTTTTAAGGCTAGGCTTAAAACTTTCCTTTTTGATAAAGCTTATAGTTAGAGTGACTTAGGTTATCCTGAGCTATCTTCCTTATTGTACCTCCGTCTTCTTCTCCCCTTGTTGGATGGAGTAAAGGGGAGTCAGGTTTAGCCTAAACCGGCTCAGTTACGGTTGAGGTGCAAACACACCCTCCATTTCTGCTACCTGTATGACCCCCTCTCTTTTCCAATGGTTATGATCAATCTGACAGAGAGAGGTATCCCAATCGTTGTGGTTTTTAGTATAACAATGGCCATCAGTGGGCTCTAGATGGACAAACTGTCTACTTTTAAGGCTAGGTTTAAAACTTTCCTTTTTGATAAAGCTTATAGTTAGAGTGGCTTAGGTTATCCTGAGCTATCTCTGTAGTTATGCTGCTTTAGGCTAAGGCTGCTGGAGGACATAATGACCACTTTCACCCTCTTCGCTATATTCTCACACTACTCTTCAATTTTGCATTATTTGCTGTTATTTCAGCTTTTAACTTTATTCTCTCTCTTTTCTCTTCCTAGAAGCTACACCTGGCCTGACTCTGTGTCTACCTGTAACACCTTTCTGGAGAGGGGAATCCTCCAAGCTTCTGCTGAAAACAACTTAATGCTCACCCTCTACTGATGATCCACATGGCCCTGTCTTTCAGTGTTTAACCCTTTCTCTCTCCTAGACATAGCTACTGACTGAGCTTTTACTGTGACTAACTCTCTGTGCTCTCTTCAGACTCTAAACTTGAAAACTGGCTCAGAGTTTATCTGTTCTTTCTTTCTAGGTGAAACGACTAAAGGAGCTACATCCATTAACATTTACCTTTTCCTTCCCATAGAAAGTACTCCTGGATCAGTGCTTCTTTGTTCTCTTTGTGTCTCTGCTCTGTTCTCTCTAACCCCCAGTCGGTCGTGGCAGATGGCCGCTCACACTGAGCCTGGTTCTGCTGGAGGTTTCTTCCTGTTAAAAGGGAGTTTTTCCTCTCCACTGTCGCTAAATACATGCTCAGTATGAGGGATTGCTGCAAAGTCAACGCCAGTGACTGTCCACTGTCTCTACATGTTCATCCGGGAGGAGTAAATGCTGCAAGTCACTGACTGGATGCAATCTGCTGGGTTTCCTTAGATAGAAAAACTTTTTATCCAATTTGAATAAATAACAGAAATCTGGCTGCACTGTTCAATGATTAAGATTAATTGGAATGTATGTACCTGACTTTTGTGAAGTGCCTTGAGACGACATGTGTTGTGAATTGAGTGAAAGTTTGTGCTGAATGAAAATCACTGGAGCAATTGATTTGGTTCCAATGATGTTTGCAAATCTTATATTTCAAGGAGTTGGATTTTGACTTGTTAATTAAATTTTTCCATGACAGAAGTGATGCAAGTTGAAAACTAGTAAAAAAGGTATTTTCAAAGTTCTGTTTACTTTTGATTTTGAGGGATCATCACATGTTTATTATATCAGCCAAATGTAAATTATTCTAGCTCAGATTTGGAAAAAGTAGAATAGTTTTTTTTTGAATCAATAAGAACTGTTTAAAAAATGTTAAATGAAATTGGACTGAATGTGATGAAAATGATTGAATGCTAATAACCAATCAGCAATGGATCAATCAAATGTGCTAGATTTTTTTTGATTTTATCATCATGTTTGAAAAGTTGCAGCCCTGTGTTTCTTAGTATGATGTGTCTTGTGGGAATTGAGCAAAATTTCATGATTGATTAAAAGTTTGGCAACTGTGTAAAATTGAAAGGTTAATGGGACAGAATGCTAGAATCAATTGAATGAATGCATGAGTGAAAATTGCAGTGTAATGGGATGACAAAGTCTCTGTTAGTTCAGCAACCGGTTCAGGTTGGATGCAATGACTTTGCAAGGGTTGGTACAGCAGGCTTTTTAAACCAAAGTTTGAAGCATGGTTAAATGTTCAGTGCATTTGAATAATTTGTGTGGTGAAAAATTCATCATTTTGAGGAGTAATGATGCCAAGGATTTGCATTAAGTGTGATTATTTTGTAAGGGAATGGATTTGAACTCAGTTGAGTGGGGAGTAATGTTTCTGGATTTTTTCTAAATTTGTGACTTCCCATAAAGTTTCTGATAATGTTTAAAGAAGCCAGATGGATTGTTATGGAGGCAAAACTGTAAGTGATTAAGAAAAACAATTCAAGAAATGATTCACTTTTTTGTTTCATTTTTGAAAATGCTTATGAAGTGATTTTCCTGTTTATGTGCTGCAATTTGATTTTTTTTTTTTTTTTGAGCTAACATGTTTTGTTGGGAAAAAAATTGTTAAATGAAAATTGTGCATTTTTAAACTTAGTTAAAATTTCAAATGTTTTTCCACACATAGATGTTCATCAAAATGGCAGGAATTTAAAATTTTCCAAACATGAAAAACTCTGAGAAAGAATGAAAGGTGGTAAAAAAACCTTCAGTACTGATTTTAATCTTTTGCAGAGTCAATGCAAATGCAATTTCCAGTTTCTGAGCATGTTTGCTTGGACCTCCTCTGAATTGCTGATTGAAATGTAGCAGAATCAAACTTGTCAAAAACAAATTTGAGTTTGGATCAAATTCACAAAGTGAATTCATGTGAAAAGGGAAAAGGATGAAACAAATGCAATAAAACTAATGGAAAATGCATGATGTTGATGGACTTTGGTTAGCACATTTTTTGAAAATTCCTTTCTTTGGGATTTTGATAGAATTTGATGATCTAGCTTTTGGCTTAATGAGAAATTCAAATGTCATTGATGTATTCTAAAACTTTCAATATAACAGCTCCTCAAAGCTATTTTACATTTCCAGATGTTTGCAAATTGATTGGGTTTTTTAAGTTATAAAGGAAATTTTGTCAAGCAGAAGTTTTTTCATACCCCTTAAAATGTTAAAAAACAAATTGTGAGGTACTTTAGAAATCAAAAATTTTTAACAACAAAAAGGGATTTTCTTGCTTTAAAAGGTTGCAAATTGTGAGTAAGTTTAACATTTGAACTGAGAAAAATACATGGAAACTTTCTTTAAAAAATTTGGGTTTCAAGTAGAGAATGGGCATGAACCTTCAAAAAGGTTCACATTTTCAAATCTGAAAAATAATTTTGTTCTTTACTTCCCCAAAAACCTGAATTCAGAAAAAATTAATTTTACTTTTGGATGGCATTTTCCAAATCTTTTTTTTAATGAAAAACTGATTCAAAATCAAGTCTTTTAGGAGAAACATTATGCCAAAAGGTTTTAAATCAGTGGACTGAACCAGAAAGACTTTTGATGCATTGCAATGACCATTTTAAAATGAATCTTGTTGGAATGCTTTTGTTCAAATCAAATTTTTGAAATTTTTAAATGTTGCAGTCAACAGAATTAAGTTTTTTCAATTTTTGATCAATGCAAGTGGGGTTGTAAAAAATTTTCTTAAATCAGTTTAGGAAAATTTGTAAAAAATTTTTTAGCTTGATTCTTTTGTGTTTTTGTTTTTTTAAATGCAAAAGTGTTTGTGAAATTCAGTTGATTTAATTGGCACTGTAATTTTTTTAAAAACTTTAGAACATTGAAATTTCAATAATTTATGTGACTTTAAATTAGCCAAAAAAAAAATGAATATTTTATTAAATAATATTTCGGTCTGTTAAGGGTTGTCCTGTGAATACCAGCCCAATAAGGCGGTGGTATTAGGACAAAATTGAAAGGGATGAGCCAAGCTCTGACATTATTGAACAGCAAAACTCTGCACACACACAGAATGAATTCACACAATTTCTTAAAATACAAGAATTTATTAACAAAAATAAGTCAACTCAAAGTCAAACATATTTCAATCAACAAACTCTTTACTATGCTAAAACAATCCAACTAAACTACCAAGCAGAATGAAAGAATAAGGAAGACTAATGGGCTATGTACAATATAAACAAGTTGATCAAAGATGGTTGAAAACCATGACCAAAAGAGTGATGCAACATTACCATGCAATGTTATTTATGTTTGAGAACCAAGGATTATCTTGAAGAATCTGGAAGTGAAAGTTAGTCTTGGAACTAACTTAGGCAATAATTGGCATACCTTTAGACAACCATTCACAACGCAAGATCAGATAAAATATGATTTTAATAAAATTAATATTTTAAAGAATGATTTGCTGAATAAAACCAACCTTCTGGATGACCAATTCTCAATGGTGTTTAATTAGCTGCCTTTATTTATTAAAATAATATTTTAAAGAAATATAAAAATATTTTAAATAAGAACCAAATCTTTGAGAAATGGGCTTAATTGTTTGCTTAGTTATCAAGTTTAGTAAAATAATATTTAGGGAAATATTATTTTACTAGATTGAAAACTAACAACCTTTTTGGGTAAAAATGATCTTTAGCAGGCAAGCACGTGTTCTTAGCTGTTAGCGGTTGGAGCTAACAAAAGAAGCTTATAGCTTATCATCAGAATCAAACACATACCTTTAAAATACCATTAATAAAAGGGGTTAAATGCATAAGCGTGGACGGCGCGTTATGGCCGATCTTCTGTGTTTAAAATCACCCTTTAAATAAAGTTTGTCTTAACTTTAAAAAAAAAAAAAAAAAAACAAAACACACAAACACAAGCACATGTGCTGAGCAGATAATCTGCTAGCACTAAGATGGCTGGGTTTTCAACATAAACAAAACCAAACGTCATAAAACGAAAAAAAAATGTTTTAGATTATTTCATTCTAAACTACTTCTCTCTCTGCCCAAAACACAACCTCTTACGTGAACCGTGCTGAGGAAAAGTTGTCCGGGGACGAAGTTGAAGAAAGCATCCACAGTGAACAAAGGGTTAACTTGCAGCTAACCTCCGTAGCTGTGGGGGGGGGGGCTCGTTCTGTCGGGCCGGCCAAACTGCACGTTACTGCTGTAACCACGGTGATGCGGTCCCGTTGTCCTTCCTTCAGACCGGGAAAACTGCTCCACTCGGCGTCGTAGAGACAGGGTCTCTGCTGGGAACTCTCTGGAACACAGTTTGCTTCTGTAGACTCAGAGAGAAAGAGTCAAGCAACGCTTGTACCTTAATTACCCCCGTTCATGAATGAATAGTTTATTTTCAAAGTTCCAGAAAAGCTCGTACCGGCCTTTCATTTTGTAACCATGGCTGGGGTCCCAACATGAGAAAATGTACGAAGAATGGCAGTTGAAAATGAAAAAGAGAATGAGGAGACTGATTTATAATATAGTAAGGAAATTGCAGCTCAATTAACCACTTCTTACAACGAAAGATATGCACAAAACAATTAGCAGAAGACTTCACAGGGGCTCTTCTTGTCAGCTAAGAACAGGAAACTGAGGCTACAATTCATACAGGCTCTCCAGAACTGGACAAGAATAAATTGGAAACATTGCTTTGTCTAAAAAGCCTTGATTTAAGCTTCAATATTCAGATGGTAGGATCTCAAATTGACGTGAATAAAATGGAAGTAAGGTTATATCCTGCTTCGTCTCTAAGGTTCAGGCTGGTGGTGCTAGTTTAATGCTGTGGGCAATACTGTATTTTCATAAAATGCTTTTGACCCTTCAGTATTCACTGGGCTATGTTTAAATGCCACCGCCTTACATGAGTATGGTTGCTGACCAAATTAAACTACAGTGCACGCATCTTCTAATTGCTACTTCCAGCGGGATAACGCACTGCCAGAAAGCTCCAATCATCTCAAGCCATTTTCTATTTTTTTTTTACAAAGTTTGCTGCACTACAATGGCCAGCAGAGTCACCACATCCCAATCCAACAGATCACCTCAGATTTTTATCTTGCCAAACAGGACCAAAACCTCAGACAATCTGTTGAAACTGTGCAGTGAAGTCCCAGTCCAGTCCTGCTAATGCATCATCACTACTATTATGTAAGATAACAAACCCAGAATGTGCCAATCAGAATAAAGCCATGCACATTTTGTCTTTGTATTTTAAAGCCAGTCAATCTACACTTAGCTTAAATCATCTTGAAAATGCAACTGAGATATTTCAGTTAAGGATTATAGGACGTTTTTTAAATAAAGTTTAAATGTGACCTTCCCACATCAGAGCTTAGTGTGTTAAGGTGATAAACAGTTAGAGAGGAGACATGTTCAGCAATGGGTAGGCCTCCTGGGTAATGAGCCTCTCAGGGACGCTGCTTGTCTGCCAGCCCTGTTCTGTGACTGGCAGGGCGTAGACAAGTTGTCCTCTGTGAAAATGCCACAACTGGATCAGGTGATTTTACCTAATAACATTAGACCTACATTAAAGCAGCTTTAATCAAGTGAGCCTCCAGTATGAAACTCGGGAAAGAGAAGAGTCCTCTCTGATTTCAGAATTGGCTTGCTGTAGGCTTTTAAATGAAACTTAAAGGGCATGCTGTTCCTGTAGTGGCGAAAGTAATTCTTTTCATGAACAAAACAGCTTTATTTTTCCAGGAAGACTCTTAATTGAAATCCAGAGTCTTTGTGTTGCTGGTTAGCACTCTGCTCAGAAATACATCAATAACACAAAAGGGTGTTTTTGCTCAAACCCATTGTCCAAAATTTGCATTTCAGCTCACCCAGGCAGCACTAATGGGATGACCTCATTGTAACTCACGCTGGTATCTACTTTTTAACAGTGTCCCTGTTTGGCAGAGCTGCATGGCCTAATTAAAGTATCGCTCTGGTATAACAGGGGAATGGATCATTGATTAATAACACATTGAGTGGCCCACAAGCCTCGGCTTTTATTAGATAAGACCACAATCGGGTCCACTGGTCTCAGCATACTGAAAAGTGATATTGAGCGCCTTATATTATCTGATTACAGAGAATTAATCAGATCTTGGATCAGCTACAGCTAACTCTAATTAGGTCAGAAGTAAAGATTAGGTGAGGTTTAAAGGTGATTGGAAAGGTTAGGGATTGCCAAGGAGCACATTTTTTAATTCTCTGACATAATTAATAGCTTCTGAATGTCAGTATATGGCTTGTTCTTGCTGCTGGGTTTGAGAAAGGCATATTTAATTATTACAAGAAACAATTTAGCTCCATCCAAATGGCTATAGGCTTCTGGACACAGAAATGCCAATTGGATTAAGTTGAAATTTATTGTCCTTCTCTTGTGTTGCTAAAAGAATATCTTCTATCTTGCACCTGAAGCAGAGAAACAAGATCATCTAGAAAAGCAAGCCAAGGTTTCAAATTCTGTCATTACCTTCAAGCAGAGTGGAGCCAAGCTTAATCTGACAGAATGCTCCATTTGTATGCTCCCCCCTTTCAAAAAAAGATCTTTTGGCAGAGCAAGCTGGCTCACTTGGGATGCACTAAGATGACAGCGAAAAAAACTGGGAACAGAGGGTGATGGATACAGAGCAGGGCTGGACCTCGATGCTTGTGTTGTAGAGCAGATGGGCCTCCATGCTGCTCAGCCCAGTGTCCCTCGTTTCTCATCTGTTGTCCCAGCCTTCACAACCACAGGAGCATTTGTACGTACTTTCCGCACTGTGTGTTCAGGGATTTTTTTGACAGAGTCTAGCTAACTCTTAAATTGGTTTCTGCAATGCCAACTTGGTTTTTGGACTTTTCTGCTGCCATGTAATAGTTGGAATTCAAGGACTAAGCATTTCGTTTTGGAGAACTGTTAGTATTAAGGAAGTGTGTAATTCACAGAGTTCTTCTCTGTTTTTTTGTTTTGTTTGTCTTGGATGTCCTTTATACAAGCTGTTAAAAGCCATTGAAATTGTTTGATCACATGTAATGAGCAACCCAACCTTTCAAGGGAAGACAGTGACAGGTTGCAAAATTTGACCATACTGAATTGTAAGACCCTGTTTCTTACCCCTCTTTTATCCAGAATCGGGTACTGAATGTCTGGGCCCTCCCTGCCAAACTGTAACAGTTTATTTCCCCAAGCCATTAAAACTTTTTAACATTCAAAGTACTGACTGATAACCTAAATGTTAGTTTAATAGCTCAACACATTTGCACAGTTGATTGTTTCTCCATTTGCACAATTCACTGCATATTTCCATCTTTCCTACACTGAGACCAAGACAGTGATACATTTCTCATTTTGTTTGAATTATCTCTGCTGCTCTGGGATCCCAATATTACCTTGAAACGTTTGCATGTACTCAAATACACCATTGTTTTCTCATATTATATACATTTTGTAAATCTCACTTTGAAATTCTATAAACTGTGTTGTCTATCAGATGGGCAAATGCAGATTTGATTTTCCAAAAGTTCATAATGATTCCTAATTCCTAATACTTTCCTCCTCTTTATCCAACTGGACAGTTGGATGCTGACTTTGGAAAGACAACTTGAGACTAAGGTTTTAGGACTTCTTGTTTGTTTCATGGAAACCTGCCAGGTAGTCTCTTGAAAAGAAACAGCATTTTTTTTTTGATTGTGGCACATCATGGTATGTGTTGCTTTTTGAGGTCTTTTAGCCTACTTCATACTGCCAGAAAAGTTCTATTTAAGTGATTTCTTCATGCTACAGGTCTGACAGTAATTCAGCCTGGGTGTAACCAGGGAAATTGAACTCCAAAAGAATGTTGTTAATCAGTTAATCCATGATTTAACGAGGAGGCAATTACTTTTTCACATACAGCCAGTATGGTCTAAAAAACGTCTTTACCTTAAGAAATAAAATTATTCAAAATATTTTTTTGCAATTGACAGAGAAAATTAAATGAGCTTCCACTTCTCTTCTCCCTCTTAGCTGACCTACCTGCCTCCCCCGTGGGGAGAGTGTGAGTCCAAAGCTCTGGAGTCGGGCTTCTTTCAGGTCTACAGTGTAACAGCCTGCAGGATTGATTGTGAAACTCGCTACATTGTGGAGAACTGCAACTGCAGGATGGTGCACATGCCTGGTAAGCACCCCTGTTGTACTCTATGATGATTATTGAGCGTGCATTCATCAACAAGGGTTTTCAGCAAGGTTGCAGCATTTTCAGGGGATTTACCAGCATCATATTGATATGACAAATCAATGCTGGATTAGTTGTTGGCATTTTTAAAAGCCCTAAAAGTACAAGGTGTACCTGGGAGGTACAAGGATGCCGTTTCTCACAGAAAGTATCTTCCATTCACGTGTTAAAACTTAGTTTGTTAAGTTTTCCAATAAGTTCATGTTTAAACACCTACATTGATTCAATAGCTTCTGTAATGTACATTACTTATTCTGTACCCAGGTGATGCGTCCTACTGCACCCCTGAGCAGTACAAAGACTGTGCTGAGCCTGCCTTGGGTAAGTCCGCCTGGATACACACAGTCTAATAAGTCAAGAAGAAACACATACTGTATCATGGTTTAGGAATGCTTACAGCTTCTGCAAATCATTAGGCGCAGCCTGTTTTGGAGATGAATTTTAAGGCAGGGTGATATCAAGTTAAAAGTACTTATCTGGTAAATTATCACAAATTGCTGAAAACCAATCTGCTCCTCAGTCTACTCCTACACTTTTTTTTAATTTCATGTCATTACAATCTGCAGTCTAACCAAATTGTGCACTAATAAAAGTGCAGAAAATTCATCATATATTTGCTAATTCCAGATATCACTCCTGGAAGTACAGAAGGCTAAATGTTTGCCATCTTAATCTTAGCACTCAAGTCTGTAACGAGCAGCAGAGTCGACAGGGACCCCAGTGTTAGAGTTCAATTTAATGTGTGGATAGTCAGAGAGATGATGCATCTTACTGCCTTGACTGATCTAAGAGGATGGAGACATGCAAAAGGTTTCAGCAGCTTTCACATCTTCCTTCAAATTCAAGAATTCATATAAAGTGATATGATATGCCCCCGTGTGAAGTTTGGATCAGTTTTTATAAGGATTTTATTTCCTTTTTTACAGAAGCAGATTAACAGGTAGACATACACATATATGACCAGGTTTAGTATACTGGATCAGAGGTAGGGCACAGGTTAGCACAGTATTTCTCAATAAGTGGATGTGCCCCTGCGAATCCAGCTTGAGAGGCAAGATGGATTCTTTATTCTTACTTGAACAATCAACAGGCCTCCAGTAACTAGGTGGCAGCAGTGCTCAAACAAATCAACAGGCTGCCTGTACCAGTGGAAGAAGTGCTCAGCACTGGTGCAAACAGAGCTGACGGAGGAGAGATGAAGAAGTTTGTCATCAGAATAAAAACAAAATAGTGGCAAGAAATGGCGGAAAATATAAAATCAAATAACATGACGAAGCCTACCTTGCCCTTTGATTCACTGTTAATACGGTCGGAATGATAGAAAATAATTGAGAGCCACTAGGTTTACACAAACCCTAGGGTTTCTTCTTCAAAACTATTTTTTATGTACTTTTTTGGGAGGATTAGAAAAAGAAATAGAAATTGTGACAATAAATAAATGGAGCATTGGTGATGGACTTAAATGTTGATTCCCAAAGTAGGGTGAAGACTGTAAATAAGTAAAAACGCTCCTTAAAGTTGAGTCTCTGAGCTATTACAGATGTCATCAACAGCACAGTTGTCAGGATATAAATCTGCTTGGTAAAAAAGACCTTAAATAGATAAAAAGATAGGAAGGAGCTGATATAATTTTTTTACAGTTAGAAGCAGCAACATTTATATTAAGAAAAAAAGCCTGCCAAATGAAAAATGAATAAGCTGTATAATGAGTCTCTAGATGGCGTTACCTTTAATGGAAGGGGGAACAAATGCTTCTGTTGAGGTGGAGGCTCAGAAGTAAGATGATATAAGAAAATGAATTAGTGAATTAGGAAGGTTTTAAAGGAGGTGGAAATAACACAACGAGCACAAAAATCTTTACATTTTAACAGATTTACATTTTTATCCACAGTATTAATTCCAGACTGATCAAATGTTTCTGAAGGTGTTTTTAATAAGATGTTTTGTCCTGAATTTTAATTGGAAAGGAGCTGAAATATCACAAAGTAATTACTCTCATTTGGTCTTTGGCTTGATACAACTTGTGCGTAAATTTGCCAATGCGTTTTGTATCAAAATGCCAAATGTATTTAGGGTTGTTCCATGTGGACAATTTCCAAAGTTTCTCAAGGCACAGGATGTGATCTTCTGACTTGAGATGTTCACAAAGAAAGATGCTGAGTGTGGCTATTTTTCTGTGACCTAATTGACTAAATCAATGCAGCACTTACTATTTTATACATCAACAATTGCATTTTTTTACATGCTGTATTTTTAATAGTTCAGCAATATTGATTTTTTGTTAAATTAATAAATGATGCTTTTTTTAGTTTGATGATCTTTTTATTATAGGGAGAAGCTGTGTTACAAAGCAGAGATATAAAAACTCTGTGAACTGTGAATAAGAGACTTTGACAACCTTCATGTAAAGCTCCATCTTTGGACCAGTTATTTATGAATCTTTCAGGTATTACCCACTTGGAGAATGAGTTTTAAATCCTTAAAAATAACTGAGGATAAAGGTCTATGATCAACCAGTTGTCATGTTGTTCTAAAAATCCTGGAATGAGCCAAAGAAAATGGAAATGAATCTTTTATGGAAGTGAACTATTAAAAAAATCCTACTGAAGATTGTAGTTTTGTGTTACAAAGGGCGGATGGGGTGGGGGTTTGGGGGGGTCGGGGGGGGGGGGGGGGAATGCTGGAGTATATGGTATTGCTGAAGTCTCATGTTATAATAATAGTCCGTTGATGTTTGCCCTTACTTTTTTCAATTAAGAAGATAGCACACACATTGCAACAACATTACTAGATGGATTGATTACAGAAAAAGATAAGACCCTCAAACATAATATTACAGTGACATTAAAGAATACTTAAAGGTGTTAATTTGTTAGAAATAAGCCCACCAGTATAGTAGACTTATCAGGTGTGACTAGGGGAAGTAGTAGTGTGCAAACCTTCCATCTATAGGCTTGATCCAAAGACGTGTTTGTAGCACAGCAAAAGTGAGTGTCCAGTCAGCTCTGGTTGTATTTGCATTGTGTTACCAGCTACAGCGCCTCAACATTTATCTTTAGTGTAAACAGCTGCCTAACTGTTACATTTTTGAAGCATTTAGCTGATAGCTAGTTATGTTTTTGGCCTTGATCGTGACACATATCCATGTTTGCATGGCCAATTTTTAACAGTTATGGCCTGTTATGTTGTACATGGTTTGCTAAACCATAATTTCCATTCAGAGAGAGAGGCTACAGAGGCTCTTCAGACAGTGAGCACAGGTATAGACAGACAGTCCTCAATGAAGGAGAGAGACTCAACCAGCTGTGATGTGTATGTCTTGACTAAAATCCATTTTTAGAAAGAAATTATAAGGCTGTGCATGAGTCTTGTGACATTGTAGCTTTAATAACCCAATTAACTCCACATTGGAGCTGCATATTTAGCCTGTCCTGCAGAAACTCCATTTTGGAGCGAAACCTATAGGAGAGACTACAGCATCCTGAATGGCACAGACAGGTGAGTATTGGCCTCGGAGTCCGTACCAGCTAATGTCTCTACTTAAATGATTCGGGTTAGTTTCAGAGACAAAAAATTCTGATCCAGACATCCCAGGTTTCCTTACATGTGGTAGACAGGTTTTTTATCACAGAAAGCTTGAAACCTTGTGGAGTGAAGTAACATAAACATCAAGTTTACTTCACCTTTGGCAAACTTGAAATGGACTGATGAGGTGCAGAGGATCAGAAAGATTAATTCATCTGACAACATAAACAATACATACACTTGAGCCTTATTCATATTCCTTGCAGATGATTTCAAAATAACCTTTCAATTTTACCAACATGTTTCTTTTAACTGAAAGTAATATACACATTTTGGAATGGACTAGCCAGAGTCACAGCTAGATTCTGATAGAGAATCGGTGGAGGGAGATAAAGATTAGGGTGATGGCAAGGAGGCCTTCCATCCTCAAAGAGTTGGAGCTCTTCAAAGGTTAATTGTCAAGAGCTCAAAGAGAAATCGTCAAAATACCAGTGGAAACAAGTAAAAAGCTGGTCAGCAATTACAAGAAGGGTTTGATTTCTGTAATGACGATCATATTTTTCAGTTGCGTGTAAATAAAAGCCTATATTTTGCTAAATTAAAACTCCTTTTACATTATTTCATAACCCTATGAGAGATGCCTGTCTCATTTCCCATAAAGACAAACTTCTTGATTAGATTAAAATAATTTCATGTTTCATGTAAATCCCGGGTCAGAAAATATTTTGTCTTGTATAACATGGCAAATAAAAAGAAAAACATGATTTACCTATTTAAATTGTAAACATTATAAACATTATAAATGTGTATAAATGTAAATCTAAAGTTACAAAAAATAAAATGGGAGAGTCTCTATGACTGATTAGTAATCAAAGTAACAAACCACTTTGGGTAGTAGGGCAGTATGTTCAGGACTTTGTGCATTACACAGTTATATTCACACAAATCACATATCATTTATAGACAAGGTTATATTATATTGTAAGCAGTATGACATTCCTATAGAATGTACAGACATAAAGAGCAGTGAAATGTCACCTGTTAGACAGAGGAGAGCTGTTGTATGATTTCTTAGAGGCAGCAGAGAGTAAGTCTTTTGGAGAACTCCACTGTCTCTGCGGGGGGGGGGGCTGAAATGGGTAGGCTGGATTGCTTATGATGGAGAACAGTTTGTTCAGTGACCTCCTGTCCCCGACTTATTCCACTTATCTCCACGTTCTCACCAATGATTTTACCTGGCCTTTCAATTACTCTATTGAGTGTGTTGACAGCCCTGGTACAGATGTAGCTCACCCAACAGAACACAGGATGGTAGATGACGTTTACAACAACAGATTAGTACAAGATCTCCAGCATCTTGCTGCACACACTGAGTTTTCTCAAAAATTGTTTGCTCTTCCCATTCTTGTACAAAGCATGCTGTTGCTCCAGTCCAGCCTGGTGTTTTGGTGCATAGTAAAGTAATCTATGGCCACAGACTTCTGTAGTAGCACAGATGCTGCTTAGCTGTGAAATCGGTGTCAGACTTGATGGTCTTCTGTGAAATGGCAGATGTCTAATGTCTGCTAATATAGCTTTTTGTTTGTTTGAGTTTTTATAAGTTGCTAAAATCAGCTAAAACAGGTCCTCCCATGTAATTAGCTGTTAGCCTTCCAATGCTCTGAAGACTTTTCTAAAGCTCACCTTGACATGCAACAGGTAAGGGAACTATTACTCAGGATGACATCACAGATCCTCAGTTAAACCAAGTCTGAACCATCTCTGTTATCTGGTTATTAAAGTCAGGGAATTGTAACAAAATTGTACTGTACTGTAACACTCAACCCAAATTACAACATCATTGATCTTTATTATCCTGGTGTGAGAAAAAAGCTCAGTAACACTTTGATTCATTTACTGGCACAACTAAAGCCTGCTAACAGAATACGCATTTTCTGAAGAAAACATTCTTTTCAAATTGTAAAAACAAGTCAATATCTTGTTTCAAAAGGAGTGGTTTTTAACCCTACCAACTTAAAGGACAAGTTAAAACACCATTAGTCCAACCTTCTCTCCTCTTTCAGCCTAAACTTCTTTCATCCAATTCTAAACCATTTCTGCAAAACCTGAAAGGTTTCCAATAAGCCAAAAAGGCAGCCGAGGACAACAATTCCTTGAAGCAACTGGCATCAAAACTGTGCACTCCCGCACCATAAAAACATTTAGCGCAACATAGAGTGACCGAACGAGCACTCAGAAAAAGGACGTTAAGCTATACGGTGCAGGAAGGCAGAGGGTTCTGGTGTATTTCTCTGCACCTGGCTTCATTTTTTTGGAACTATAAAGCTTCCAAAATCCCAACAGATACACACACATATACATTCAGCTCAGCTTGGATCATGAAATGCAAATAAATTCTCAGTGCCAATTTGATACACCCTCCAGAAGATGCTTCAAGCACCAAAGTTTGATTGGGTTTTTATACTTCTGTAACTCTGTCCCTTAGGTTTGGAAACAAATCTTGGTTGTTGTTTTCTTTTTTTTTTTTGGAAGGGGTTGCTGCATTCATTGCCTTCTAACAACTCGTTTCCCTAATATTACTTTTTACATTATAAAGGTCACATTCATAATGCCAGTTTCTGCTTTGGCAGCACAATAATTATTTTTCAAAATTCTTGCAAAATATAAATGCTGTAAGAAGCTAATGCATAATGGTAATTTGTTCTAAGTAAAAGAAAATTTGTGAAGAAAGTTGTTTTGAGGCTCGGACAAAGAACTAGTCATTTAAATGCACAGAGTGGTGCTCCCATGAATCCAATAACGTCACATTTGAATTAAAAATAAGCTACCACTGTGAAGCTGTAATACATTTTCTCTCTCCTTTACAAGTCTGCATGGCCTCGGCAGCTATTATTGCACCCTAGGGGGGAATCTGCCTTTTGCTCTGTGATCTGCAGGTCTGACACAGAGCTGCTTGAGTGAGGTGCAGTCCTGAAAGCATTAATATGGAAGTAAATATGTGTCACTAGGATTTGAATTATAAATGCCACTGAAATGTTAATGTATGTATGTACTCTCCTACTGTATCTCAAAGTGATCACATTTTCAGTAACTGTTTTTTGTTTTTAATTTTCATTGTTTAGAAATTCGGCATAATAGATTAAAATGCAATATTTTCAGTGCATCCAGATTCAGCTCATTCCGCTGTCTGAAATTCAGCGTCTATAAATCAGTGTTTTGAAGGCAGGGTCACTATTGGTTACAAATATTAGCAAAGGCGACCAGATTAGTTGGATCTAACACCCAGCCAATCCTGTCAAGCTTTGTTAGTAACGTGATGCAATGCCTGTGGCACTCATATTGAAGCACAACCATCTCCAAGGTGGTCGACTTTTACGGTAGCTAACTCCAACTCAACGGTGAGTTTAATGCTTTCATTCACCTGTAGTATTATTTTTGGCACATGGAGTTCCATCTTACACCTTGATTTATAACACTTTTTTTTGGAAACTTTTAATCACGTAACCTGCAGTGTTGCCATTTTAGTGTTTTTATGTTATGAAATGAAAGCAGAGCCATCTCTTTCTTAGCAGGGCATTCTCTTATGTCCATCTTCAACAGTAAGGGGTCCTCTGTTGCATGTATTTAGAGGAAATGGTCTGCACAGCACGGTGGCACAGTTGGTAGGGGGTCTTTCTGCATGGAGTTTCCATGTTCTCCCTGTGCATGCGTGGGTTCTCACCGGGTACTCCGACTTCCTCCCACAGTCCAAAAACATGAATGTTAGGTTAATTGGTCTCTGTAAATTGCCCACAAGTGTGTGAATGAGTGTGTGCATGGTTGTTTGTGTGTTACCTTGCGATGGACTGGCGACCTGTCCAAGGTGTACCCCGCCTCTCGCAGATAGACTGCTTGAGATAGGCACCAGCTTCATCGCGACCCACTATGGAAGAAGCAGGATAGTAAATGACTGACTGATTGGTCTGCACAGCAAGATATGGCCTTTGACATATCACCAATGGTATACCAGTCTAAGAGAAAAAAAATTAAGTTGTTTTCGTAGTTACAGTAAAACACTGACATTTTACATGGAATTTAAAGATTGTCATAATGAAGTTAAATAAGGTGGGATAAAAAAAAAATTTTCAAAAGGGGGGAAAACTGTGTCACATGAATTTTTTTAGTAAGTGTCATAACCTCAAGTAAACCTGCAGGCGTGCGGATGGCCATCTATTTCAACCAGAGTCTATTTTACTGGATGCCGAAGAACGGCCAGGGTCATTATGTATGGATCATACCGCACCGCCAGGAAACAAGACAAGCACAACATTTTCAAAATAATTCACTAAAGACGGACTAGATCTTACTATATTAATAAATACACACACACACACAACACACACACACACGCACACACACACACCAATATATATATATATATATATATATATATAATATATATATATATATATATATACAGGGGTTGGACAATGAAACTGAAACACCTGGTTTTAGACCACAATAATTTATTAGTATGGTGTAGGGCCTCCTTTTGCGGCCAATACAGCGTTAATTCGTCTTGGGAATGACATATACAAGTCCCGCACAGTGGTCAGAGGGATTTTAAGCCATTCTTCTTGCAGGATAGTGGCCAGGTCACTACGTGATACTGGTGGAGGAAAATGTTTCCTGACTCGCTCCTCCAAAACACCCCAAAGTGGCTCAATAATATTTAGATCTGGTGACTGTGCAGGCCATGGGAGATGTTCAACTTCACTTTCATGTTCATCAAACCAATCTTTCACCAGTCTTGCTGTGTGTATTGGTGCATTGTCATCCTGATACACGGAGCTGCCTTCAGGATACAATGTTTGAACCATTGGATGCACATGGTCAATTCAATTCAATTCAATTCAGTTTATTTATATAGCGCAAATTCACAACACATGTCGTCTCAAGGCACTTCACAAAAGTCAGGTACATGCATTACAATTAATCCGAATCATTGAACAGTGCAGTCAGATTCTGTTATTTATTCAAACTGGATAAAAGTTTGTCTATCTAAGGAAACCCTGCAGATTGCATCCAGTCAGTGACTTCCACCATTCACTCTTCCCGGATGAGCATGTAGAGACAGTGGACAGTCACTGGCGTTGACTTTGCAGCAATCCCTCATACTGAGCATGCATGTAGCAACAGTGGAGAGGAAAAACTCCCTTTTAACAGGAAGAAACCTCCAGCAGAACCAGGCTCAGTGTGAGCGGCCATCTGCCACCACCGACTGGGGGTTTGAGAGAACAGAGCAGAGACACAAAGAGAACAAAGAAGCACTGATCTAGGAGTCCTTTCTATGGGAAGGAAAAGGTAAATGTTAATGGATGTAGCTCCTTTAGTCATTTTCACCTAGAAAGAAAGAACAGATAAAACTCTGAGCCAGTTTTCAATGTTAGAGTCTGAGAGAGCACATAGAGTTAGTTACAGTAACAAGCTCAGTCAAGTAGCTATGTCTAGGAGAGAGAAAGGGTAAACACTGAAAGACAGGGCCATGTGGATCATCGGTAGAGGGTGAGCATTAAGTTGTTGCCAGCAGAAGCTCGGACGATGCCCCTCTCCAGAAAGGTGTTACAGGTAGACACAGAGTCAGGCCAGGTGTAGCTTCTAGGAAGAGAAAAGAGAGAGAACAAAGTTAAAAAGCTGAAATAACAGCAAATAATGCAAAATTGAAGAGTAGTGTGAGAATGTAACGAAGAGGGTGAAAGTGGTCATTATGTCTTCCAGCAGCCTAAGCATATAGCAGCATAACTACAGAGATAGCTCAGGATAACCTAAGCCACTCTAACTATAAGTTTTATCAAAAAGGAAGTTTAAACCTAGCCTTAAAAGTAGACAGTTTGTCCATCTAGAGCCCACTGATGTCCATTGTTATACTAAAAACCACAACGATTGGGATACCTCTCTCTGTCAGATTGACCATAACCATTGGAAAAGAGAGGGGGTCATACAGGTAGCAGAAATGGAGGGTGTGTTTGCACCTCAACCATAACTGAGCCGGTTTAGGCTAAACCTGACTCCCCCTTACTCCATCCAACAAGGGGAGAAGAAGACGGAACTAAAATAAGGAAGATAGCTCAGGATAACCTCTCTAACCTCTCTAGCCATTCTCTAGCCAAGTTTATAGTTAGCCACTCTAACTATAAACTTTATCAAAAAGGAAAGTTTTAAGCCTAGCCTTAAAAGTAGACAGGGTGTCCGCCTCACGGACTAAAACTGGGAGCTGGTTCCACAGGAGAGGAGCCTGATAACTAAAAGATCTGCCTCCCATTCTACTTCTAGAGACTCTAGGAGCCACCAGTAAATCTGCAGTCTGAGAACGAAATGCTCTGTTAGGAACGTATGGAACAATCAGATCTCTGATGTATGATGGACCTAGATCATTAAGGGCTTTATATGTGAGGAGGAGAATTTTAAATTCTATTCTGGATTTAACAGGGAGCCAATGAAGGGAAGCTAAAGTAGGGGAAATATGATCTCTCTTTTTAATTCTCATCAGAACTCTTGCTGCAGCATTTTGAATCAGCTGAAGGCTTTTAACTGCATTTTGTTGACATCCTGATAGTAAAGAATTACAATAGTCCAGCCTTGAAGTAACAAATGCATGGACTAGTTTTTCAGCGTCACTCCTGGACAGGATATTTCTAATTTTGGCAATGTTCCGGAGATGAAAGAAAGGGAAAACCTAGAAACCTGTTTAATATAGGGATTTAAATGACATGTCCTGGTCAAAATAACACCAAGGTTTTTTACTTTATTATCGGAGGTCAATTTTAATGCTATCCAGGTTAAGTGATTGACTAAGCAGTTTCTTTTTTAAAGACTCCGGTCCAAAGATGACAACTTCTGTCTTGTCTGAATTTAGAAGCAGAAAATTTAAAAGTTTTTATGTTTCAAGACATGCTTGTAGTCTATCTACTGGTTGGGTTCATCAGGATTTATGGATAAGTAAAGCTGAGTATCATCAGCGTAACAGTGAAAGTTTATCCTATGCTGCCTGATAATTTGACCTATTGGAAGCATATATATAGTAAAGAGAATTGGCCCAAGTACTGAACCCTGTGGTACTCCACATTTAACCCTGGAGTTTAAAGATGATTTATCTTTTACATGAACAAACTGGAATCTGTCAGACAAATAAGATTTAAACCAGTCTAGCGCTGTTCCCCTGATCCCTACAGCATATTCCAGCATTTCTAAGAGAATATTATGATCGACTGTATCAAATGCAGCACTGAGATCTAACAGGACAAGTACAGACACAAGTCCATTATCTGAGGCAATAAGAATATCATTAGTGACTTTCAGCAGAGCTGGTTTCAGTGCTATGATGAGCTCTGAAAACCTAAAAGAACTCTTCAAACAGGTCATTGCTGTGTAAATGCTCACACATTTGATTAGCAACTATTTCTCAAGAATTTTAGATAAGAATGGAAGATTGGATATCGGTCTGTAATTTATTTAAGTCATCTCGATCAAGTGAAGGTTTCTTAAAGCAAAGGTTTAATTACAGCTACCTTAAAAAACTTTTTGGTACATACCCATTACTAAAGATAAATTCAATCATATCTAAAATGGGGGTGGTAATCAGAGGGAAAACTTCCTTAAATAATTTGGTTGGGATTGGGTCTAAAAATACAAGTTGAAGGTTTAGATGAAGCCAATATTTCTGATAACTCAGGAAGCTCCACAGGATCAAAACAGTCCAAACACAGATCAGGTTCTACAGTTATTTCCAATGTTGTCTCACTTGTTGATGATGAAGTAATCATCTCTGGGAGTGTGTCAAAGATTTTCTTCTTAATAGAATCAATTTTATTTTGGAAGAATCCCATAAACTCATGACTGCTGAGAGCTAAGGGAATGGATGGCTCAACAGAGCTATGACTCTGTGTAAGTTTAGCAACTGTACTAAAGAGAAACCTAGGATTATTCTTGTTCTCTTCTATTAATGATGAGAAATAAGCTGTTCTAGCTTGGTGAAGTGTCTTTTTATACAACAGTAGGCTATTTTTCAAGATTATGTAGGAATCCTCTAGGTGTGTAGAGCGCCATTTTCTCTCCAATTTTCTAACATTGTGCTTTAAAGTTACCCCAGCTCTGAATTAAACCGGGAGCTAGCCTCCTATGAAAAATTTTACCTTTTTTTCAAGGGGCTGCATTGTCTAATGCACCATGCAATGATGAACTAACCACTATAAACAAGAGAATCAATTTGTTGAAGGGGAAGAAACAAAATTATTGCCCCCCCACTGTGTTTTTCTGAGATAATGAGCAAATTAAAATTGGAACAGATTTCTTTAAAGGTTGTTACAGCATCGTCTGATAATGATCTACTATAATGAAATTTTCTTTCAGGTGTGGAGTACTCGGTTAAATTAAACTCAAAGGTTATTAAAAAATGGTCAGACAGCACAGGATTGTGAGAAAATATTGTTATGTCTTTACACTCAATGCCATATGTCAGCACAAGGTCCAGAGAATGAAGACAAACGTGGGTAGGTTTGTTAATGTTTTGAGTAAAGCCAATTGGGTCTAAGATACCATTAAAGGCTATATTTAAGCTATCACTTTCAGTGTCAGCATGAATGTTAAAATCCCCCACTATAATAACTTTATCTGTATTTAACACTAAATCACATAAAAGTTCTGAAAACCTGATCTAAAAATTGAGAGTAAGGGCCTGGTGGACGGTACAAAACAACAAACGGAATCGGTTTTAGTGCTTTGCAATTTGGCTGAGGAAAACTAAGGATTAAATATTCAAAAGAGTTGTAGCTATTGATTGGTCTGGGACTAGTCAATAAATCGGACCGAAAGATGGTTGCTACTCCTCCTCATCGCCCAGTATTTCGAGGAATGTGAAAATTTAAATAATTAGTAGGAGTTGACTCATTTATAGTAACATAATCCTCTTGCTGCAGCCAGGTTTCTGTGAGGCAAAATAAATCAATCTGATTGTCACAAATCAGATCACTAACTAGCAAAGTCTTTGAAGAGAGAGATCTTATGTTCAGTAAGCCACATTTAATTTTTTTGTTTTTATTTTTAGTCTGATTGTGTTTATTTTTATAGATTTTTCCTGATTTTTCCCCCTTTTAGATAATTTTTTAATCTATTCAATTTTGGCCATGGGCGAGACACTATTTAATAGGGTAATGGGTGGGTAGCAGTACAGAAGCTGCAGAGAGGAGTATTAAAACTACGACCCGTTTTCCTGGTCTGAACCCTGGGTTGTCAGAGTTTTGGGAAACTAATAAATGGGCCAGATTCCTAGAAAAGAAGAGCTGCTCCATCCAAAGTGGGGATGGATGCCGTCTCTCGGATCAGCCCCAGGTTTTCCCCCAAAATGTTCGCCAATTATCAATGTAGCACACATTTTTTTCTGGACACCCCCACCTAGACAGCCAGCGGTTGAATGACACCATGCGGCTAAAACATGTCATCACTGGTAAATCGGGGAGGGGACCAGAGAAAATTACGGGGTCCGACATTGTTTTTGGCAAACGTACACACCGAAGCAACACTAACTTTAGTGACCTCTGATTGACGTAACCGGGTGTCATTACCGCCAGCATGAATTACAATCTTACTGTATTTACCCTTATCCTTAGCCAGCAGTTTCAGGTATGATTTGATGTTGCCTGTTGCCCGTGTCTCTAGTGCCACATTTCTGACATTGGAGCTGCCAATTACCAGAGTTGGCTTTTCAGCGGGTGTGTCGCTGAGCGGGGGGAAAATCTATTAGAAACGCAGACGGGTTGGTGGTGACCTGTGGGCTGAGATCTAGGACTGTGCTTCCTACGTTCCGTCACCCAGCCGGCCTGAGAACCCGGGGCTGCACACTCTCCCGGGAGGACTGCTACGGGGTCCCCTCGGTGGCTCCACGCTGGCTAAGGGGCCTCTGCTATCTGCTGGTTTTTTCAACAGCGCGGAGCCGGGGCCTCCAAATCCGACACCCTCCCTCCAAAGCTACAAAAAGCTACATTTTTACACGTACCATTATCAAAGAAGGGGGCAGAGGAGTAACTGAACATCTGACAAAAGGGGGAGAGAGGGGGGGGGGCCAGAGAGAGAAACAGCAGAACGGGACCCATGGTGGAGCTAAAGCTAACGCTAAGCTAGCGACCCCCTTCACTACTAGAAAAAAACGTGTAAAAAAACGGAGAGTCGCCAAACTTTAAAAAACAGCAACAGAAAGTATGTGTTTTAACGTGCTTTTGTATTAAAACAAGTAAAGAGAAACAAGTAGAGAGAAATTAGATCAAACGAGAGAGCCTTCACACACCAACAATCCACCAAGTGCAAAACAGGAAGTGACGAATACGCCTTACCACGCCTGTGCTCTGAACTCTGCCAGAATCCTCAAGATTCTGGTCCTCAAGAATGGTTCGGTAGTCCTTGGCAGTGACGCGCCCATCTAGCACAAGTATTGGGCCAAGGGAATGCCATGATATAGCAGCCCAAACCATCACTGATCCACCCCCATGCTTCACTCTGGGCATGCAACAGTCTGGGTGATACGCTTCTTTGGGGCTTCTCCGCACCGTAACTCTCCCGGATGTGGGGAAAACGGTAATCAGAGAACAATACATGTTTCACAGTGTCCACAGCCCAATATTTGCGCTCCTTGCACCATTGAAACTGACGTTTGGCATTGGCATGAGTGACCAAAGCTTTGGCTATAGCAGCCCAGCCGTGTATATTGACCCTGGGGAGCTCCCGACGGACAGTTCTGGTGGAAACAGGAGAGTTGAGGTGCACATTTAATTCTGCCGTGATTTGGGCAGCCGTGGTTTTATGTTTTTTGGATACAATCCGGGTTAGCACCCAAACATCCCTTTCAGACAGCTTCCTCTTGCGTCCACAGTTAATCCTGTTGGATGTGGTTCGTCTTTCGTGGTGGTATGCTGACATTACCCTGGATACCGTGGCTCTTGATACATCACAAAGACTTGCTGTCTTGGTCACAGATGCACCAGCAAGACATGCACCAACAATTTGTCCTCTTTTGAACTCTGGTATGTCACCCATAATGTTGTGTGCATTTCAATATTTTGAGCAAAACTGTGCTCTTACCCTGCTAATTGAACCTTCACACTCTGCTCTTACTGGTGCAAGGTGCAATCAATGAAGACTGGCTACCACGCTGGTCCAATTTAGCCATGAAACCTCCCACACTAAAATAACAGGTGTTTCAGTTTCAGTGTCCAACCCCTGTATATATATATCCAAACCATGAAAATATCTAGATGCATAAGATGAAAAATGAAGCATTTTAACTGGTTTTATGAATGGCAGTGAGTGAAACCACCAGAGGTGAAGTGAGCAGCATGGAGAACTATTAGAATTTTTGGAAAAACATTAATTTAAATATATTGTATGTGCATGTAATTTATCGTATTTTAATAATAATTGCTTTGGAAAGATAAACCTCCGCATATTAGCTTAAAAACACTGCAAAAGACCAAAGATAAAGGAGGACTAGATCTGCCTAACTTGCATCATTATTTTTTAGCCAATAGGCTACAATTCATCTCAAAATGGTTTAAACACAGTCCTTTGGATGAACCCTGGTTAGATGTAGAACAGACATTATGCAATAATATTATAGCTCTAGCTAACAGGTAACAAGATTACACTGAAACCAGGTTCCCGTCACATGACTCCTAATGTTTTTGTTCTGACACCCCAACACCAGGAAATTCATTACCCTTATATGCAACTGGTACAACGTTCTTTCCCATGGTGTCAACTTTAGCAGTTCACAACTGCAAAACCTAAAACATAATGTTAGCTCAGGATGAACAAAGCTTCTTTTAACACATCACTAAGAAGACAAGTCCATGTGTTTTACTTGGCTCAACACTTACCCAGAAACATTTGCAGCTTATCCAGCCTCAAAGGACATTACAATATTAAGATTTCAGATCTACGATTTGTTAGCTCAAATTAAAACAACATTTATGCTTTAAAAGCCTAATTCTCAGCACCTCTCTGACAACATGGTGGGAATATCTAAAAATGACAGGGTCTTCACTAATCCCATGGAGACGTACACCCATCTGGAACAACCCTGACATCCTACAAAAAAATAATATGAAAAACAGATTGGAGAAGTAAAATAATTAAATACCTGGAGCAAGTATTTGAAGGAATTCAGTTGATCCCATTTAACAGATTAATTATCGGTACGGGATGGACAAGAATACATTTTTAGAATATCAACAAAATAAACCTATAATAAAAAATAAATTTAGTAACTAATACTGGTAATAAAACTCAGGTAGCAATCTTTTTTTACCTTTATTGATAAGTACTCGTACTCATACTCGTATTCGTCGTCTTACGCTTTATCTGGGACCGGGTTGCGGGGGTAGCAGACTCAGCAGAGACGCCCAGACGTCCCTCTCCCCAGAACCTCCCCACTCCCCGGGGGGAGCCCAAGGCTTCCAGGCCAGCCCAAAAGACATGTCCCTCCAGCCTTCCAGGGGGGTCCCCGGGGGCCTCCCCAGGTGGGATGCTGAAACACCTCCCGAGGAAAAGGGGTCAGGGGCATCCCGGGAAGATGCCCGAGCCACCTCAAAATGGCTCCTTGTTGGAGGAGAGCGGGTCTATTTCCCAAACCCCTCCCGGAGGGGAGTCCTCACCCTATCCTAAGGAGGCCCGGGCCCCCTACGGAGAAGCTAATTTCGACTTGTTCCGGGGTCTGTTCTTTTTGGTCATGACCCAAAGTTCATGGCCATAGGTGAGGGTTTGGAACGTAACCGGGTAAATGAGAGCTTCGCTTTTCGGGTCAGCTCTCTCTTCACCACAACGGACAGCGCCCCATTACTGCGGGGAACCGCACCAACCCTCTGTTGATCTCCAGCTCCATTCTTCGCCCCCATCGTGAACAAACCCCGGGGAATACTTTAAACTCCTCCACTTGAGGGGAACTCCCCCCCAACCTTAAGAGGGCAAGCCCCCCCTTTTCTGGTCGAGAACCATGGCCCTTGACTTGGGGAGCTGATCCTGATCTCAGCCGCTTCACACCCGGGGTCGAACCGCCCAGCGCATGCTGTAGGTCTTTGGGTAGAGGGGGCCACAAGACCACGTCATCTGCAAAAAAGAGGACGAAATCCTCTGGTCCCCCAAACCAGACCCCCCACCCCTTGGGTGCACCTAGAAATCCTATCCATAAAAATTATGAACCAGGACTGGTAAACAAAGGGGGGCCCTGTCAGGTCCAACTTGCCCGGAACAGGTCCGACTTAGTGCCGCCAGCGAATAAAATTTTTTTCTCGCTTTTAAGAGACCGGATGGCCCTAGAAAGGGCCCGATTCCCAACTCCTGGACCCCCCACAGGGCATCACGAGTGACACAGTCGAATGCTTTTCCCCCCCCAGGTCCACAAAACACATTGGGACTGGTTGGGCAAACTCCCATGAAACCTCGAGTACCTTGTAGAGGGTATAGAGCTGGTCCAGTGTTCCACGGCCGGGACGAAAACTACACTACTCCTCCTGAAGCCGAGGTTCGACTATCGGCCGGACTCTCCTCTCCTCTACCCTGGCGTAGGCCTTACCAGGGAGGCTGAGGACTCTGATCCCCCTGTAGTTGGAACACACCCTCCGGTCACCCTTCTTATGAAGGGGGACCACCACCCCAGTCTGCCAGTCCAGAGGCACTGTCCCTGACTTCCACGCAATGTTGAAGAGGCGTGTCAACCATGACCGCCCCTCAACATCCAGAGACTTGAGGTACTCAGGGCAGCTCTCATCCACCCCCGAAACCCTGCCACCACGGAGCTTTTTAACCACCTCGGTAACTTCAGCCTGGGTGATGAAAGAGTCCAACCCCGAGTCCCCAGCCTCTGTTTCCACCAGGGAATGCGTGATGGCAGGATTGAGGAGATCCTCGAAGTACTCCTTCCACCGCCCGATAATGTCCCCAGTTGAGGTCAGCAGCCTCCCACCCCCACTGTAAACACTGCTTTCCCCTCCTGAAGCGGCGGACGGTTTGCCAGAATCGCTTTGAGGCCAACCAGTAGTCCTTCTCCATGGCCTCACCGTACTCCTCCCAGGCCCGAGTTTTTGCCTCTGCCACCGCCCGGACCGCGGCACGCTTGGCCTTACGGTACCCGTCAGCCGCCTCAGGAGTCCCACAAGCCAACCACAGCCGATAGGACTTCTACTTCAGCTTGGCAGCGTCCCTTACTGCCGGTGTCCACCACCGGGTTCGGGGATTGCCGCTGCGACAGGCACCGCAGACCTTACAGCCGCAGCTACGGGCAGCAGCATCGACAATAGATGCGGAGAACATGGTCCACTCGGACTGTATGTCTCCAACATCCCCCGGAATCTGGTCAAAGCTCTCCCGGAGGTGAGAGTTGAATACATCCCTGGTCAAGGGCTCCGCCAGACGTTCCCAGCAGACCCTCACTATGCCCTTGGGCCTGCCAAGTCTGTCAGGCTTTCTCCTCCTCCAGCGGATCCAACTCACCACCAGGTGGTGATCAGTGGACAGCTCAGCCCCTCTCTTCACCCGAGTGTCCAAAACATGCGGACGAAGGTCTGATGATACGACAACAAAGTCGATCTTTGACCTGCCTAGGGTGTCCTGGTGCCAAGTGCACTGATGGACACCCTTATGTTTGAACATGGTGTTCATTATAGACAATCCGTGACTAACACAGAAGTCCAATAACAAAACACCACTCGGATTCAGATCGGGGAGGCCATTTCTCCCGATCACACCTCTCCAGGTGTCACTGTCGTTTCCCATGTGGGCGTTGAACTCCCCCAGCAGAATAATGGAGTCCCCGGGAGGGGCACTATCCAGCACCCCCGACAGGGACGCCAAGAAGGCCAGGTACTCCGCACTACCACTCGGCCCGTAGGCCGAAATGACAGTCAGAGACCTGTCCCCAACCTGAAGGCACAGGGATGCGACCCTCTCATCCACTGGGGTAAACCCCAACACGAGACAGCTGAGCTGGGGGGCAAGCAAACCCACCCCAGCCCACCACCTCTCCCCGTGGGCCACTCCAGAGTAGAAGAGAGTCCAGCCCCTCTCAAGGAGATGGGTTCCAGAGCCCACGCTGTGCGCGGAGGCGAGCCCGACTATTTATAGTTGATATCTCTCGACCTCCCGCACAAGCTCAGGCTCCTTCCCCCCCAGCGAGGTGACATTCCACGTCCCTAGAGCCAACCTAAGCATCCGGTAATCTGGCCGTTGAGGTCTCCACCTTTGTCCGCCGCACAATCCTCTTTACCCGGCCAGGTCCCGCGAGGAGCAACCCAGCCACCAGGCGCTCTCCGATGAGTCCCGACCCCAGGCCTGGCTCCAGGGTGAGACCCTGGCTCCGCCGTACCGGGCGACGTCACTTGCCTCGATTTAGTAGTCATCATGAGGGGTTCTTCCCTGGATGAAAATACCAAGAAAAAAACAGAAAATTGAAGAAACACATATTTCATTTTCATTTTCATACTTTTTTTTACCTTTATTGATAAGTCAATTTTGAAATCAGAGAGAAAGACTGGTACCAAACAGTAAATGTGTTTTTTCCCAGGGACTTCCATTGTGAGGTTTTGATGGAGCACCACTAATTAAGAAGTATGCTACACTGTATTAATACATAAAAGTGGATTTTTTGGGAAACAAATATAGAGCTTATGAAAGTTTATGTCTAAAAGAGAGTTTACCATAAGTGAAGTTGACTTACAAGTATTTACCTGGTCATTTCCATCTGGATGGATGGTGTTTCAGCTCAAAGCAGACTTCCACTATGTGCATTTCACCTCTGTAGCCTACAAGAGTTTGATCAAAGAATCTTTGGTAGACAGCTCTAATGCTGTTATTATTAAATTATTATTAAACCTGGAAAGATGGTTGATGGCGTCACTTCCCCCTCCATTCTGAGGTCTTTAAGATGATGTTAATAAGTAAAGTGCCTGGCTGACAGAACTATATCATCCTAACTATCCTGTCATCACAAAATACACACACAAGACAAATTTGCAACTTAAAATAGAACAAGAGAAGTTGATGTTTAATGAAAATAATGACATTTACATGGGAAAGCTGTGTTCTTCTCCCATTAAATTTTTAGAAAGTGTAATAACCTCGAGTAAACCTGCAGTTTAGCAGTGAAGTCGTCTTTTGGATGATGTTAGAGTCACAACATAAGGAGAATGTGGACCACTAGGGCCTTTATATCTTCCCATATAATATATCTTATTCAAACGGGATTTGTAACATGACAGTGTTCCTAACAGAAGCCAATGCAATATTCCTTGATAATATACAGTAGTAATACAACACACAAACTTCGCAGCATTAAAATGTATCCTACAAAGTCGCCATCAGTTTTCCACAAAGATGTTCAATTTGCCGCAAGTGGCTTTTCTTCTCAACATAAAGGTCGCCAGGGGAGTTTGAAAAAACACTAAAATGCCAACACTGCAGGTTACGTGATTAAAAGTTACCCAAACCCGTCTTATAAATCAAGGTGTGAGATACTGTATGGAACTTCATGTGCCAAAAACAATACCACCAGGGGCAAATGAAGGCATTAAACTTACAGTTGAGCTGCAGTTAGATGCCATAATAGTCGACCGCCTTGGAGATGGTTTTCCTTCATGTGCACCACAAGCATCACGTCACGTGACTAACAAAGCATGATGGGATATGCTGGGTGTTAGATCTAACTGCTCTGGCAGCTTTTGCTAATGTTTTTGACCGACAGGGATCCTGCCTTTCTTACACAAAATTTTAGACGCTGAATTTCAGACAGTGGAATAAGCGAGCTGAATCTCAGGGCACTGAAAATGTTGCATTTGATTTTTGAAATGTTGAATTTATCATGCCGAATTTTTAAACGGTAAAAATTAAAAGTGAAAAACAGTTATTAAAAATGTGATCATTTTGAAATAATGATGTGAATTTTTTGCTTGAAGTGAAAATAAGTTATATTTTGAACACATAGAAATAATGACAATGAATTTTATTTTAGGCTGAAAATGTAATCTGAATATATTTTAACACTGAAAAACTAAGTACTAAAATACAACATTAAAATCTCAGTGGTATTTATAATTTAAATCCTAGTGACACATGTTTACTTCTATATATTAACCCATTTTATTTTCCATTCAAAGAATGACCAGTTATTTTCTCAAAAATGTAAAAAACTCTAAGAGGTTTTTAAACTTCCTTGGTGCTGCAGACACTTCTGATTGAGCTATATTTGAAGGCTTGTGTCTCTTAACATTACCATCATCTCTGTTGAAGAGTTTTTTTACAGTAGGCTGGAGGCATCACACATAACTATCCACTAAGGATGTTTTTTCTTCCTCAAACTGTCAAACCAGAGCCATGAATACAGCTTTCTGTGGCGAAAATGTGTTGCTGTCAGGGTGAAAGCTGTTTCAAGTGAAGCTGCTCGAGGGCATGTTTGTGTTCGCAGCTTTACATTCTTTCTCTCTGTGATGCAGACTATGACTTACGCTGTCATTAGAGCTTCTGTGGAGCAAACATTTACACGACCTGAGCCGCTGTGTAAAATGGGCAGTGTTAAGCAGTCATGTTTGCTCGCCTTCTGTCCTTGTGTTCCTTTTTTTTTATGCATGACCTTTGAATTCAGGTGGAATACAAAAGCGAAATGTCAGTTCCACTTGGCTTTCTGATGCTCGGAACATGTAGAGGCAGAGGCTGAAAAAGCTTCTCTAGTCTGAAACTGATCTGTTTTTCATGTTTATCACTGTTGTAAGGATAAAAACCACCAAGGTCCGGATGGCACTTCCCAGTTTCCATAGAAATTTACAACTACAGCTAAAGAGTACACTTGATTGAGAACATGCTACCTAAGCTCAGTAATGTCTTTATCGAGAAAGAAAATAAAAAGCAACATAAGAAAATTTAAACAAATAACTGCAATTAGATCAATTTCATGATTATTCTATGAATTATCAGATTCCTATTGTCACCCATCTGCCAGGAACCTCTGGGTTATTTTTGACTACACATTTAAATGTGACTAACAGATTAGCAATGTTGTCAATACAAGTTTTTAACTCTGTCAGCTTAGTAAAAGGCCAACATGACTCCTGTCCGGTTTGAGACAGTAATCCAACCATTTATTACATCTCACTTGGACTAGTATAACTCCTTGCATGTTGATGTTGATCGGGCGTCACTAATGCATCTGCAGGCTGCACAAAATGCAGCAACTCACCTCCTGACTAAAAGCAAAGGGCACAATCACATCAACTTGGAAACGTTGCACTGGCTCACTATTTATTACAGAATTCAGTTTCAAATTTTATTGCTAACTTTTAAAAGTCTTAATGGCTTGGCACCACACTACTTCTATAATCTTCTTCACTATTACAATACAATCCAGCTAGGGCTCTAGGATCTACTGGTCAGTTGATCTTGGAGATCTTGAGGTGAGACAGCCTTTTCTGTAGTGGCCCTGAGCTCTGGAGGAGACTGACTTTGAAAATCAGAGTTGCTCAAACAGCAGATAAATTTAAGTTTCTGCTTAAAACAAATTTCTTTTCAATGGCTTTAACTCTAGTTAAGCAGGATGTCTGCGTGTTTGTTGTGTTACTTTTGATAATTTTGGTTGCTTTATTTGTTTAGTTGTCTTTTGCTATATAAAGCCCATTGGACAACAGTAGTTGTTTTTTGATGTGCTTTATAGATTGGGGAGAACAAGGATTTGATATACTGCCAATTTTGCAGGTTTTCCCACTTGCAAAGCATGTAGAAGGCATTAATTTTTATCATAGGTACTCTTCAACAAAAATCCAGAAAATCACATTGTGTGATTTTTAAGAAATTAATTTGCATTTTATTGCATGACATAAGTATTTGATCACCTAAAAACCAGTAAGAATCCTGCCTCTTACAGGCCTGTTAAGTCTTCCTTAAGAAGCCCTGCTGTTCTCAACTCATTACCTGTATTAACTGCACCTGTTTGAACTGTATAAAAGACACCTGTTCACAAACTCAATAAAAAAAATCATGTGTTTAGATGGACAAACTGTCTACTTTTAAGGCTAGGCTTAAAACTTTCCTTTTTGATAAAGCTTATATTTAGAGTGGCTTAGGTTATCCTGAGCTATCTCTGTAGTTATGCTGCTATAGGCTTAGGCTGCTGGAGGACATAATGACCACTTTCACCCTCTTCCCTACATTCTCACACTACTCTTCAATTTTGTATTATTTGCTGTTATTTCAGCTTTTAACTTTGTTCTCTCTCTTTTCTCTTCCTAGAAGCTACACCTGGCCTGACTCTGTGTCTACCTGTGACACCTTTCTGGAGAGTGGCATTGTCCGAGCTTCTGCTGGCAACAACTTAATGCTCACCCTCTACCGATGATCCACATGGCCCTGTCTTTTAGTGTTTAACCCTTTCTCTCTCCTAGACATGGCTACTGACGGAGCTTTTACTGTAACTAACTCTATGTGCTCTCTTTCAGATTCTAACCTTGAAAACTGACTCAGAGTTTATCTGTTCTTTCTTTCTAGGTGAAACGACTAAAGGAGCTACATCCATTAACATTTACTTTTCCTTCCCATAGAAAGTACTCCTGGATCAGTGCTTCTTTGTTCTTTTTGTGTCTCTGCTCTGTTCTGTTCTCTCTAACCCCCAGTCGGTCATGGCAGATGGCTGCTCATACTGAGCCTGGTTCTGCTGGAGGTTTCTTCCTGTTAAAAGGGAGTTTTTCCTCTCCACTGTCGCTACATGCATGCTCAGTATGAGGGATTGCTGCAAAGTCAACGCCAGTGACTGTCCACTGTCTCTACATGCTCATCCGGGAGGAGTGAATGCTACAAGTCACTGACTGGATGCAATGTGTTGGGTTTCCTTAGACAGAAAAACTTTTTATCCAATTTGAATAAATAACTGAATCTGACTGCACTGTTCAATGGTTAGGATTAATTGGAATGTATGTACCTGACTTTTGTGAAGTGCCTTGAGATGACATGTGTTGTGAATTGGCGCTATATAAATAAACTGAATTGAATTGAATTGAACTGAAACATCAGGGATAAAATAGTCGACCTGCACAAGGCTGGGACAGGCTACAGGAAACTAGTCAAGCAGCTTATTGGCAGGGCAACAATTGTTGAACAATTATAAGAAAATGGAAGAAGTTCATGATGTCGTTCAATCTACCTCGGACTGGGGCCCCATGCAAGATCTCACCTCATGGGGCATCAATGAATATTAGGGAATGTGATGTTTGCCAGTGACCATCTGGATGATCCAGAGGAGGAACAGGAAAAAGTAATGTGGTCTGATGTCCAGCATGACAACGACCTGTAGCACACAACCATGGCAACTAAGGAGTGGCTCCGTAAGAAGCATCTCAAGGTCCTGGAGTGGACTAGCAAGTCTCCAGACCTGAACCCAATTGAAAATCTTTGGAAGGAGCTTGAAAGGCCCAGTGACTCCCCCAAAACCTGAAGGATCTGGAGAAGATCTGTATGGAGGAGTGGTCCAAAATCCCTGCTGCAGTGTGTGCAAACTTTTTCTGGTTTCTGTGCCAAATATTAAGTTAGCTTGTATCAAATACTTATGTCATGCAATAAAATGCTAATTAATTACTTAAAATTCCCACAATGTGATTTTCTGGATTTTTTTTTTCTAAATTCCATCACTCCGAGTTGAAGAGTACCTATGATAAAAATGAAAGACTTCTACATGCTTTGCAAGGGGGAAAACCTGCAAAATCGGCAGTGCATCAGACTTGTTCCCCCCACTATAATTAAGCTTGACTTGACTTCATTATTCAAATTCTCGGTTGTGTGATACCATGATGGGCTTTAATTGATGTGAATTGATGACTTTGTGTGTAAAATGTCAGAATATTATGACAAACAGCCCTGGCTGTCTTCTTTAGATATCTAACTTCAAGTTCGAAGCTTCTCAATAACATGAAGTCAAATAGTGTGGTACTCAGTTGAGAGACTTTATTGTTTCCTCAAACTAAACTAACATTTTACTTTTATTTTAGAAATCCGCTTATCTTGTCTCTTGAGTATCTCATATCTTACTAAAATACAATGTAATTTAAAAAATATCACATTTACATCATGTTCTCTATACGGTCTCCGCTGACAATTGAGTTTCTCACATAATGATGAATTAATGTTTTCATTGTTTGATTTGCAAACGACCTTCCTTTTGGCCCTTTTTTTTACTAGACCTTATTATCAAATCTTGGCCAAGGGCCTTAAAATAAAAGAGTTGTTTTTTTTCACACATTTGAAATGTCTCGAGGGTAGAAGGCCATAATGAAATTTGCACAGTGTCAGCACAATATTTATGACTCCATCTGAAGCTCCAAATACTAATTAATAATGTGATGAAACTCGGACAGTTACTGCCTTTTAAAGTGGATGTGTCAAAATATTGAATGGAAAAGACTTACTATGCGTCTAAAATGTTTCCCCATCTGTCAACTTCATCCCATCCATCTACAATTCGTTTCATTTTCATCACCCAAATTTCTGCTCCTCTGCATCGCCATTACCATTCCTATCCAAAGCTAAACTGTCGGCTGTGGAGAGCAGCAGCTGCATGTGCAGGACACCATGCAACATAACCCGCTACAACAAGGAGCTATCCATGGTCAAAATCCCCAGCAAGACCTCAGCGCGCTACCTGCAGAAGAAGTTCAACAAGTCAGAGAAGTATATATCGTGAGTAGTATTTTTCGATCAATAAGTCTGCAGTAAGAACTGCACAACGTGTCTGTGGTGTTAGTGAAGGGTTTAAGTAATGTGTTAGTAAGTAACAAATGACGATTAATTTCTGGTTTTCTGACTATTTTTGTTTAAAACTAAACAATTTGCTAATAAACAAGTTTTCAATTGACTCTCTTTGAAATATTAAAAAGAAATGAATACGTGTTATAAAAAGTATCTTATAAATCTTGTTATTGCTCATTAAATCTAACACTTGTTTTGATTACAGTTATCGACCTTAATGAATCTGAGAGATACTGCGTATGCATATAGGCAAAACAGTTCAGATTATCATTATTATTTTTGTATACACAGATTTTTGTTTTCAGAATGTCTGATGTAAAATGTCTGATGGTGTAAAACTGAGTCAGACTAAAGCATCTTTCAAAACTGTTCAAACATATCAAATCTGTTCATGTTACGACCACAAAATTGAATGTATTTTGCTTGGATGTGATACCCAACACAGTGAGGGCATCAAAGTAAATTCTAGGGAATAGGATAACATGTTTTTTTTCTAATTGTTATCAAGACTTGAAAAGTATATTTTGCATTTCTTTTCATCCTTTCTTAGTTATTACTTTGTAGAACCACCTTTCACTACAATTACAGCTTAAATTTTTGGCTCATTCTTATTTGAAAGATAAGTAAAACTGGACGGAGAGTCTGTGAACATCAGTTTTGAAGTCTTGTTACAGATTCTTAATTTGATTTAGCTCTGGACTTTCACTGAGCCATTCTGGCATCTATAGCAAGTATGCTTTAGGTGGACAGGCCAGGCCCTGTCAGGTTTGCAGCTCTACTGTACTCTTTGTGTTTTCTGACGATGGATTGAACAGCGCTCTGTAAGATAACCAAAGCTCAGGATGATATTTAAACCTTGATCCTGCTTTAAATCATTTCTCTTCTTCACACTTGACCTTGGTCTCCATGAGGCTGCTCTTTCGCTAATGTTCTCGAACAAACCTCTGAGGCCTTCATAGAACAGTTGGATATCTAGTGAGATTAAATTACAAACCGGTGGAGACACACAGGTATTTCATAATCAATTGACTTCTGAAGGCAGTTGGTTGCACTGGATTTTATTTAAGTGTATAAGAGTAAAGGGGGCTAAATAAAAATGCACCACACACCTTTTGATTTTTATTTGTAAAAAAAAATGACATAAAATCTCAAAATATATTAAAGTGTGTGATTGGAAAATGGCAAAAAGGGAAAAAAAAAAGTTAAATGTCCTTCAAAACGTTTGCAAAGCATTGTTTGTCAACTGAACCTTTTCCTCTGTTGTTTCTATTACAGTACAACATACATAAGACTAAGCATCAGGGGGCTTTAACTGTCTGTGAAGCTGAGCTGTTGCTACAAGCGCATTCTCCACCCACACAGTTGGAAACTGTTAATCATTGTGTTTCCTGCCAGCTGATGACCTAACCTGGGATTCCTTAGAAAAATCTGACCATTTTCCACCTTTTGCAGAGACAACATCTTGGTGTTGGATGTGTTCTTTGAAGCTCTGAATTACGAGACCATCGAGCAGAAAAAAGCTTACGAGGTGGCAGGGTTGCTGGGTATGTCTGCGTGTTTGGCCTTCACTTTTTCCAAACAAGGTTTCATCCCTCATTCATGTGTTAATCATAGATGTGCATCTGACAAGTTTAATGGGAATGGGTCACCTTGACATGTTGCATTTTTAGATGAAAGCAAGCCAGCTGACAGTATATTTCCAATATTTGAGAAACCATACAGAAGAGGTTCTAAGTTGATTGAACTTTATCACTTCAATCACAGGAAGATTATTATACCAGTTGTTGTTTTGTTTTTTGGAACTTTGAGTTAGATCGCCTTCTGTGGATTTTAAAGGTGTGCAGATCCAATTTTTTGAAAGAAGAGAAAGCTCATAAGATTCTCAAACAAGACAAGGTCTTCATTCACTCAAACAGTGAACAAGATAGCAATATTTTTAGATTAAACACCATGACATATCTGTTCAAAATAAATTTATTTCTGTAAAACTGTGATGAAGGTAAACCAAGCCAGATGAATTATCCATCAGGCACAGATGAAGTACTAAAGGAAAAAACCATAAAATTCGACATTATTCCTTGTTTCTGTTGCACCGAACATGTTCTGAGCCAAAACAGAGGTACATACTTAAGTGTACAGTATACATAACGTAAGTGTACAGTAAAATCTAATGATTGTTGCAAATAGATACACCTCAAAAGAAAGAACTAATATGCCCAGTTCTATAAGCTCTTCTCCTTGGTGCTACTTAAAATTGTCAGGAAGTTTTGGTAAAGGGGTAGGAAATGTTAAGTGTTTAGGTAATATCTACAGAAATTAGAACTCCAAGGATAAGCAGTGATGGAGAAAGGTAAAGGAGGTACAAAAAAAACCCAAAAAAACAAAACAAAGAACTGCAGCGAAATTCATTTTGGGAGCACTAAGTCTCTTTTTAAGACCTTTGTACTCATCTCTCCCAGGGCAAAAATACTTATAGTGTTTTGTTTGGTTTATTTAGCAGCCTTAGAAGCGCTAGAAGCGCTAGCTAACAAGAAGCAAGTTAAATCAACAAAAAAAAGTAATACATTTTTCTATTTGTTGCAATGATCTTGTCATCTGGGGCCATGTGCTGCAGGGATTTTAGAAGCGTTTTATTGTTGGCTGTAAAATAACTGTACATCCAGGATAAAGGGGTTCCTTGAATCATCTGTTTCTCCTTTTTTTGACTGTGCTTGTATCTTTCTACAGGTGATATTGGAGGACAGATGGGTTTGTTCATCGGAGCCAGCATCCTCACCATCTTAGAACTTTTTGATTATGCTTACGAGGTCAGTGTCATACCAGCTTTTATATTTTATACTTCTACGTGCTTTTGCAGCAAGGTATTTTCAGAAAAGAAATTGAAATTAAGCTACATGAAGTAATATTCATGTTCATAAAGGAACAAGTTTCATAATCTCTTATAGCAAGACTGTTCCTTTCCATTGAGAAATCAGTATTACATTAAAATAATACTGATTACTATACAGCGCTGTAAAACAAAATATTTGCCCCTTTGCTTCTGTCTTTGTTTTTTTTTGTCACAATTTAATATTTCAGGTCATGAAATAAATTATGTCAAATGTGTCAAATGTGTAGAATCAGAAAATCTCATAACAGAACGTGTCTGACAACATGAAGTAGGCTAAAAGATCCCAAAAAGGAACACATCTAACAAAAGTCAAGAACAGATGGAAAACAAAGTCCTCGATGTCAAATAGTCTGGAAAGAATTTCAAGGGCATTTCTAAGGCTTTGGGATTCTAGCAAACCACAGTAAGAGCCATTATCCACAAAATGGGAAAGAAATGGGCTAGTAGTAAACCTTTCCAGGAGTGGCCTACCAAAATTACTCCAAAAGCAGATACCTGACATCTTAATGAACCCCAAGACATTTGGGGGTTTATGCTGAGGATTGTTGAAATGTGTAACATTCTGAAAGGTTTGTATCCCGTTCCATCTGGCGTAAAACTAACCAAACCTGTCAAAACATTATACTATCAGCTGGGTGGTAGTGTAATGGTCTGGGAGAATGTCTGGGCCACAGTTACATGGAAATGATTGGATAACCTTACTTCCAAAACTGCTGTTCAACCTCTAGAAAAACCAGGTTGTTCACTTTGGACTTGTGGGTCCACCATTTTCTGCTCAGCTCGGCTAACGGCCGAGTCTCAGCTCAAACAGCTGTTTGATTTGCCAGGAAGTTGCTCTAAGGTAGGCATCTGTTCCATCTGGCACAGGTTGTTGTACATATGGATGGATTACAGCTGGATCATGTTACTAATATTGACGGGAAAGCTCTGCCAGATAAGTAAACTGGTTCAAGGTGACAGAGCCTCCACCGTGTGTAAAAAAAAAAATCTCTTACACAAATTTTACACAAAACAGATGAAATGTACTATGATGACAAACCTTTGACACAGCTGAGCCAGGAATGGGTGATCAACTCCCTGTACCATCCACGTATCCCTGGACTATGGTATGGATTTCACACCTCTAGTGATGGACCATTCAGGGGACAGCTGAATTGACCAAGATGTAATGTTGTGGACCTCACTTGCAGTTGATTCATAAATAGCCAAGAATGAACTGACCAAGATGTTTTACTGTGGGGATCTGAGAAATTCTTGCAAACTCAACAAATATCAGAAATCATGTAGTTCAGCCATAATAATCATTAAATAATTGTTTTTTGTTTTGTATTTTAGGGCATGTAACCCCTTCACATTAAAGGTTTTAAATACTCAGTAATCAAATTTACGTTTATAATTAACTATAGCTCATTTGAAACCTTTTGGCATTTTTAGATGTGAATAATAACAATATTTTCTCTAATTAAACCCTTCTTTTCAGTCCTATTCATAAGAAACCTTCAATATTTGCAAACCTAAGAATGTGTTTTTAAAATGACCTGCAGAAACCCAAGTTAAAGTGCATTAAGATTCATGTCAAGGTGGTGTTGGCTTCACTACGCTACTGAAGAAAAAAAGTGATGTACTTGCAATTTCATTAGCATATGTTTTTAAAACTTTAGTTAGGATTTAAACATACCAAGATCTTTTGTACCATCCTATTTCAATTGTTTGTCTTTATTTTTCTTCTGTGAAGAGCTAAAGCACCAACCACAAAACCAGCTGAAACAATAGTCAGAGTCACTCATGCTAAAAACAGAAAATACTTTAGAGTTGAATAAGACAAAGGGCCGTGGATTGTGAATTTCTATTACGTTTTCTTAACTGAATGCTTCCTCTTAAGGCTCTCGTGTTGTTTTCAGAAGCACATTTTTCCAAAAAGCACATAATGGTCTTAAATTTTTTGAGGTTTCAAAAATTCAAAGAGAAAGTAATTGTAAAGAGTTTTTTCTGATGGCATAATTGAGTCATTGGTATTTTAAACCCTCAAATCACCAAGTTCTGGTGCTCAAAAACTAATCTTAAGACATTTTACGCTGAATCATATTGGAATGTTTTGTTGGTCTATGTACAATCTATGTTCATATTGACTGCAGCCAAATTTCTATCTGCACTTAGTAATAATAAGAACTGTTTGAAAGCTGTTTTTTGCAAAAAACTATGAGACTCTTATTTACTGTTGATTAAAGGTGGTGAAAACAGATTACGGGATTCGAGTAGAGGGGAAAAGTGAGAGTCATGCAGAGGAAGTGGTAAAAACTTCTACATATTCATTTCAAGTTCTTTAGAATGTGGATTATCTGTCATTTACTTCAAACTTTGTTCTTTTCCATCTTTCCAAAAGCATGAAAAACAGTAGCACAGGAAAGAGGAAACGGTGTTCCTATACTAACACATCAGTTTAATATGGTTCTGCTTGGAACATGAAAATCATCCCTGTAAATCCTGAAAGAGCATTTAAAAGAAACCGGCAAGGGAGGTTTTTTTTGTAAGCAATTTAGCAAAAAAAAAAATCTAAAGGTACTTTACATTATGAACAAAAACATAAAGTACATTGTAGTGGCATAATAAAGTAAAGAATAGTTGGACTGAAATGAATGATGTTTCAATAGTTTAATAGTTTAAAAAGAACAGGCAAAGGCAGTTATATTCTGAGACACAGGGAGTCAGTTTAAGGACTTAAGAACTGGGGTGATGTTCTCTACTTAGTTTTAGTGAGGATGTGGGCCACAGCGTTCTGGATCAGCTACAGCATTTGTTGCATCACTAAAATCAACAGGAAGAATTAACTGGACGGTTTTTTTAAAGAAAATACAAGAAAAAAAAATAATTAGTTTCAACATGGGTGACAGAGTTCCATGTTAGTCTGCCATGTTTGGCCAAACAAATGGTGACTGGGAGAAGGGAGGTAGGAGTATTTCTTTTCAAGGACAGAGAACAGTATTCAGGTGTGAAGGCTTAGCAGGTGTAAAAAACTTCAAAAGTGGGAACTTACAACATATTTCAATAATGACACAAACAAGAGGTCATTGCAGATGATTTAGATTTTGTGCTTTGCTTAAGGCAGCTGGAAAAGACACTGTTTAGGCAATATAAACATTTGTAGTAACAGAGATAACACACAGCCTTTGGAATATGTTTCCTGTCTTGGTTTTGCAAAGTAAGCAACAACAGTGCAGATAATACAGAGAAGATCAGAAGAGTTGGGTGCATAAAGTAACAGAAAGAATCTACACTGTCTGACTTTTTGTTAAGGCACTTTTGTTTGATTTTGGAGGCATCCCTGGCACTCTCGCATAATTTCTCTGTCTTTATTTCTTTCTCAGGAAATATGACACTAGTTATGGCTGTGTGTATTATTTTTAGGTCTGATGTACAGATTGTGTGCTTCTCCTTTTTAAGAATGACATGAGTGCATTTATGTCATCGTTTTGTAGTGCACATGAAAAATAAGAAGTTTTTTCTAATTCTTCATGAGTATAATCTTTTATTTAACAGAAAGATAATTAAATATTTCTTTAGTATTTTGTCATTTCTTTAGAACACCCTTAGACCTTATCACAAGGTTTATACATAAGGTTTATATATAAGGTTAAATAATACCCTAAATCTGAATAAACAGACATGTTCCTGTGAAATTATTCCTGTCACCCATAAAACACAAGCCTAAAATTGAAAATCATAATTTCTGTTCATTTAAAACTACTTTAAATTATATTCATGTTTAATATTTAATCAGTGTCATAATTTATCCAAATAATCAATCTAAGGGAATTATTTTTGTTTTTTGTTTTCTGCCTTCATCTCTTTCGCAAAAAAGGAGAACCATTAACAGACACCAGAACTGCAACGATTGAACAGAAAAATGAACCCTGCCTTGTCTGAAATTGAGCTGTTTTACCACTCTCAGAACTGTCAGGATCTCTGCAGGTGTCCTGCTTCAATTCTCGATGTATTGACTTGGCAGATGAAAAAATATCAGCATAAACAACCAAACAACTAAGCAGATGTAGCCTCCATAGAGGGAATGAAGTAAAAACATGCCAGAGTCCCTCAAAAAATATGTTAAAAAATAGACAAATGTACATGGCAGAGCCTAACAAAAAAAAATATTGGAACTTTTATTGCAAACTTTTCAATTGCTCATCTTGTCATTTATCACTCCTTTTTCTTTATTCTAACTCTTACTCACCATTCAATGTAACAATGTATTTCTTGATGTATTAAAACCTCCACTTTGTTATACAAACTACAAGGTGCTGTGCTTGCATGTGTGTTCCTGCTTTGGCTCAATAGCTTTTAAAGTCTTTTCATCTTTTCTTCTCAGAGCTCCTGTGACCCGGTGGCAAACCATTCCCATTCAGAATCCATCAGCCACACGGTGACGGTCCCCCTTCAGACAACGCTGGGCACCCTGGAGGAAATTGCCCGTTGAAGCCCCCCCCCCCCCCCCCCCCCCCCCCCACCCCCCCCCCCACCCCCCACCCCCCCCCCCCCCCCCCAACCCCCACCCCCCCAACCCCCCACCCCCCCCCCCATCTTCCTTCCCCTCAAAGCCACGCATATACAGGAGCGAAGTAAAGTGTGCCTCCACCAGGTTTTGCTACAGATCCTTATTGTAGCATCCAGCAAAAACCTTTAATGCAGGGCAGGGAGGAGGCAAGGACTCAAGCAGGAGTTGGTCTAAGGACAGTGTTGTGCTCTGCCACTGGCATGTGTCTGAGGCACTAATGGGGATTAAGGAGCTGTCAGCTGTATTTTTCAGCTTTTTCTGGCACTCTGGGCTGTTGTGAGGGATGGGGAGCCTCAGCAGTGCCCTGCAGTTTCCACATATATGCACAAAGAATATCAGAGACTGCGTGGGAAATGTCCCCATTAAGGGGTCTAATTCTTCTGCAGTATATCTATGTAAAAATTTAAAAAAATGTTGATATGTTGCTCACTGCCAAAATAGCTGTTAAAAACTGTTCTCCAAACTGCATGTGTTGATCTATCTTGTTCTCTTTGCTGATACATACGCTGGACTTGCATCATTACTGTACATGTGTGCCATTTTGTCTTTCTACCTGCAGGAAAAGCCTGTGCAAAGGGCCCAGGTAAAGTATCAACCTTTGAATGTACAGACTGAACAGATGGTTGTCAAAGTCACCAATCACAAGCAATTGATCATTTATTATTTAAAAATAATATGGGTGTAAGACAGATATGTAGGCATAGCGCTGAGAAGAAAATATAGGTTTTGCTTTTTTCCCAACAAAAAAACAGTCAGATATGAATATTTTTCTGCCCATTTTGTGTTTCTTTCACCTGCTGTTTTCAGGTTAATTGGTTGAACAGATGGTAGATTAGGTGTGTGACTCCTGTAGTTTTGAGGGTTTTTTTTATTTTCACACCTCATTGAAGGTATGCCAGACCTTAACTGTGAAATACCGACTCTCGGCCCCTGCACTTTACCAGAGCACTTAGCCATGTGACACAGTGTTTAAATTATTACCTTGCCAAGCAAGGAGTTAGATACACAACATGGGGTTGTTTGGGCATTATTTCATTAACAGAGTGTCTTGGAAATGTTTTCGGTGGTTATTATTATTTTATCATATGTTCATTTATCTTTCTCATCAACCAAAAAATTTAATCACAGATTTGACCATTTTTACTACTATAAAACTACAACAGAAGCAACATAAGAAGGCATTATGATTTAATCAATTGAGTTTGTTGTGTAAACTGTAAATAACAGTTTGTATTTTTTCCTTATGAAACGGGTACCCAGCAAACATACGTGATGGAGATCAAAAAGAGCTTTGATGAAACGTTGACTCCAGGTCAAGAAGTTGCATCATATCTTTGACGGTTCTGCTCAGTCTGCAGTTCTCAGTAACTTTTGTATCAACCAGTAGCATTTTGGATTAGCTGAATGTGTAAAAATGATGGTAATACTCTGCTATGAGCATCAGATATCCTTCAGACATATAAATGGCTCTACACCAAAAGCTTCTTTTGAGACGCTTGAGAAGATTCCATGTATCTGAATTTTCTATCTCTAGTCTATGATCATCCCAGCATGGTCACCATCATCAAAATAATGTGCATTGCAGGTAGGAATGAATTCAAGTGTATGTCAAGTTTTGTGAGATGGTTTGAATTATGATTTCCCATCTGTATGGCGTAGCCTGCTGTCTCTGTGTACTTTCTCATGTTGTGGCTTCTGACGAACACGGTCCTCTGCCAGCCTGAGGGAATCTGAGACTGATGCTGCTCGCGGTGGCAACAACACTGGCTGTTTCCTCTCACTTCTTTGGCTTCTGTTGTTACTGCAGAAAAGCGTTTCCTCATTGTGTGATGCAGCATACAGTGTGTGTTTTTAGTGTGAAATGATTAAATGAAAAAGATGTTTTACAGTCATTTGTGTTTTTGTGGTTATAACACAGACTAAAGACAACCACTAAGACATTTAATAGATTTATACTGATGACACTGCTTTGCATAATGCAATACTCTAATTGAGCCTCTTATCTTTGTTATAATAGTGCAAGATGAGAACACAAAAGCTTAAACTGCCTGCCAAATATAAGTCCATCGTTCGTTTGGGTTATAAACTCCTTTCACACATCAAGCTGGAACATAAACACCTTCTGACTGTTTCTGTGTTTTCTGATGGGAATAAGGCAGGGGTTGGGGTACAAGTCAACCCACCACTCTTGCACGTCTGACCCACTGAGCTATGAAGTTGCATAATTAGTAAAAAAAAAAAAAAAAACACTTATATGTTATTTAATCTCACTTTAAATCCAGATGTTTGTGTGAAGGCCTCAGAGGATTTTTGGAGAACAGTAGTGTAAAAACAGCATTACCAATGATTCCCGAGAAGTTTAAAGCAGGGTTAGATTACAACATAATAAAATGCAAACACCATGGCACAATTTCTAACTGATAAAGAGATGGTCCTCTGCTCAGAGGGGTTAAATACCAGTCCACACCACAAACATGTATCCTTCTATTTTTACTTCCCAGTTATGTAATACTATTTGTTGGTCTGTCACATATTATAATATATGTTGTTTCTGGTTGAAATGTAACTAAATGTGGCAATGATCGAACAGTATAAATATGTTTGCAAAGCACTCATTATTGTGATGTGGGGGAAATAATCCTCTTGGGGGCTTAGCATTTAGTTTAAATTCAGTGCATATCATAAGCTTTATTGTTAAAGGTAGCCATTATGTAAAATATATAATTCTTGTTACACAAAATGAAATTCCACACATCTCTGGGGACTCCTGTTAGAGGTTGGGGTTCAGCCTCACTTAAATCTCGGTTAATTTAGCAGATATTTATCCACTGGAAATTGCCTGTAGGTCACGGATAGTTTATCAGTAACTTATTGAAAAAAAATAAGAAAAATTACCTCAGTGGGGAGGGGATTTATCCATAGCAGAGATGCATAGGTGTTGAAGACTAGTGTAGCGAAAATACAATCAAATTTCCTGGTCTTTTTAAGTGTTTCATGATTTAGTTTTGTTTCCTATGAGTAGAAATAAATGGTTTTTAAAGTATAGAAATAGACAAAGTTTGTAATGTAAAAGTTAGGTAAAAGAAAATGTTTTTTTTCTTTTTTGCAAAAGGTTTATGTTTAAGAAAGATGTGATAAATTTGGATTTTTGTGCAACCAGTAGTGTTTAAAAGGGACAGCATGATGGGGATCGTGTTTTGATGGGTTCTGTGGAACAAAGGCGCTGATTAGAAGAAGCCAAAAACGTTGGAGTGATTGTTTTGCTGGGAACGTGACAGTACAAAGTTTTCTGAGGTTAGTTAAGCATTTTGCAAAACATATACAGTATTGCAGTTTTTATAGTTTGTGGCTATGGAGACAGACTTTCTTGAAATCTTTAACAGTGGTCTTGATTCATAATTCTGTAGGTTTTCAGATGGTATATCCAAATTTTCTTCCTTCACTCATTTTCAGTCCAGTCATTGTACCTGACACACTGCAAGTAAAAGTGCCTGAAGATCCATTTCAAAAAGGGTTCTTTAGTAATTTGTCTATGTGTACCCGTATCACCTGTTAATTTATTCTTCAGTTTAGGAGTATTTTATGATGCTATTCCTCTTGATTAACAAATGTACAGTGACAATATAAACACTGCTGGGTAATGAAGTAAAATAAAATTCTGCTTTATGTGCATTTAGATTAATGAGATCAAAGGAGGTACAAGAATCAAGCTGACCAGCTGGCATGAATAGACACTATGATCAAGAAGCAATTTTGACAGATTGGGATTCTGAACCATTTGAGTTGGACTTAATTTAAAAAGGGTTCAACTGAATAAGTTTGAGTGATGATAATGCTGCTGTGGATAGCAAAGCTGAAGACCGTGGCAATAACAATGATTGTCTTCAGAACTCGTACAAATCTATTCCTGTTTGAATTTTTCCATCTTATTGGTTTCCATCACATTCACTACTCATAAGAATAAATGCCATATTCTGCTTGAGCAGTTCTGCAGTAAACATTGTTGGGAATTAAAAATTATGTTATTGGAAGGTATCAACCAGACACGTTGACACGTTCTAGTGGTCACAAACTACAGTTGAAACCATATGTTTACGTCAACTTTATTTAAAGACCCATTATTCTCACTGTCTGACATTAAATCAGATCAACTTTTCCTGTTTGAAGTCTCTTAGGATCACACAAATTATTTATATTTCCTAAATGTCAGAATAATGAGAAACAGAACTGTTTGAGATTAATTTTTGCCTTTTTCTAATGTAAAAGTTCATATACACTAAGATTACTATATCTTAAAACAGAAAGTCCAGATGATGATGTTATAATTTTGTAAGCTTCTGGTTTAGTTTACAACATTTGAGTTGATTATACCCACATCCATGCATGTATGCAATGAACTCAAAGCAGTGTGTTTGAGGCAACATCTCAAACACACTGCTTCCTTTTGTGACATCATGGCTAAATCAAAAGCAATCAGGCAATACATCAGTAAGAAAATAATGGAACTTCACAAGTTTGGTTCTTCCTTGGGTAAAATTTCCAGATGTCTGAATTTGCTATGTGTTCAAACAGTTATATGCCACAGATGTTCACAAGTCATTTTTCCTAATCAGGTCTGGAATCTTGGGCCAAGTCAAGTCTCTAGTCCATAAATAGAAATTTATGATCTAAGAAAAATACAAGAAAAAGATTAAAACCTGTTAATGTTGAATTTCTAAATAAATCAAAGTGCATTTTTGTTTTGGTACTAAGTTCTTTTTAACTTATCTTTATATTGTCCACTCCTTTATTATATGTTGATCTAAATAGGGTTTTGTGGGTGTTGTTCTCCTCACTATGACCCATAAAATTGTCAGTAATGTTGGGAAACCATTTTTTTTAAATCCAAATTTTTTAACCTTTGTTCTCAATTCGAAATAATAAAGATGTTCAAAATGAATGTATAAATTACAACAGAATAAACGAGACAAAGTGTAGTAAGTTATTTTGATACGTTAGATAAGTATGCCTCTTGCCATCCTGGAATGAAGGGGACCACCCCCTGGGTCCGGGGGCTGACTGCCCCTATGGGGGGCATTTCACTCGTGCCTGCTATTAAATATGCTTATGGAGTAAATTATATACACAAGTACGCTCACACATACACCCACAGGTGTTTACAGATACACAGATGTACTCTATATTGAGCTGCAGTTGCTACTAAATAAATCCTGTATTAATTAGTACCGTGTACTTTTAAGTAATATTGCTGTTGCTATATATGTGTTAGGTATTAATTATCAAATAGTCAAGCTCAGAAGGAACGACACATGAGTCTCTGTTAATCTTGCAGCAAGATGGTAGCCCACTCTGCGGTGCAACTACAAAGTGTTGGCACCATCTCTCTTAATTTATATATGTGGTTCACACACACAGTTCAATAGACATTCCAAGCATTTAGGGGGTGTATGTGTGTCTGTGTGTGTGTGTGGGGGGGGTCAGAAGGGTTAGGGTGCATGTGTTTTGCTTTTAAACAGAGAGGGAGTGGGGACTGGTACAAGCACCCCCCAGATGTTGCTGATAGTAGCATAACTTACTCCTCTCCCTGGGAAGGAAGAGTGATAAACAATACAAAAGTTTTCAAACCCTAACAGTCCCACCTTTTTTATCACGAATAAAGTCCTGATTAGATACATGTAAAAGAAATCACTCTTCCACAGGCGGAAAGCAGATTATATTGTGGGAAAAATACTCACACGGCCACTCCGCCTTGGCGACCACCAATCATGGTAGAGTATAATAATAAAACAATGTAATAAATCAAGAAAACAAAATGTAATAAAAGTAAAAGAATTAAAACAATGTAACAAAAGTAAAAGAACCAAAACAAGGCTTGTTCATGTCATCATTGTACTTTTCCTCATTTCACTTAAATAGCAATTTCTTTCGATTTTCTGCTATAAGGTCATTTTATGAAGTACAATTATGAGTACACTCAGGCATTAAAGATATATTCATTTACAACATGTAATCATAGTCATCTGTTTTTGGGTCCAATGTGGTGTCCAATGGAATCAATGCTGCATATGCGACTGTGACTGACTGAGTCACTATCCTTTTTACCATACATTTGCAGCATGGAATAATACATATTGACAAGATGCACAGGATGATCAGGAATACTGCTACAGCGAGAAAGAAAATCTTAACCCAATCCATCCATCCCCTTTGGAGCATCCAGTCTAACCAAGAGGAGCTGGGAGTCGGGTGGTCGTGTGTCATGACGATTTGCAGGTTACGCAGGTTATTCAGTGCTCCTGTTATATCTGAGGAATGTATATTATCTGGAATATATGTGCAACAAGAGTTGTTCAGCAAAACGCAAACGCCTCCCGTTGATGCTGTTAGAATATCCAAAGCCATGCGGTTCTGAATTATCATGGCTCGCTTAGCGTTCATTTCTATGTTTTGGCCATCTTCTACTGTTATGGAGTTATTCAAAAACAGCCCTAATCGGTAGCTTAAAGTTTCCACACGCAGCATTAGTTTGCCCACACCTAGCCAAGGAAGGAGAGATAGTGTCACTTTATCTCCTTCTGGCCAAAGCTTAAATACATCCGGGACATTAGTTCCCCAGATAGGGTCGTGTGGTTTCATTTCCATGTCTCTCTTTAGCCTTTTGGGGAAGGTGGGTATCATATGTGGGAAAAAATGTGTCACTAAACTCTTTGCCACTGTGAGTGCATCACAGTGTTTTGTTGGGTATATTTCAACCCATTTAGAAAGAGCATCTATAACCACTAAACAGTATTTCTTTCCCTGTTACCATGAAAGTTCAATAAAATTTGCATAGTCAAAAAAATGTATGGTGTAGAACAGGTGATTAACCAGGATTAACCAGGTGTATCTTCCCTCCTTTTTGACACATTCCCGTGTGTTACTGTTTCTGCAGTTTTGTAGAGATGTTTTTTTTATTTTTCTGGCAATATTGGTTTATTTTCTAAATGATATATATCGTTCTGTTTAACAGATTAAAATGTCAATTCTGTTCCAGATGATGTTTTGAACCCTCTATTTTCCCATATTTTGGCAAAATGGTGAACAGAACTGAATACATATTGGCTGTCTGTGTAGATGGTCAGCATTTTTCCTTCATGTAATTCACAGGCTCTGATGACAGCAACAGCTCTGCAGTCTGTGCTGAACATGTATGGGGCAGGGCCTGTGATTCTATAATTTTAGTTTCAGTGGTTACAGCATAACCAACTCTATTTTCCCCAAACTCATCTTTAGAAGCTGAATCATCCACAAAAATAATTTGTGAGTTTTGTAGAATAGTTTTAAGAGCTTCAACTTTTGTTTTACATGAATGCGGTTCTCCATCTTCTGCTGTAGGTAGGAGAGTGCTTAAATTGAGTGGACCACATCTTTGTAAGGTTATATTTGGCTGTGAAAGCAGAAGTAAAGCCAGAGCAATGTGTCTTGCTGTTCCTGCAGAGGTTTTAAAGCCTCTGTTTTTCCAAATTCTTCTTATTCTTTTTTGTCATATTTTATTTTATTGGCGACTTTATTTTATTTTATTTTTAAAAAGCAAGTCCTTATTACATTTAAAAATGAGATCACTATGTTTGGTAGTTGCAATTATTTTAAATAATGCTTGATTTAGTTCTTATTAAAAAATATGAATGATGAACACAAAAAATGAAGGGCATATTATATCTTATAATCTTAGTTTGTCCTACCCAGTTTTATAGATACACCGTACAGTTTCAGTAAGCTTTGTATTTAGTTCAAGTACCTAAAGTTTGTTTCAAGTAACTCAAGTTTTCTCTATTTCAGTCCAGTCCAGTAATTATGTTAAAGTTAATTTCATCTTGTGTTAAATTTGAGTCTATTTCGATCATTCTAAACCTGACTGGAAAAAGTCTAAACATCAACAAACAACATTAAAATCCTTTTGTTTTACCATAAAGAACTGACCTAATATTATTATGATTCAGACTTGCCCGGGAGTCTTTAACTATTGTGCCCCATATACCCTAATTTTACGTAACATGAAACAGACATTTATTTCACAAAAACAGGCAGATAAAATACAGACATTTGGCCACATAAAAGTCTAAATACCCTGTTTATCAGTATTGTCAATACAGGTAGAACCTTTGCTATCTTTACATGATTTTTAGAAAAGATTCTGAAAACCTAATTGAGATATAAGTTTGGCAATGATCATCAGAACATCAGACCTTTATTAGCCCCTTTTAAGGTCCCCAAAGATGCAGTACAATGAAATCAGTCATTCCCATTCACACACATTCACACACTACCTACTTACTTTCCATAAAAGTAATTTTATTTGCAAAAAAAATTTGAACATAATTTGACTTCTATTATTCTTAAAATGCACATTGTTTCCCTCATAACCCCTTTTTTTTCCACTAGGGGCTGTTTTGAAAAGCTTCAATTCTTTTTATTTCACCAAGAATCAATAAGGTGTTCTTAGTAGGGTCCACCTTAAAAGTGTTGTCTGTTGGGTGTCATGTTATCATTGTCAGGTCAGTGAGGTTCATAGGTCAGTCAGAAACTTGATCATTTAGTCTGTGCACATAAAGTTTCATAGATCCAGCCAATGATTAGTCAGCAAAACTTCCACTTATAGGAGAAAAATTTATTGTTTATGAATGAGCTGCATTTCCTAGGAACACTGCAATCCCACTGTCTTCCTTCTGGATGAGCATCACCTGTTGAAAACTGTCACTTAAAGGCTGCTCTTGTTTATTTTATCCAGTTCCCTTACGGCGGAACTACCCAGTCGTTTCTGATCCCCTTACGGCGGAATCTTACCTAATTTAACGCTATTCCCTTCCGGCGGAATCTTACCTAATTTAACACTATTCCCTTCCGGCGAGACACTACCAACGACTGTTTTAAGTACTTATTACAACACAGTTTCTTACCTCTGAGCTGACTTCAGTGACTCTTTCGGACCCCAAGAGTCACCAGGCGTCGAGTAAAGCAATAATCTACCGTCCCAATGCGAATTCACCCACCGGGTCTTTGGACCACCGTCCTGGGGCAGACCTCCAGTAGGCTTTCTTGGCGTCAGGTGATCCCCGGGATCCTCAGGTCACTGTAAAAGATAGATAAGTTAGATTACAATATCCAGCTCGAAGGACCAATTCAATGTTAGGTATTAATTATCAAATAGTCAAGCTCAGAAGGAACGACACATGAGTCTCTGTTAATCTTGCAGCAAGATGGTAGCCCACTCTGCGGTGCAACTACAAAGTGTTGGCACCATCTCTATTTATATATGTGGTTCACACACACAGTTCAACAGACATTCCAAGCATTTAGGGGGTGTATGTTGTTCTGGTTGTCTGTGTGTGTGTGTGGGGTGTGGGTCAGAAGGGTTAGGGTGCATGTGTTTTGCTTTTAAACAGAGAGGGAGTGGGGACTGGTACAAGCAGCCCCCAGATGTTGCTGATAGTAGCATAACTCACTCCTCTCCCTGGGAAGGAAGAGTGATGAACAATACTAAAGTTTTCAAACCCTAACAATATGTAATTGTTGTTTATCCCTGTATTTTTATTTTTGTGTGTGTGTGTGTGTGTGTGTGTGTGTGTGTGTGTGTGTGTGTGTTTGTCTCTCTTCCTGCAAGTGTAGAAGTCGTCGTCCAGGGTGCCATCGTGTATCCTCTTTTTCCTTTATTCTCTCCTCTATTTTTCTGTCCTCTCACTTTAACTTTTCACCCACCCCTCTCTCTTCCCTTCTTCCCTTTTTCCTTTTTGTTTTCATCTCCGTGTCCATTGCATTTAAAATAATCCCAGAGCAATTTATAATGAAGTTTTTCATGTATATCGAGCGGAGCATTTTAGCCAAGCCATAATGCTCCACTTGTGAAAGTAAATCTGTTGGGCTTCTTCTTGGCACTCAGACAACAACTCTGAGCGCTACTCCGCCAGACAGGACACATTTAAAAATTTTTAGAAAAACACAGAGTTTCTGTGTCCCAGAGTTGAACATGTTTTAGTGCTAAATGTGCAGATCAACACCAGAACAAAATCAAGAAAACCTTCTGAATAGGCTGGCTGAACCTGGTAAAAGTGCCTTTATTTACAGTGAAACGTTCTGTTCCAGGACTGGCTGAAAGGCAAATTAGCAAGAAGGAAGTCACTATTCTAAAAACAGCATAAAGTCAGATTTCAGTTTGTCTCTTAATGATTCTCTCGCTCCTTATACTGGCATTTAGCAAATAGAAATCAATTTGATATTCTTAACTGACCTTAAGCAGGACGTTTTTTCTGATCTAATGTTAAACAGCGAGAAAAAGTTATGTGTCACACATTCAGGTCAATTCAGTTTGTTTATTTAGCACTAATTCACAACAATTCAATTCAATTCAGTTTTATTTATGTAGCGCCAATTCACAACACATGTCGTCTCAAGGCACTTCACAAAACTCAGGTACATACTTTCCAATTAATCCTAATCATTGAACAGTGCAGTCAGATTCAGTTATTTATTCAGAACAACAAGAACACAACAGAAGGCACTTTACAGTTATGTTAATTATGGTATCTCAACAATCCAAAGTTAGTTTGATGGATTTTTCCAGAAACATCTAGCAAGTAGCTTTAAAAGCTCAATATTTGATAGGTCACTGTTGGGTTCTTATCATTTCACCTCTCTGCCATTTCTTACTGTTTTGTTTGCCTTATACCCAGTAGGACATGGAATGGTCTGCTGTGCCAATTGATACACACACGGGAGATGTTTAGTGCCAGCTTTGACAGGCATTGATTTAAAATACTTTTCTAAAATCTACTTATAGTCTCTAGTAAAGAAATGTTGTTTGATACCTCAGACAAATAATATCCCCTAGCAGGATGTCACCTAAGACTTTTGGTTCAGGCATTATATCTGTGTTGATGGGTATCAGAACCAAAATAAACTGCAATAAGGTCTTTAGAAAATAATAAACAAAAAAGACAGGTGAAATTTGAACATTTTTATACCTGTTAATCTTGATGTTTCATCAAAGTACTTGACTGCAAAGAAAATGAGCTGAAATGGTTTAAATAGAAGGGAATGAAAGAGAAGTAATAGGGACAAAATGGCAATGTGTTGGCAGAAAATTCACCCAAAGCTGTCAGAGTTAAGTGGTTTCATGCACAAACAAATATTTATCTGTAAATGGTAGTCTAGTGAACACAAAGGATCAGGTACTGGACAAAACATGTGTGAGAAAGGAACTAAAGTCTAAAAAGTCTAAACTCTACAAAGCATCAATAACTGTTCATCAAAACCAATTTAAAAGATTGCTTTTTAGAAGCAAAATATGAAGTAATTAAGGTTAAATCAGGACTTTAGCAGACTACTACATCTTAATATCTTGGTCAGAGTTCAGAACATTGTCTGTTCTCTGTGTATTTAAAATTAAAACATACATTAGGTAAAAATATTTGCTCATCTCACCAAGGGACATTTGGATCAAATCACCAACCCCCCAAATGGTAAATGACCATTTTACCACTTTATTCCATCTTGTGTTTCTAGTCCAGGTTAATTGCAATATTTCACCCCTTAATAATTCTTTACATCTTCCAGATCTTTGTTCATGTTAAAGGGAGAAAGACAGTTTCAGTGGTACAAAGATAATTTTCGCATTAATGGAAGTTTAAAAAGAAAGAAATCGAGCAAAGTGCTTTAACAGTGGGACCTCCTCTTAAGAAATAAATTTGCAAATAAGAAACAAAATTGCATCTTGAGGAAAAATCTCACCTTATTTGTCATTTTCATCAGTTAGGGAGGGAGGTTTTCACTTAAATTGTGCCTTGCAGTTGCTTTCCAACCTGATTTGTGGAAACCTTTTCCCTCACTGAGCCTTTGATTTTGATATGTTTAACCTTGACATCCATAATTAATGAATGAAAATCTGATTTTACCAGAGCGAAAGAACACATAATTGCATTTTAAAGTGGAAGTAAGCAAAACATTTACAGAGCTGTTGACTTAATATTTTAGAGTTTGAGCTGCTTTATCACTCTTAGAGTGCAGCCTTTTATTTTAGTCGCTTTTCTGGCTGTTACCTGGAGCTGAATTATAATTACCTGTTGACACTGTTTATTGGTTAAGAGAGCTGATTGCTAATTCGATCGCTAGCATCAGACTCAATAGGGTGCTATTTTTATATGTTCTAACACGCTCTGGGGAAATCAGTGGCATTCAGAATTTTTAGCAGGGCTAATAATCTCTTCATGTAATTAAATAACATTCCCGTCCACCTGACTAAGTGTCTCAACAAGTCTACTGTCATTTTCTCCAGATTCTCAGGGCACGCTTTTTTACATTGCGTGGGGAATCTGTGTGCACTTTGGTAATTACTGAAATGAAGCTGAAACATCCCACATGCCACATAAATCATCTTGGCCTGATGAGTTAAAGCCCCGTATCAAGTGCCCTAAAAAGATTTGCAAGACTTTGAAACTAGTTAAAAATTCACATGTGAATTGGACTGTCCCATCCACAGTAAGAAGCATGCCTTGGGATTCTCACTAAACTTACCTTATAATTATGTTTTTTGAACTCTGGATTTTCCAGACAATATCCTTTTTTTACCGCTCCACAATTATTTAGTTAAATGAAATTGTGTATGTATTTATTTAAATAGATTGTTACATGTTTTTGTGTATAACAATAATGCCTTGTCTAACCATTAAAGCACAATGGTATGATATCTATATTTAAGACTAATATTCAATTAAAGTAAAATGTATAGTGTTTTATCAAACTATGCAGGTAATGGCAAAGAGGAAAGGAGAAACAAATCCAAGGTGCAACAAATTCTGCATTGATTGAAATTGTGTAACAGTTTTACTGGTGAAACAAACAAGCATTGAGCATTGGAGTGCTGTTGACTTTAGAAAACCTATTAAAACATATTGCAAAGCAAAACACCTTGTATTTTTATTGTATAGTTTTACATTCAGACTGAAGCAATGGAACAAAAAAACATTAATGTTGCCTCTGATTTCAGAAATAGTAGGCCTGCCTGTATAAAATGGAAAACACTTCTCATAATCTTACACAAGGCAGTCAGTGACAGATAGATGTGATTAAAAATGTCAAGAAATAATTCAATACATTTAATTTAGTTTACAGACACTGATTTTATAAAATTGCATGCAGCGAGTATGCCACTGAAATACTTATAGAAACATTTTAAGTATGTTAGTACATGAATCTGATTTATGTCTGAAGACTAATCATTCTGATTGCATTTTCTCTGAAATAATTTACTATTATTACTTGTTGCTGTGTAGCACTGTTAAAATGTAGCTATAGGTGAAATTTCTACATACGTTTGATAGTTGTGGCTTTGTTGTTGAATTATATGTTGTTATTACTATTATGAGCAGAAGCCCAGGTTGCTTTAATAGTGGCCTTCAGGTCATCTGCATTGTTGAGTCTGGTGTCTCTAATCTTCCTCTTGACCGTACCCCATAGGTTCTTTATATAGTGTTCAGGTCAGGCCAGTTTGCTTGTCAATCAAGCACAGTAACTTCATGGTCACTGAACCAGCTTTTAGTATCTTTAAGCAGAGTGGGCAAGTACCACGTCCTGATGGAAAATGAAATCTGCCTTTCCATAAACCTTGTTAGCAGAAGAAATCATAAAGTGCTCTAACATGTAGATGGCCGAGGGCTGCATTGACTGTGGCCTTCAGAAAACACAATGGACCAAGACCAGCAGATGACACTGGACTTCAAGCAATGCAGATTCTGTTCCTCACTCTTCCTCCAGACTCTGGCACCTTGATTTTAAAATTAAATGCAAACTTTATTTTCATCTGAAAAGCGGATTTTGAACCACTGAGCAACAGTCCAGTTCTTATTCTCCTTTTCCCAGGGAAGATGCTTGTAGCCCATGTGTAGGATTTATATGTGTATAGTGGATCTTGATGCGCTGTCTCCAGCCTCAGTTCACTCCATATGAAGCTCCCTCAAATTCTTCAATGGATTTTGCAGGCTTCTCAAGGCTTTGGTTATCCATGTTGCTGGTGCACCGTTTCCTATTAATATGCTTGGATACAGCACTCAGTGAACAACCAGCTTCTTTAGCAATGATCTCTGTGGCTTACCCTCCTTGTGGAGGATGTCGATGACTGTCTTCTGGATATCTGTCAAGTCAGCCGTCTTCCCCATGATTGTGTAGCCTACTGACCAAGACTGAGAGGTCATACAGAGACTCAGGAAACCTTTGCAGGTGTTTTGGGTTAATTAGTTGATTAGCGCGTGGCACTATGAATATCCAATTTTTTACTTTTCTCTACATTCTAAATTATGGTAAAGAGTTTTGAGTTTTTATTCTCTGGGAGCCATAATCATCCAAATCACAAGAAATAAAGGCTTGCAATATTTCGCTCTGTGTAATGAATTTATATGAGTTTCTTTCTGGAATGAGTGACAAACAATATTGACCTTTTTCATGATATAATATTTTTAGAGGTGTCTGTAAATAGCATGTACTGTTCATCTACACCAAATCAGTCTGAACATACTTTCTTGCTTCATTTCCTATATATAACAAACTAAAATAAAAATAAATGTAAATGTACAGTAAAAAATCTATATGTTTTACTGATATAAAATCAACCTGAAGAATAATAAGAGGGAACAAGCTTCAAATGAAATCTAAATCTGTGAAACCTTTAGAAAGTCCTTCACTATTGTGATTATTTGCGTTCTCCTTTATCCATCACTGAGAAATGAGCTCTGTTTGCGTTTCATTATGAAGAAAGTGTTCTGGGGAGATAAGTGTGTGGCCTGCATGCTACATAACATCTAAGAGGCGGCACAGATCAGATTAGATCGCCTGATACCACAGAAGCAGCCTGCTAATGTGTGTTATGACCAGATGCAGAGATCTGATTCAATAACACATGGCCTGTATTAGCACCACCCCTGAGAAAAGTGAATTTCGAGGCTTTTTATTTCCTCCAATATCTTACAGCGCAAGTCAACAAGTGACACGGCTATCTGTGCCCGAAGGCGATTATGGTTGGGATGTCACGATCATCATCACAATACAATTTCAGAGAACAAATGCCTACAGAACCATAAACCTGTCTTTCACTGGAGTGTGTGTGCTTTGCTTCTGCCATCTAGTGGTGACACAGGAGCTCATTTGATACTGGTGTAATAATGTGCCTTTTCTATCCTTTTCTGATAACCTTTTCATGATATAAAACATCATTTATTCAAACAAGATTATATTATCAGCTGCCTCTGCTCCTCTGTTGATACGTTATCACTTGCAATATTTGATTATTTAACATATTGATAAACTGCTCAAAAAAATAAAGGGAACACTCAATTAACACATCCTAGATCTGAATGAATGAAACATTCTCATTGAATACTTTGTTCTGCTACAAATATTTGACATGTGCTGGACAACAAAATCCACACAAAAATCATCAACGGAAATAAATTATTAAACCAATGGAGAACCAGGATTTGGAGTCAACACGAAAAATTAAAGTGGAAAAACACACTACAGGCTGATCCAACTTTGATTTCAAATGTCCTTAAATGAAGTCAAAATGAGGCTCAGTATTGTGTGTGGCCTCCACGTGCCTGTATGACCTCCCTACAACGCCTGGGCATTCTCCTGATGAGACGACGAATGGTCACCTGAGGGATCTCCTCCCAGACCTGGACTAAAGCATTCGCCAACTCCTGGACAGTCTGTGGTGCAACGTGACGTTGGTGGATTTAGCGAGACATGATGTCCCAGATGTGCTCAATCGGATTCAGGTCCGGGGAACGGGCGGGCCAGTCCATAGCTTCAATGTGTTCATCTTGCAGGAACTGCTGACACACTCCAACCACATGAGGTCTAGCATTGTCCTGCATTAGGAGGAACCCAGGGCCAACTGCACCAGCATATGGCTTCACAAGGGGTCTGAGGATCTCATCTCGGTACATAATGGCAGTCAGGCTACCTCTGACGAGGACATGGAGGGCCATGCGGCCCTCCAAAGAAATGCCACTCCACACCATTACTGACCCACTGCCAAACAGGTCATGCTGAAGGATGTTGCAGGCAGCAGATCGCTCTCCACGGCGTCTCCAGACTTTTTACGTCTATCACATGTGGCTCAGTGTGACCTGCTTTTTCATCTGGAAGAGCACAGGGCGCCAGTGGCGGAATTTGCAATCCTGGTGTTCTCTGGCAAATGCCAAGCGTCCTGCACGGTGTGGGCTGTGAGCACAACCCCCATTTGTGACGTCGGGCCTCATACCATCTCCATGGACGTCGGTTTCTAACCGTTTCGTGCATGTACACATGCACACTTTTGTGGCTTGCTGGAGGTCATTGCCAGGGCTCCTTGGCAGTGCTCCTCCTGTTCCTCCTTGCACAAAGGCGAGGTAGCGGTCCTGGTGCTGGGTTGTTGCCCTCCACGGCCTCCTACCACGTCTCCTGGTGTAATGTCTTGTCTCTGGTAGTGCCTCCAGGCTGCTGGAACTACGCTGACAGACACAGCAAACCTTCTTGCCACAGCTCGGCATGATGTGCCATCTGGATGAGCTGTGCACTACCTGAGCCACTTGTGGGGTTGTTAAGAGTCCGTCTCATGCTTACCACGAGTGTGAAAGCGCCACCAACATTCAAAAGTGACCCAAAAACATCAGACAGAAAGCATAGGTACTGAGAAGTGGTCTGTGGTCCCCACCTGCAGAACCACTCCTTTCTTGAGTGTGTCTTGTTAATCGCCAAAGATTTCCCCCTGTTGTCTATTCCATTTGCACAACAGCATGTGAAACTGATTGTCAATCAGTTTTGCTTCCTAAGTGGACAGTTTGATTTCACAGAAGTTTGATTTACTTGGAGTTATATTGTGTTGTTTAAGTGTTCCCTTTATTTTTTTGAGCAGTGTAGTTTATCCTTAGAATAGGGTTGACCATCAGTTAATTTGATAAAATTATTTTGGCTCCCAGTAATACAAAAACCCAAGAAACGATGTCAGTCACATTTCCTGAGTGTGTGTGTGTGTGTGTGTATCAACCTGTGGTGTGTGAGGTTTATAGACTGATGTAGGTAACCAAATATATGAATTTTAAAATCTAACCAGCTTGAGCCTCTTTTAAATCTGAAATTTTAACTGCACATTAGACAAGTTTCTTTTTTTAGTAAAATAAAAGGGATTTATAATGTACATTCATTTATTTTTTGTACATTACTAAGTAATTTGCATGAAAATTAGTTCATGCTAAATATACAGTACGAGTCAAAAGTTTTAGACTCACTTTCTCATTTAATGGTTTCCTTTATGTTTATGACTATTTACATGGTACGTAGATTCTCACTGAAGGCATCAAAACAGTGAATGAACACAAATGGAATTATGTAGCAACGAAGCCTTGTAAAATAAATTTTAAATATGTTTTATATTTTAGATTCCTTAAAGTAGCCACCATTTGCTGTAATTACTGAAATATTAACCTATGGCCTTTTCTCAATGAACCTCTGGGAAGTTCTTTCAATACTCTTTGGAAAACCATTTCAGGTGACCACCTCATGAAGCTCATGGAGAGAACGTCAAGAGAGCAAAGCAGTAATCAGAGCAAAGGGTGGCTATTTTGAAGAATGTAAAATATAAAAACGTTTAGACATATTTTGCACTATTTGTTCACTATATGTTTTCGTGTGTGTTCATTCATAGTTTCGTTGCCTTCGGTGAAAATCTACAGTGTAAATAGTCGTGAAAATAAAGGGAGATCATTAGTTGAATGTGTACTCAAAACCTTAGCTGATAGTGTATAGTCCCCCGAAAAAAAAAAACCTCCACAAGGACAAACATATTTTTGGAATTGTTTTTTTTGGTAAAGATTTATTGTTGATATTTGCAAGTAAACCACAAACATCTGCAAAATCTGACACAGAAATGTGCAGTACAAATTATACAAATACAAACACTTTGTGTATTATGCTTTTGTTACTTTATTGGCATTTTTTTCATTCTCAAAATTATCTAAAAATGTTTTTAAAGCTAATATTTACTGTTTTGATCAAATTGAACTGGTGCATTATAAACATTGTGTGATAAAATAATCGCAACTAAGAACTTTTATTCCTTGTGATAAACGGTAATTCCAATTCAATTACAATATCAAATAAATGATAACTAGACCTGATCTGTGCTGGATGCTTGACTGATCCTGTGGAGCTTCCCTGAGTTTCAGAATATAGCTTCATCTAAAACCTTTAACTCTGTATGTTAGACCCAATCCCAACCAAATTATTTTAAGGAAGTGTTTAATCTGATTACCAGCCCCCATTTTAGATTATGATTTAATTTATCCTTAGAAATGAAAAATGTACCCACAAGCTTTTAAGGTAGCTGTAATTAAAACCTTTGCTTAAGGAAACGTTGCTGATTGAGATGACTACTAATACGACCTATATCCAATCTCCATGTTATCTAAAATTCTTGAGAAATAGGTGCCTATCAAATGGTGAGCATCTTTACACAGCACTACCTGTTTGAACGAGTTTCAGTCAGGCATCCTGAGCTCATCATTGCACGAACAGCTCTGCTGAAAGTCACTAATGATATTCTATGGCCAGATAATGGACTGTGTCTGTACTTGTTCCTGTTAGATAAGTGCTGCATTTGATACAGTCGATCAAAATATTCTCTTAGAAAGGCTGGAATATGCTGTAGGGATTCAGGGGAACAGACATAGGATGGTTTAAATATTATTTGTCTGACAGATTCCAGTTTGTTCATGTAAATGATAAATCATCTTTAAAACTCCAGCTTCTGAGCTCATCATAGCACTGTTTCAGTGCTATGATGAGCTCAGAAGCCTGACTGAAACTCTTCAAACAGGTCATTTCTGTTGTAAATCGGGTCACACATTTGATTAGCAACTATTTTCTCAAGAATTTTAGATAAGAATGGAAGTTTGGATATAGGTCTGTAATATTTCAAGTCATCTCGATCAAGCGAAGGTTTCTTAAGTAAAGGTTTAATTATAGCTACCTTAAAAACCTGTGGTACATATCCATTTACTAAGGATAGATTAATCATATCTAAAATGGGGCTGGTAATCAGAGGGAACACTACGTTAAATAATTTGGTTGGGATTGGGTCTAACATACAAGTTGAAGGTTTAGATGAAGCTAATATTTCTGATAACTCAGGAAGGTCCACAGGATCAAAACAGTCCAAGCACAGATCAGGTTCTACGGTTACTTCCAATGTTGTCTCACTTGCTGAGGATGAAGTAATCATCTTCGGGAGTATGTCAAAGATTTTCTTTTTAATAGAATCAATTTTATTTAGGAAGAATCCCATAAAGTCATGACTGCTGAGAGCTAAGGAAATAGATGACTCAACAGAGCTATGACTCTGTGTAAGTTTAGCAACTGTACTAAAGAGAAACCTAGGATTATTCTTGTTCTCTTCTATTAATGATGAGAAATAAGCTGTTCTGGCTTGGTGAAGTGTCTTTTTATAAAACAGTAGGCTATTTTTCCAGATTAAGTAGGAATCCTCTAGGTGTGTAGAGTGCCATTTTCTCTCCAATTTTCTCACATTGTGCTTTAAAGTACGCAGATCTAAATTAAACCAAGGAGCCTGCCTCCTATGAATGATTACCTTCTCTTTCAAGGGGGCTGCATTGTCTAATGTACCACGCAACGATGAAGTAATATTATCAACAAGAGAATCAATTTGTGAAGGGACAGAAACAGAATTATTGCCCTCCACTGATAATGTGATAATGAGTAGATTAAAGGTGGAACAGATTCTTTAAAGATTGTTACAGCATTGTCTTATAATGATCTACTATAATGAAATTTTCTTTCAGGTGTAGAGTACTCAGTTAAATTAAACTCAAAGGTTATTAAGAAATGGTCAGACAGGACAGGGTTATGAGAAAATATTGTTATGTATTTACACCAAATTGCCATATGGTCAGCAAAGGGCCCAGAAAAATAAAGACAAAGGGGGTGGGTTTTTTTAAATTTTTGAGCAAAGCCAATTGAGTCTAAGATAGCATAAAGGCTATATTTAGGCTATCACTTGCAGTGTCAACATGAATGTTAAAATCCCCCACTATAAAAAATTTTTTCTGTATTTTAACACTAAATCAGAAAAAAGGGTCTGAAAACTGATCTAAAAACTGAGAAGTAAGGGCCTGGTGGACGGTACAAAAACAACAAACAGAAGTGGGTTTATTTCCCTTTGGGAAATTTGGGATGAGGGAAAACTAAGGATTAAAATATTCAAAAAAATTTTGTAGCTATTGATTGGTCTGGGACTAGTCAAAAAATCGGACTGAAAGATGGTTTTTTAAAATCCTCCTCGTCGGTCAGTATTTTGAGGAATGTGAAAATTTTAAAAATAATTAGTAGGAGTTGGACTCATTTATAGAAACATAATCCTCTTGCTGCAGCCAGTTTTCTGTGAGGCAAAAAAAAATCAATCTGATTTTTTAAAAAATTTCGTTTCACTAACTAGCAAAGTCTTTGAAGAGAGAGATCTTATTTCAGTAAGCCACATTTAATTAGTCTGAGTTGTGTTTATTTTTTAAAAAGATTTTTTCCTGATTTCCCCCTTTTTTAAGTAATTTTTTTAATCTATTCAATTTTTGGCCCGGGGGCGAGACACTGTCTTAATAGGGTAATGGGGGGGGTAGCAGTACAGAAGCTGCAGAGAGGAGTATTAAACTACGACCCTGCTTCCCGGGTTTAACCCTGGGTTTTTTAGAGTTTGTTTGGGGGAACTAATAAATTCGGGGGCCAGATTCCCAAAAGAAGAGCTTTCCCCCCATCCAAAAATGGGATGGATGCCGTCGCTCCAGATCAGACCAGGTTTTCCCCAAAATGTTTGCCAGTTATCAATGTAACCCACATCGTTTTCTGGACACCACCTAGACAGCCAGCGGTTGAATGACAGTATGCGGCTAAACATGTCGTCACTGGTCAGATCGGGGAGGGGACCAGAGAAAATTACGGAGTCCGACATTGTTTTGGCAAACTTACACACCGAAGCAACACTAACTTTGGTGACCAGGTGTCATTACCGCCAGCGTGAATAACAATCTTACTGTATTTACGCTTATCCTTAGCCAGCAGTTTCAGGTATGATTTGATGTCGCCCGTTCTGGCCCCTGGCAGACATTTGAATATGGTTGCTGGTGTCTCTAGTGCCACGTTTCTGACTATGGAGCTGCCAATTACCAGAGTTGGCTTCTCAGCAGGTGTGTCGCTGAGCGGGGAAAATCTGTTAGAAACGCAGACGGGTTGGTGGTGACCTGTGGACTGGGATCTAGGACTATGCTTTCTACTTACCGTCACCCAGCCGGCCTGAGGCCGCGGCTGCGCGGGCTCTGCTGGAGGACTGCTATGGGGAGCAACCCTCAGTGGCTCCACGCTGGCTAAGGGGCCTCGGCTATCTGCTGGTTTTCAACAGCGCGGAGCCGGGCCTCCAATTCCGACACCCTCACCTCCAAAGCTACAAAAATGCTACATTTATTACACGTACCATTATCACTAAAGGAGGCAGAGGAGTAACTGAACATCTGACACAGAGAGCAGGACAGAGGAGGAGACTCCGTAAGGGAAACAGCAGAACGGGTAGCCATGGTGGAGCTAAAGCTAACGCTAAGCTAGCGACCCCTTACACTACTAGAAAAAAACGTGTAAGGCACGGAGAGTCCCCAAAACGTTAAATACAGCAACAGAAAGTATGTCGTTTAACATGCTTATGTAGTAAAACAAGTAAGAGATATCACAGTAGAGAGAAATCAGATCAAACGAGAGAACCTTCACACACCAAACAATTCACCATGTACAACAGCGAAAACAGGATGTGACGTTACCCAGAGCTCCACTGGCTTATACTAATTGCTTGTGATGTCTATGATTTATTAAATTCTACCCAACAGCCATATTATTACTTCTTAAACCTAAATAAAAAAATATAACATCATAATCCACCTATAAGTAACTACCATTTGTTCCATTGTTTTCTTTTTCTACTAAGGAAATTAACTTATGACATGTTAAATAATTGTCTGAATCTAAATTAACCCATTGAACGATTAAAGCTGTGAAGATGCTTCATTCTCATTTTCAGCTTTAACCTTTACATTCTCTGCTATAAAAGGTAGATTGGGTCTCTGTGGATTGTAGGATTACAAGCCATGGAGACTACTTTGGCATGTCTGATAATGTTATATACTCAAACAAACTGTAATATACTTAAATGTACTAATGAAGGTTATATGCTTCTTCATTCAAACAAATGGAAAACCTAAAGGTTGTAACGTTAAAATAAAAAAGACATTTTCAGCTATACTAACTTATAACCACAGAGCTCCTGTGTTTTTCTCCAGCGAGTTGAAGCTTCAAACCAACACAGCTCCCTCTGCAGCTGAGTTATGGCCTCATGGGAAACACCTGTCATCATTTGCTTCACATCAACATGACCAAACACTGAGCTGAAGGCGGCAGCCATCTAACGGACTGATTGAACTGTTTATACAATATATCAGAGCCATGAAGAGGAAACGAGATTGAAAGTAAGACTAGATGTTTCATTGCCTCCTCTATAAATACAAAAAAAGAATTATACAAAACAGTCATCTTACTACTTAAACCAGTTTATCTAACTGTCAATGAAAGATGTTTCTGATTCCAAGTCTGAAAAATGGATGTCCTACTTAAAAACACACTCAAAAAGCTAGACTTGTCAGAGTGCAGAGGTTTAACCTTGTAGGAATAAAATATATTATACTTAAACAGAACTTTTTTGCAGCCAATAATCACTTGTGCACAGGCATGCCCTGTTTTTTGTCTTAATTTTAACATCAGTCTAGAGAACAGAAGTGCAAGGTTACAGTGTGCAACACAGTGTAATGGAAGCTTAAAAGTTGTTTATTTTGTTTTCAGCAGGAATAAACTGAAGGAAACATCTCCTTGTGGTGTTATTTCCCACTGAAATTTGCACAAAGTAGGCAACATGTCAGTCATTTGGTACACCAGCGCAGCAACAATGGTGAAAGGCATAAACAAGGTCCCTATGATGCCTTTTTCCTGCTTTCTTAAGAATCAAGCCAAATATTACAAAAGAAGAAGTTTTGAAAGATTCAGCCCATAAAGATGTAAGACATTATGTCCACAGTCACACCCATTTGGTTATCATATCTCTTTTACAGCTTCCTATTTCTCTCTCTTCAGCTGACACACAAAAGCAGAAGGACATTCAGACTCATCTATTATACCCCAGTAAATCATCATTGTTTCATTAAGATTGGTTGTCTTTGATTAAATAAAATTTTCTTTTTTCTTTTACAGGGGAAAAACATGTTCAATATCCTTACAGTGGTGCCTCATGCTACATGATGCAATGCCAAATATGTAAGTAAAGAGTCTAATTCTGTATGTCTGAGTGAATAATTTGTTGCCTTCTAACAATACAAATAACAGTCTCTGCACATAGTCTGTTCAGAAATATGCATTCCTATTTAAACTACATCTCTTTATTTTATAATCTATCTATTGAATAGTGTTATATAGTCTGTTTTGGGGTTTGTGTTGTCTAAAAAATACCCTGCTTTAAGTAATTACTGCTGCATCATCATCTTTCCAAGCCCTTAATGATTCTGAATCAGCTCAGTCTTTTATTAAAAATGGTGTGTTCAAAATATAGCAGTGTGAAGTTCAACCAGTGAAGCCATTCATTCTGTGAAACCAAGTGTAAAACAGGTGACCCTTAGTAAAAGCACCAAATGCTGTAAATGCATTCCTGTTGTGGGAACATTGGTATATTGTTCAGAAAACAGCATTCTTATATTACAAAGTTGAAGAGAGGAAAAATATATCAAGAAGTTCAGAAAATGATCTGGAATGCATTCACATGGGAACCAAATCTAGAAAGATGTGGAAGAAAATGGAAAACTACTTTTCAAATGGAACAAAGAATAGCCAAAATGGTGAGGACTCAGCCAATGCTCAGCTCCATAGTGATCAAAGAAGTGATCTTTGAGTAGTGGAACAATTAGAAGATACCTATGTGAAGCTAAGCTATTGTGAATATGTATTATTAAGATTTCCTTCACCATTACCATTGAATTCCATTGAATTTGAAAGCTCACTCAGAACTGCCCTCTATTGGCAACTATTGGCAACTATTCCAACTTAATATAAATAAAGAAAGAAAAGGTTTGAGATTAGAAATAGCCAAACCTGTTTTTCATTTTATATTCAAAATTTTTGAGTTTAAGCAAAATGCAGCCATTGATTTTGTTTCAACACCCTAATGTTGCTTTTTAGTAACTGTGTTTAGATTGATAACAAATTTGATACATTTTGCTTATTGTTCTGATTTCTAATATAATATATTTAACACACATTGCTATTATTTTTAACACAACTAGCAAGTAAAGTTAAGGATGCAAGTAAATATAAAAGTTACATTTGTGAGACAGAAGGTGAACATTTTAACGTGACAGGATTAAAGGTAACTTATAATAGCTAAAATAGCAGATAACATTTAGACTAACACTGGTCAGATTTGAGAAATCAAAGGTTATTTAGTTGTATTAAACAGATTTACAGTTTACTGTGGTTGCATCATATACTTGGAACTAATGATATAAAGCAGGCTGTAGATTTAGTCAATTTTACATATTTTCTGTGGAATTAGTTCTGTGGCAACTAGATCAGTGGTTTAATGTTGAATATAAAATACAAACAGATTTAATCTATTTTGACTGAAGGAAAGTTCTGTAAGATTAGTTGACTCTTTTATTCACTCAGTTCCTCATGTTAATGCTTAAATCTGAAGTTGCTGCTTTAGTCAATGGCTTCTGAAGTCATCACATAAACATAAAATTTAGTTTTTTTTATAAAAATCAGCCCTGAACTGATTAGTTTGATGTATGTCAGGTTCCGTTTCAGCTTCCCTTTTCTTTTCCATTCAGTCATTTTACACATGGCAGCCTCCAGGAAAGAATGTTGGGTAGTTGTAAGATGTAGATGGCCTCCGTAAACATCAGCATGTTTGTAAATTTTAGCATATTTTGTGCATCCATAGTGAATGTGGATCAATTTCCAGCCTCAGCACACCTTTAATTATAATATAGCTTAATTCTCTCAGCATGGCAGCTTTGGTAATTGAAAAGTAGTAACAGGCTTTAATTGAATCTTCCAACTGCAGTCTCAGGAGTCCCAGGCTGCTCGTAGAAGTAAAACTGCATTAAACTTTGTGTTAATGGTGTATGTTCTGTTGCCCAAAACCTACACCACAGTCACAATAATTTGTTTCTTATCTTTCCAATTAAAATATTTAATCTGAATAATGTTTACTGGAGTAAGCTTATATAAAAAAAAACATTCTAAGGCTCCAGCTAGTCTTTAATAACCTATGTCAACCTAAGTCAACTAACTACTTCTTTTATGGAACTAGGAATCGCTGTATCAGCTTCTTTTCTAAGTGAAAAGCACACTGAACAGAGGTTAATGTAGCTACTCTCATTGAAATCTATGGTAAAATGTTTACTTTCTAAACTGACACTGTTTGAACTGGAGCAATTTGAATTATAGCTTTGGTTTTGTGCGATCTGGATTGTTTTAAAAGCATTCGTGCAAAAGACATGTTTAAAGACTTGCTGTAAAAATAATTTATATTTAAGAAGACTTTAGTAATGACAACGTTTTGTTTTTGTTTGCAAAAACTCCAGAGAAACATTAGTGGTTAAACCTTAAAAGGAAACTATTTTGATCAAACAAAAACTGCAAATTCTTCTTCTTGTCTGATATTCTACAGTTTGGCATTTTCAAAACCAGATGTCACTCAATCCCTATTGTAACTGTTAGATAATTGTTCATACTGTCAACAGCGACCTGCAGAGATGACAAAAAACTTACCTGTAAGAGCAATTTTCCAGATTAGAGCATGTTTTTTTACTACATAAACTACACTATCACAGAAATATTTAGACAGTTAAGGGTCCTTCAGTCCCTAATTTTATTGTCACCAGAAATTAAAGGCAATGTACGCTGACTCTTGTTTTGTACGGAGCATTTAAATGTCTTTGCCAAGTTTGTTTTCAGTTTGTCACTCTGACAATCTCTCAGGACCACCTGAAAAACATTGACAGAAGAGATATGTGACGTGTGTGGTGCTCTTAAAAACCAGAGCCAAGGACCTCTGGCAGTGTTATGGATGCACTTGACTGCACTGGAGTCTAAAATGGTGCCAAGGTAAAAGCACACATTAAAATCTCTAAGGAGGCAAACACCAAATAAATAAAAGTTTAAGTCAGCTTTCTTTATTATGGCACTTTGTACATGACAGTTTACAAAGTCAACATTCTCGATTTAGTTCACACAGCTCAAACATCATTACATCTGACAAAAACAAGTTACCAAATGTGATCTGGAAAGTGTTTGATGCTCACATTCAACACAAAATGGGATTATTCCTGATCTGCTTTGTGTCTTTAGATTTTTCAAGTTTTAATATAGTACTGGCATGCCAAAGAAAAGCTCATAGTTGCTACAAACACTCTTCTCCTCTGTCCTATTGGAAAAAAAACTAAGTCCACTGACATTGTTCTGCATAAAAAGTTCATCAGTTCAAACATCTGTTCTTCAGCCAAAAATACAGATATGTTCAAGAAACTGTACAAAATCCATTCCTATTTGCAAACGGGACAACATAACATATGTTAACACACACACTGCAACATCCATTCACAGAAAACATGTGCACAATGTTTACAGTCAAATTGACGAAGGTAAACAGGTTGCATTGAAGTGCTACGACATCTTTCATTCGTTGGCACACCAGGAGTAACATTTAGTTTTTACATCTGAGAGTAAGCACTCTGTCACCATGCATTTTCAAAAACCAGTTCAGTGGAAAATATCCTCACATTCCATATGGATACTTCCTTAATTTGTAACTTAATGACCTAGCTGTATCACGAATTGTCAGATGTCTTTCTCTTCTGCAGTGGATTGTGCGAAAGGCTCTTATTCTGTACAGGATGCATGAGCGGCAGGAATAAACCGGAAGCTTTCAGCAGCTGCTGTTCAGTAAAGCTGTAGAACTAAAATAAATCATGCTACTAAAAGCTGAGATAATAAGGAATAAAATGTTTGAGATGTAGTCTAGGTCGAAAATTTAACTTTACCTATTTCCACAAAAGATTAATAGGAGTCAGATACAATTTAGGTGAATTGTAACTATTACTTACTGATAAGACTTAAATTACAAACTTGTCAAAAAGCATTCTACATGCTGTAAACGTTAGCACTTCAACAGACTTTTAAAAGCCAAATTTGATACCTTCCAGGAAAACTGGGATTATGTCATCTGCTCTCCTTCTTGGACTGGAATTCAGTAAGTACCTACCTTATTTCAACATTAAATGCTCCTCAATATTGCCAAACTGCTTATTACTTTGGGAACTTAGGCAATCAAATGGTCAGCCTGCTGCAAAACTGAGGTATTTCTTTTTGACTTCATCTGCCTGTGGTGCTGCTGTAAATAAGATGGCCGCAGTTCAGTAGACTTGGGTTGCCCAGTAGCCTTGGGGTATAGAGGTATTGGCTCGTGAGAAGACCAGTGCAAGAGTTTGGTGGGATGCCTCAGAAGATACAGGGAGTGTGAGTGTTGCATTTAGGTCAGCACCCAGATGAGAGGCACCCAGAAGGAATCGCGTTCCAATCTTTCCAAAATGCCTCGCAGTTCGGCACAAGCACCGGCTGAGTCCTCCTTGATCAGCACACGGTCCACCAGGTGTCCATACTGCTGATCGATCTGAACGGCAGACTGACGCATTTCCTGGAGGTCTTCATCCTGTTGAGGACAAAAAAAATATTTGTGCTTTCTTCTTTAGATCTTCAGAAACTAGAATTGCACTCTTCAAAGGGGGGTTTTGTGATGTTATGTTACTGCAACTAAAGCAAAATACGAGTGGCTGAACTTGGAAAAAGCACAATAAGCTTTTAGGGACTTTAAACTCCAGGATCTTGATAACTTCTAGGACCCTATGGAATCCATTTTGTACTTTCATTTTTTGTCCTGCTATTTATCTGAAACGAATATGGTCACATCTTAAAATATAATATCCAGAAAAAAAAGGCAAAATGGATTTCATAGGGCTTTAAACTTCAGATAAACATTTCCTTTTCTTTCCACTTTTCATAACTGCAGTGTGTCTAGATACTATAATTTATAGAAGTTATATATGCTAACTATTGTAGTTCAGGAAATTTCATGTATTTTACATCTTTCTTTGAAATGCTTAAAAATTGTAGAACGTGGCATCATTTGAACCAGTAATTCCAGAATCAGGAAATTAAAACATCGCTTTACAGTGTAAACCTTGCACATGACAAAATTGACATCACATTACCCATATGGGCAGTGTTTTTTTAGCTGATGATGCATCATTGGCACCTTGTAAACTGAAAAGAGTAGATTCACATTCCTTTCGGTGTCTGTTTGAAATAAATAGAAGGCTGTTGCCAGGAAGGCCTATTTTTATTGTGCACAGCTTGCAAAACTGTATTATATAATTTCCACACATTACTTTGATCAAATCTGGGTTTTCCACTTAGAATCTAAGCTTATTTATTAAAATGAAGTTTGCAGAGAGAGACTGGGTTGGCTCCATATGTCATATGGTAAAGACATCCAAAGAGCTGCATAGAGAGCAGCTGAAAAACTAGTCTTGGGTTATATAATATTCAAAACAAACCATTAAGCTTCTGAAGCATAATAACTTTGTAAGTTTTGTCTGCATACAATTGACTAGAAAGGATCTGAAATATGTTATGGAGTCATATCGAAGCAGAGAAAGTCCTCTGGATCTAAATGCCACCCTCAAGAGAAAAACATGAGTTTTTCAGGTGATGCATTTTCGGAAAATTACAACCGAACATATTAAAGTTGACCTGCTGAAACTGGTGGGAAATATCTATAGTTGTCAAAAAATTAAGAATGGTACACAGTTGTGTCCGGGTCATGATTGTTAAGTCAGATATAATACTGATCAAATGTAGTGTTCTACTACACTGTGAAGCTACCAGGTTCTTAAGCACATCACTTTGATTTTATTAATTCTCATATAGTATCAAATAGCTCTAATCAGAACATCCTTAACTGCAAATGTTGCAGAAATGTTGTGTTTATTCACCTTGTTTTTGCCTTCCAGATCAGCATTATTAAATGTAAACAATATTCCTACATGTACTGCATTTGCTCTGTGAGACAAACCTTTCTGCTTTAAATATAATCATGTAGATGCACCTATTGAGAAGATAACCTCAGAGAAACAGGCTCTGATCACATACCAGAATATTTAGCTTCCTTGCTACAAATGAAGAACCAAGGTCAAAAACGTATCCTTTTAAATTGAGATCAATTATGCCTGAAAAGGACCAAGTTTTGTTATTCCTATTTCTTAAACCTAAAATCATACTTCATCCAATCTTAGCAGTGCTGCTAATTGTTTTTACAAGCAGAGGTTTTTTCTATGGTGGTCTATTGTAACCCAACATTTCAAGCATTTTTCTCCAACATGGACATTTTGGTGGAGGTCTTAAATTTAGATTGTTCCCTGACATTCGTCTTGATGCCTCAGCTGTTGGTAACCGATAGGTAAATAACTTACTGATCATAGCTGCAAAAAGCCCAACGAATAGTATAATTATATTCTCTGCATGTCATGTGCCAGCTAATGAAGCATTCATAAGATTCTGGTGAAACATCCTAAATGTGCAGGACACTGGCCAACTCTGATATAAGAAAAGGACTGCAATGAGGGAATTACTTTTTTCTGTACTAACTTATTTTACTAACAATTTGCGACCATTTCTACGATTTCCTTTCACCATTAGTTCTTGCAAAATAAGTTCTAATCAGCCAAATGGCTCAATTTTTGTGCTGCATTTTAATGCACTTGTTAGGACCACTGGACTTAAATAGTCAACTAGTAGGTGGAGTTTGTGCTTCATCGACAGTCATTTTGCTTTGACTTTGGCTGACTGCAATGACTTCTGTATCATCTACAGGGGTTGGACAATGAAACTGAAACACCTGGTTTTAGACCACAATAATTTATTAGTATGGTGTAGGGCCTCCTTTTGCGGTCAATATAGCGTCAATTCGTCTTGGGAATGACATATACAAGTCCTGCACAGTGGTCAGAGGGATTTTAAGCCATTCTTCTTGCAGGATAGTGGCCAGGTCACTACGTGATACTGGTGGAGGAAAATGTTTCCTGACTCGCTCCTCCAAAACACCCCAAAGTGGCTCAATAATATTTAGATCTGGTGACTGTGCAGGCCATGGGAGATGTTCAACTTCACTTTCATGTTCATCAAACCAATCTTTCACCAGTCTTGCCGTGTGTATTGGTGCATTGTCATCCTGATACACGACACCGCCTTCAGGATACAATGTTTGAACCATTGGATGGACATGGTCCTCAAGAATGGCTCGGTAGTCCTTGGTAGTGACGCGCCCATCTTGCACAAGTATTGGACCAAGGGAATGCCATGATATGGCAGCCCAAACCAGATGCGCCTGCAAGACGTGCACCAACAATTTGTCCTCTTTTGAACTCTGGTATGTCACCCATAATGTTGTGTGCATTTCAATATTTTGAGCAAAACTGTGCTCTTACCCTGCTAATTGAACCTTCACACTCTGCTGTTACTGGTGCATTGTGCAATCAATGAAAACTGGCTACCAGGCTGCTCCAATTTAGCCATGAAACCTCCCACACTAAAATGACAGGTGTTTCAGTTTCATTGTCCAACCCCTGTAGTTCAGCAGTTCCCAAACTCTGCATGTTTCATAATTTCCCTGTTCAAATGAATCATTACCTCCTCAGTGTGCCATCAAGTTCTGCAGAAACCAGTTTATGACCCATTCATTTAATTTCAATATGTGGGAGCGAGAAAACATGTAAAACATGCAGGACAGAGAGCCCTGAGGACTACTGATATAGTTGAACAAAAGTGCCAAAAATGTACCACAGGTTCAAAGAAACTGTAAAATAGTAGAGTAAAAAGTCTGCTAATAAGCATATTATGTAAATCCTCAAACACAAGTATGGCTTTCATTGCAGGTTAAAAACTCCACTGTTATTTAGCTTATTAGAAGGTGTCGTATATAAATGAACAGTACTCACTGTAAGACGGCCATGCTCTCCCCCTCCTGGTGAGGTGGCAGTACTGCGGCGACGTCGGCTCTCGGGAATTCGAGGTTTGACAAATATAACATATGGCTTGAACTCTGCAGTTCGTAGCCTCTTCAGGGCCTGCAGGGAAGATACATTTACATACAGAGGTCAGGAAGAAGACGTGAATCGACAACAAGTCAACAGGGATACATGTCAGAAGCTGTTTTCTGAAGACATCCGGCAAGACTGCCTGCGGTATGAGAAAACCTCCAGCCTGTAACTAATTCTGACACAATAGAATATTTTGATAGCTATTCTGAGAAATCAGAATTTTAAAAAAATAATACTCTTCTCACCTCAGGCTGAACATCAACTATACACATCTTATTCTTGGCTTGAACAGAGCGGATTGCCTCTATACTGGTGCCATACTGGTTCTCCTTGTACTCCCCATGCTCTATAAATCTGTGAAGGAAAAGGAATAGATAATTCCTTCAAAGAAATAGTTCAGACTTTTTGAGGAGAGGTTCTAGTAAAAGGTTGTAAGCTGTGTTAGTAAAACGGCTAGCCTGATAAAGGCCAGAACCAAAGCACATTTTCTCTGTCCGAAAACATTGCAGATTATAGCAAAACTCAATCTTATGGACCTTTACAATGTTGCCATGTTTGAATTGGATGGATAGTAACAAAAAAGCAAATGAGGGCAGGAAGTGATGTTCTACAAATGATCTTCCTGTGCAAAACACATCACAAGTGTTTAAAGTCATTTTTTCCAATTATAAATGGACCATTAATGGCTCCCTGTCCTCAAATGCCCCTGGTAAGTAAATCAAGCACCTTTTTTTAAGAGAACATTACAGAAACTTAGAAGCTGTTAACTGATTTCACTGTTATGTACAAAAACGCAGTGCATACTAAGCATAAAGTTACCATAACTAGTCATTTACTAAAATGATCTACACACTTAATGGCTTACTTTAACCCATTTGTTAGACTCGAGTTCTAGACCTGACTGTAAATCAAGTCAGATATTTTGTAAGTTACTCAAGTAAAAAACAGAGACTTGAATCCCATCTCTGACACGTATTGTGAAGTGTTTGCAGTCAGAGTAACTGCCTGAGGTAAAAGGCAAAATTATTGTTTTAAATGAACACTTTTTTCTGTTATCCTGAGCAAAAACACTCTAAATCAGGGGTGCCCAGCTAAAGTGCTCTAGGGCCACTGTCCTGCAGGTTTCAGATGTGTCTATGCTCCAATACAACTGATTCAAGCAGCTCAATTACCTCCTCAGCATGCAGTACACTGGACCTGAGGTGAGACTTCAGATGTCGCTGCTTTAAATATTCCACCCTCAGTATGTGTTTTAGACAGGAAGATCATTAAACAGAATGAGGATTTTATTAAAGAGGTGCAACATGGTGTAATACTCTGTTATGACTAAAATTATATACATGTCATGGAGAATGATCACAAATATGCAATGAGTGAGTGCTTCTTTCCCTTTTTGCAAGTTAACCTGTAGTAACTGGCAGTATCGCTACGTGGTTTAAATGGCAAAACAAAAAAGGTCGAGCCAAATCTCATCTGCATTTACAGGATAGTGATAGAGATAAAAATACCCACAATTACAACAAATGTACAGGGGTTGGACAATGAAACTGAAACACCTGGTTTTAGACCACAATAATTTATTAGTATGGTGTAGGGCCTCCTTTTGCTGCCAATACAGCGTCAATTCGTCTTGGGAATGACATATACAAGTCCTGCACAGTGGTCAGAGGGATTTTAAGCCATTCTTCTTGCAGGATAGTGGCCAGGTCACTACGTGATACTGGTGGAGGAAAACGTTTCCTGAGTCGCTCCTCCAAAACACCCCAAAGTGGCTCAATAATATTCAGGTCTGGTGACTGTGCAGGCCATGGGAGATGTTCAACTTCACTTTCATGTTCATCAAACCAATCTTTCACCAGTCTTGCTGCGTGTATTGGTGCATTGTCATCCTGATACACAGCACTGCCTTCAGGATACAATGTTTGAACCATTGGATGCACATGGTCCTCAAGAATGGTTCGGTAGACCTTGGCAGTGACGCGCCCATCTAGCACAAGTATTGGGCCAAGGGAATGCCATGATATGGCAGCCCAAACCATCACTGATCCACACCCATGCTTCACTCTGGGCATGCAACAGTCTGGGTGGTACGCTTCTTTGGGGCTTCTTCACACCGTAACTCTCCCGGATGTGGGGAAAACAGTAAAGGTGGACTCATCAGAGAACAATACATGTTTCACATTGTCCACAGGCCAAGATTTGCACTCCTTGCACCATTGAAACCGACGTTTGGCATTGGCATGAGTGACCAAAGGTTTGGCTATAGCAGCCCGGCCGTGAATATCGACCCTGTGGAGCTCCCGACGGACAGTTCTGGTGGAAACAGGAGAGTTGAGGTGCACATTTAATTCTGCCGTGATTTGGGCAGCCGTGGTTTTATGTTTTTTGGATACAATCCGGGTTAGCACCCGAACATCCCTTTCAGACAGCTTCCTCTTGCGTCCACAGTTAATCCTTTTGAATGTGGTTCGTCCTTCTTGGTGGTATGCTGACATTACCCTGGATACCGTGGCTTTTGATACATCACAAAGACTTGCTGTCTTGGTCACAGATGTGCCAGCAAGACGTGCACCAACAATTTATCCTCTTTTAAACTCTGGTGTGTCACCCATAATGTTGTGTGTATTTCAATATTTTGAGCAAAACTGTGCTCTTACCCTGCTAATTGCACCTTCACACTCTGCTCTTACTGGTGCAATGTGCAATCAATGAAGACTGGCTACCAGGCTGGTCCAATTTAGCCATGAAACCTCCCACACTAAAATGACAGGTGTTTCAGTTTCATTGTCCAACCCCTGTAGATCACTGCTTTCTGACAACAAAATGGATGTAAGGTAGGTTATAAATGCTAGGCGATGACATAATCGATACGCTATCTGGTACATTTTTAAAACAATTTCTGACAAAATATGATAAATGAACATGAACTGGTTTAAGACAGTAGAACTCCACTTTGATCTTGGCCCCGCTTAGACCAGACATCAGTTTCAACCCCAATCAGGAATTATACTAGACCCACATGAAGTTCCCATGGGAGTTATCTACGGTAGGTTAGATATTAAATGCTTTAAAAAATATAATCCATCCGTTTTCAAATAAAACGCCATTGATTCAGGAAAAAACCTACTTGTTGTTTAAAGTGTCTGCATCAAACTGCTGCTTGGTGACAAAGTGATACTCCACACCGTCTTTCTCATGAGGTTTCTTAGGCCTGGTAGTATCTGTGTTAACAAGAGAAAAATTTACAGGGAATATATTGCTTATCATTGCTCCATCTTGTAAGCTTCAGTGTGAAAATGTTGTTTGACTTACGTGGAACAGCTACAGCATAACGATGTGGATTTTCAGCTATCACCCGCTGCTTTAACTCATTGATTCGTGCTCCAAGAGAACCTTAAAGAGGGATGGTAAAAAGCACATACTAGTATTAGTATTCCAGTCATGATAGGAGATCGCCTCTGCTTTTAGTGGTTCAGTCTTACCGATCAGAACCACTAGGCGCGGCCTCTCGTTAGATCTCTGCTGATAGCGGGTCACCTCCTCATAGGTCAGAAAATCTGACTCTCCAAGCTCTGAGCCCTCTCCAGATGATTCCTGCCGATCCTTACGACTCAGCCGGAAGCTCCTCCGTAAACCAGCTACAGAGAGCCCACAGATGCAGAGAAAGGATAAGAAAGGTCTGGTCAGCTAGAAAGTACACATCAGACACAGCTTGTGCATTACAAACAAAGGGAAGAACCCCAGCATCATGCATTATCAAAACATCTGTAGGGGTGCACATGGACCATATCTCAAGATGTTATTGATACTGTGAATTTTAAAAACTCATGCGACAGAGAATTGTATTACAAGCAACTAACATAAAAACCTGTATGTATTGGTTTACTGTAAAATGACATTTTATTGGCAATATTAATATTTGTCATTTTGTTTCAGACATGCTGCTTTGCAAGAGGTTACAGTGCTGAGGCAGGACACCTAGAACAGCCTGGCCTTGGGAGACCCTGCATTAAAGGACAGGGACTAACCGCAGTGTCTCCCACGGCCAGAACGATCTGGATCCCCCCCTGTCAGTGATGTGTACCTGCAGGATTGAGCCGGTCACTGTACCTGAATAAAATTCCCAGGAAAACACTTGGCCACAGGAGGGCGCCACTGCTTTACACTTAGAAGAAACTATAACCAGTGTTAGAGCATCACACAACCCAGCCTCACACCTCCACATAAGGGTGAACGAGCAACAAACGTGCCTGGTTGAGTGTGCAATGCGTCCAACCCAGAAGTGCCCTCATGAGGATGGGGAAGGATGTGAAGGGTAGCTGGTTCTAGGGAAGGGTGGGAGGGGGAACATCGCAGTGACCACAACAACAGGGGCAGTTAGTTAGAAGCAGGGCAGAGAAGAGGGGAGGTTCAATAGGATCCAAACACTGCGAGGCAAAGAAAGCCGGAGGGAGGATGGAGGGTTTACGGCTTCAAGCAGGTCAACAGGAAGCACAAACGCTGTTTATTAAGGTGTTTCATGTCACAGCAAATGTGGGGCATCAGGCTTTTGTCTGTGTTTACATCACTCCATGTACTCAGCGTCATTCAAGCGGTGGGGCGGGAGAGCAAATGACGTTCAGTTTAAGTTTAAGAAGGGAGATTGAGGGAGGAGGTAAAACTACAGCGGAGACTAACGAATTAGCTCCACAAAGTAACACTTACATACATACCTACAGCCTGGCTTTCTGTTTGAATACATGAAATGCAATTTAACATTTATGTATTTTCAGAATGTACATTAATGTATGTAAAAGTTTTCCTTTTAGGGTGTAGCCTGGTTTCCGGAAAACAGTCCAACGTTGGTAAATGAAACATTCAATGTCACCTTTCTTTAAAATATTTTGTTTTAGCAAAAACCTGATATAAAAGGGTCTGCCACATCCGTGACTTATCCAACCCAGGCAACTCAACTGGCAACCTCAGATGTGACACTTCCTATACAATGAAAAATTAAGACCTCTTCAAATGTTTGACACATAAACTTACGTATTATTGGCGAGTTTTGTGTGCAAGACAAATACTAAATAGCACAAACAGTTAAAACCATATATTTATAAGCACTGTATGAAAAGATGACCATTTTTTCTCACTGACATTAAATAAGGTGAAACGTTTCACTTATCAATTAGGATTACTTAGGAATACCACAGTAATGTAATTTGTTTTTTAATTCAGACGTAATACGCTTAGATTAATCTGCCCTTAATCAGTTAGGAAAAGCCCGGATGATGATATCACATCTTTACGTTTCTAATTAACAATATTTGAGTTAAATGGAGGCACCTGTTGATATATTTTAAGGCAACAGCTCAAACACACTGCTTACTTGTGGAAAAGAAATGTAAAGAAACCAGACATTCTTGAGGACAATTTCCAGATTCCTGAAGGTGTCATGTTTCATGTGTTCAAACAATAATACACACGCATATATATCATCCACAGTGAAACAAGTCCTGTACCAACATGGGCTGAAAGGCTCTCAGCAAAGAAGAAGATAGTTCCTCCAAAAGCAGCATAAAATGCTATATTACAGCAAATACACCCAAGGAAAAAGACACTAAAGTTCAGGGACATTTCCTGGGGTCTGCCATAATGACAATTATTACATTTGGAGGAAAAAGAAGGAGAGATTGCAAGCATGAGAACATCATCCCAAAGCATGTTGAGCAGGTGTTATACTGCAGGAGGGATGGGTGCACTTCACATGGCATCATGAGGATAGAACATCCTTTGAAAATATGAAGCAACATCTGAAATCATCAGCCAGGAAGCTAAAGCTCAAACATATACTGACAAATTACAAAGCGACTTAGGAACAACATAGACAAAGTTTTGCACTAGCCATTACGAAGCCCTGAGCTCAATCTGATACAAAAATTATGGCCCATTTAAAACCTACCTACCAAATACTACAGAATGTATATAAGCCTCTACATTTATAGACACTTAAAAATATATTTGTTTCATTATTCTGGCATTTAACATATAAAAATATTTTTGGTAATGCTAACTCACCCTAAATAGGTCAATAATAGTTGGATTTAATGTCTGAGAAACATGGTTGTGCATGTTTTTATACAGTGTATGTAAATATCTGGTTTCCACTGTAATTGTGTCAAAGGAAATTAAATATGTTTTCTATTTTATTTACAATTAAAAATCTGAGAAGTGCATCATGGCTTTCTCTTCAGTACCCTTTTTCTTGAAACAGAAGTCTTGGTGAATAGAGTCCACTTGTGTGAACCAACAGTATTATGGAGACCATATCAATATCATTTTACTCAAGACGGTTCAACCTAAAAAAAAAAAAACGGCATTTTGACCCCCAACCCAAAGCCCAGAGGGTAGCAGCGCACAGCCAGGCTGCAGCAGGCAAAAAAGCAGAAAGGAAGTTGGAGAAAGGTGTGCACACTCTCACCTATGTACTGTCCATTGAAATAGCCTTCACAGTCACAGTTCTCTGTAAGGAGGCAAGCAGGGTAGAGAGGGGGGTAAGCATTGGGTAAGAGACCTGGAAAAATTAAAGAGAGGGGAGGGAGGATGGGCCGAAGGAGATGGAGAGGGAGGTACGGCCCAACAGGATGCAGACAGGCAGACGGCAGGTGGAGAGGCAGCTCTGTTGGAGCCAAGAATGACTAACAAATACTTATGCCAGGTTGGAACTGTGTCCCTTTGTACCATAAATTCTATGAACAAAATTCCTTAACATTATTCATTGAAAATCATTTCTGTTTACATGACAACATGCACAGAGTTTAGGAAATAAGAAAAAACAGGGCATATTGTAAAGAGGAGAATGGAAAATAAAAAATGAGTATAACTGAAAAGAGAACAGAAGCTATTTTTGCCTAACAGCCTTTTGCTGATCTGAGCTCATGTCTCCAGTGGTGCTGCTCTACCTGTGCATCACCTGCTGCAGTAAATGTACAACACAAACCTACATCACATAAATCTGCCCTGATGCTCCAGCAGCAGGAAGGGAGGAATTAAGCTTCAAGCTGCAGGAATCCCAAATCCCTTCACCCTCACATAAACACATCAACCTTTAAGGCCTCATGATCTGCAGACATGTTGTGGATGGATGTGTGTGTGGTGTTTGTGGCTGCACATTTACCCACCTTTGTCACATCCTTCAGCTGATGCAGAATGCAGCAAAGAAGAATGAAACACGATTAAAGACAGTAAAGGAACAGTATTTTATATACATATAGAGAGCTAATAGTGGGGATTAGGCTTTTATAAAACTAAACATATGTAGACTCTAGCGCTTGGATGAAGTCAAGGACAAGAAGGAAGATGCTCATTTTCAAAAGCTTATGCCAGGATTTGGTTGAATAAACTCAGCAGGAGGAGCAGGGATGGAGGACTGGAGAGTCCCTGCAGGTTTGCTGCTGCTGCCTAAAGTAGAACAGCGAGCTGCATCCTGCTAAGCTCCTGTCTCCCTCTGGCCCAGACGTAATCGGTTGGCATACAGTTATTGCACCACAAAACAGCCTCTCCTGAATGTATAGCATCAAGTGAGAAGTGTGGTATATTATGGATGCAATGAACAGCTGTTTTACTGTGTGGATCAACTTAGGCTGAACTTAGGCTTGGCCAGATGGAATAAACATTGAAGAGATTAATTCATATCTGTGATCCTCCCTACTTCTCTCCCTCATCCCTTACAAAAACATGCCTGCATCAGAGGATGAAGAGTGGATACTAAAGGATCCATAAGCAAAGATATAAGCATACCAGTAAATAGCTATGGTCAACAAATGTCTAAGAGATATTATTAGGCTGTAATTTTAAATTAGTGATGAAAGGAGAGGTAAGGGTGGGGCTGCTGGTTGTAAACTGTGAATGCGTAAAAATAGACAAGGTGAAATCCTGAGAAGCAGAAACTTACAAGCAGGCTTTTTAGGGGATTTTGGATTCGGAAGCGTGCCCATTTTCATCCTGTAGGCCAGTCGCCTGGAGTGATGTGCAGCATAGAGCCAAAGAGGATAAAGGCAGGCGGAGAAACATCAGGGCCAGAGAGGAGAGTAAGCATCAAGTAAGAGGGGATTGTCAAGAACAGAAGACAGAGCAAACATGGACAGATTATGACACAAAGGATTACCAGATTAATTAATGCAAGACAGCTGTATGTAACATTTAGCAGTTATATGGAACTGGGCAAAAGCCATCCTTTATTTTTTTTATGTTTCGCATCCATGGAGCCAGATATCTTTTTAAGTTGTTAATACTGGCTTGATCAAACATTTACCAGGCTCTCTAAAGGTTTTCCTTTCGAGTTTGACTGCTTTTTATCCATTTTCAGCCTCTTAATGGAATTATTTCAGACCTTTTTTGTGAAACTTTTTTTTCCCATTTTTAAACAGGGTCTGTAGGAACTTTGATACTAGCAGTTTGTCCAAAAATCACTATTTAGTTCTTTAACTACATCTATGAAAACTACCAAAGATAATAGTTTCATATTCTAGTAAAGATGTTTTTAGGCCTGGCATTACCTAACAGGGATGTCCCAACCTCATCAGACCCCCAGTCAGGGTATTTAAAACAATTGGTGTCGGAGTCCCTTTTAAAACTCAACATCCGAAACCTATTGTTAGTCTACTGTCTGAAATTTTGTAAACCGCACACCCAACTACCTGTGCAGCTGGAATTTATGTAGCCAGTTCTTAACAATCACAGCTCCCTTGTGTCTGCGACGCCTGCAAAACTGTATTTCAGACCATGCACTATATTTTGTTGATCTTAAGAATCCGGGTTTCCCCTTACAATCTCAGCATGTGTCACCGTTTACAACAGCATTCATAGTGAAACAGAGTCTTCTGCACCCTCCTGGCGGTCCATAATGTGACCTGCTCTGCACCAGCACTCAGATTAGACCAGCAGTGGCGGATTCATTTTAGAGGTGGGGTGGCCATGGGGGTGTTGGGTTGCCTTGCACTTGAATTCAGGTGCACACACTCCGTTTTGTCTCAGGGTAATGTTGGTGCGTACTTAAGGGGTGTTTTTAGGGTTTTGAAACATTGAAGGCTTTAGCCCAGAACCCAAATTCCTCCTGCTCCCTTTTAAAAAAGTGCCCTTTACAGTCTGTATTTATGTATTTTCTTCATTATGTTTACTCCTTGCGCGCAGCACTAAAAAAAGGTTTTTCCCTCCCACCTGCTAAGTGGGACCCCAGTTACACGGAGTATAAATTATACTGGGACTGGACCATCGGTTTCCAAATAGCGTTTTCTTCAGCCTTTAGGAACCAGTGAAACCCAGAGCTTAAAGGACTGTGCCTGTGCTCACAGAATCTGGGGTTACAGTATGTAACCAGCGTTCTTTATCATAAAGGTTTAACCCTTTAAGGCTATCGCTAGTGGGTTAGTGGAAAAGCAGGATGTAGTCTTTGCCTCTTTGGGTCTGTCCCACCCCAAACATAAAGCATCTGGTTGCAGAACAACTTCAAACTCGGCATGTGCGATTACGCCCTAAGAGGCTTCTGGTGCAGCTGAACAGAGAGGAGAAATAATTACAAATAGTGATGGCAAAGGTTAACAAACTGTAACAGTCTTGAACGAAGAAAATCAGCAGCTGGATCATGTGTAATGACGCAGTGCAACAACCCCTGCAAGGCTTCAAGCTCCACAGCAGAGGGGATCTGTTCGCTATATGGGAAAACGCTCCAGATCTGATAGATCAGGTTGGGATGGAGCCTCCAGTCCCCCGTGTCGAGGACAACATCTGGACATGATGTCCACTCCTCTGTTTAGGACGCCGAGGATGGACACTGCTCTGATGGAGCAGTGAAAGGAGAGAGAAAGAGCGCAGTTATTTGCAGCTTTCGGTGCAGGTGTTAAAAAACATATTTGCATCCACTCCTCCCGGAATTTGACAACTTTGCATTGAGTCCAGTAGGCTACTGCATATTCATGAAATCTGTTAACTAGACAGCGGGTGTTATTTTGCGCTTCTGATCTTGTTGCGCATGTTGATAAACCATGCTGCACTTTTTTTTGCCCATGCTGTCCAGTTTTAAGAGGCACAAACGTCAATGTCCCCAATGAATTAGTCAAAACGATGAAAATCTTGTCATTAAATTATGTCTGAAGCAACGGCGTAAGATTTGTCCACATACGATCCAACAATAGTGATGATGGTAGTTGATGAATACAAGATAAATATACAGAATCAAACAAAGTTAAATACATTTTAAACACAAATGAAAAAGGGTGAAGGCTGAAGCATCAGCTTAGACATATTTAACCTCATCACAAATCACCTGGATTTTTTAGAAGAAAGAAATAATCTACGAGCCGCCTTCAATAAACAATGCAAAAGCTCAACAACCAAAACAAAATTAGACATTCAACAAAAGTTCGGATTCTGTTTTTGTTTCATCTTTTCCAACATTTCATTATGCACACTCTTATGTGTAGATTTGTATGAAGTAATGACCTTGCTTATAAACTTGTATTTAATCATTTTTAATGCGTTAGATTTTTACATCTTAGTAAACATTATTCAGTGGATTCACTCCTTTAACTGAAACACATTGTTGCTTTACAATAGTCCTTACTGGAAGTCATAAATACTTCAATCAGTTTCAAACAATATTCTGATATTTACTGTGATCAAATATGTTTCACCTTATACATAATTAAGGATGTTTGAAAAACTACAACTAAAAGTTGTCCTGAAACTTTAATATGTTCAGTTTAGTGCATTTGTAGGCTCTCAGTAATTAACTTAACACTTTTCACATTTTTGGTCTCTTTTTGAAGAATAAAACATTTTATTTTGTTACTTTTATACATTTCTCTTCTCACACTACGTTATGTGAAGGAATAAAATACATGATGAAGCCTGAGTTTATAAATATTTTTCTTTATGTATTAATTCAATTGACTTTTTGGCATTTTTGATTTGATGTTTTTATGTGACTGATAAGATCATTTGGCTTACCACACTTTTCTTTGTATTTCAATATCATAACTCTAAAGTTTATTTGTTAAGGGTTAACAATCTTCGGATTAGATAATATGGTCAAAAATTCCACGTTTTACTCTGATTTAAAAGGATCATGCAAAATCCAGTTTTTTAGCCCTTAAATACATTTTGTTGTGTACTTGGAGTCTGTAGAAGTGCAAAAAAGTTGAATGTAGTCTCCCCAGGTGCTGCGTAGATATCTTTATATTCTGTTTAGGTCATATTCTTCAGTCCGTTCAGTTTTCTCTATTCTCTATTACGTTTTATGAACTGTTAACAGTATTTACTGCGGAACAGCTAAATAAGATCATGGACTTCCGGGCACCAATTTTGTGTAGCCGCCATTTTTATTTCTCGCTGCGAGTCCAAGCTCAAGTATGCCTACGTTGAAAGTAAATGTTTGGTTGTTAGGTGTATCAACCCACATAATTCATCACACCGCCCCCCAGCATCAGAACCTCTTCAAAGTGCTTGGTTACATTTTGTTCAAGAAAATGTTCCCACATCAGTGGGGAAATTCCTCTTTACTCCACTTAAAGGATGAGTGTCTTCAGCAACCTATGCCAGTATCAAGAAGGATTTGTTGAAAGACTTCATCTGAAGGAGTCAGTTTCTTTCGGTCTACGGAAATGACAGCCACAGCAAAGCGGTGAGCTGCAAATAACGCTAAAATGACAAACTTTATTTTAGTCATGAATTTAAAGTTACATTTATTAGTATCAAACCAGTACGTTATCTTAATTCTCATCCCATTATGTGCCATACACGATTCAAGAAAATACATCCCTGTCACTGTAAACAGTAAAAACTGTATTGTTTGGAAACTTTACAGATATGATTAATGTGCAAAATAACACTGGTTGCAGTACTGAACCTTGGGGAACCCCTTTTAAAACTTTTAGTAGCTCTGAATCTGCTGTGTTTGTACCCTTTGAAGTATACCAATAACAAGACAGTGCTACTCCTCTTCCACATTATATCTTTGCAGTTTTGTTGGCAATATTTTATGGCCAACCTTATCAAATTGCTTTTTGAGATCCAATTATACAACTACAGCCAATTCTTTACCGTCTCTAGCAGTTATTTTTTTCTACAAACTCTATGGCAAACATAGTTTTACCTGTTTTAAACCCATACTGTTGCTAAAGTATATTGTTTGTTTTCTTACAATGAATTCACTCAGTCAAACATTCAGTGTATTTTTGCCAGACATTGGAAACTGTGATAACATAAGTTAATGTGGATTATAAAGTGTTTATCTCCTACTTTATATGTTGGTATGGCTTTATTTTATCAGGAATTTTGCCACCATGAAGACAGGTTTTACAAATGTAATGGTTTTAATGGTAGGTGACTGTGGCTCAGTAGGAAGAGTAGTCATCTTGCAATCAGAAGGTTGTGGGTTCGATTCCAGCTTCCTCCTGCCATATGTCGATGTGCCCCTGGGCAAGGCACTTAACCTCAAGTTACCTACCGATCTGCGTATCAGTGTATGAATGTGTGAGCGTTAGTGAGTGCGATTGGGTGAATGTGGCTCTAGTGTAAAGCGCTTTGAGCGGTCTGTATGACTGGAAAAGCGCTATATAAGTTCAGTCCATTTACCATTCAGTGCATTTAATTATATAATGATAATATCTTTGACTCACCATCTGTGGATGTATTTGCTTTTAATCTTTGCTTTTAATGTACAGCATCTAAGATTGATTTTTTCATCAGTTCCTCTTTCAAACATTGATTTATCTACGATAGCGTTTTTCTTTTTGTACCACTTTATGACTTGGTATCTCCTTAGCTGAAAAACAAATTCACTTTTCTATTGAATTATACCTTTCATGTATTATTAATAGTGTTTTTATTTTTTGGAATTTTTTTGTTTGTTTCACAATATTTGTCCATTTATTTTCATATTTTTTGTACATAAATTCTGCTGCCTTAGTTTTTTTTTCTGGATTCACAAATTTTCATATATGTGTTAATTTTTCCTGTAAATAGCATTTAGAGCTTCTAGACATGTTCATGGTATTGATTTTATTAACTTTAATGACATATTGGTCAAAGATTTAGTATTGGGGATAAATAGTCTCAATTGGGACATCCCTACTGACTACATCCTAATTTTGTCTGAAACTTGTCAACTTTCCTCGCTTTTTTTAAATGGGCCTGTTTAGTACAAGGATTGAACAGAAAATCAGTTAACAAAGCAGCAAAAGTCCAAAGAAAAACATTCAGAAAACCTTGAGCAAAAAACAATCAAGACCATTTTAAATTTACAAAAATGTTGGCTCTTTGGATGCAAAACACAAATATTTAGGGATTTTTTTTTTTAAATGCAAAGCAGTGCACATTTGTGTTGATGTGTCTAATTTGTTCTGATTTAATTTTTTCCGTCTCCTTACAAACTGTTATCTGTTGTTCTGATTTTGTTTCAGCAAAATTCAGCAGAGAATTTCCTCAAATAAAGACATTTGCTCTATAAACCCAGCTCAATAATGTTCTATTGTAGATCAAAGCACATACCTGTATTCACTCTTCTGAGCAGCCTGTCATTACCAGCATTATTTAATCCATAGGATTTGTCTAAACTTCACATATGTATTTTTTCTGCTCCACATTCTTGTTGTTAGTAATCCAGCTGTAGCTGCAGTGTTTGGCAGGGACCTCCCTACTGAGATCATCTTACTGGTGGATTATGACACTCACAGTATCGGCATCTGTCCATTCATTCTGTATTTCTGCTTATTTTTTCCCCTCACTGCGCTGATGCTCCCTCTAACCACAGCTGACCTCTGTCAGTGGAACACACGAATGTGGATTTGAAGAGATTACAAATGGCCAAATGAAATAAACCAGCGATGTCTGGGTGAATCATTCAGTCCTGCAGCTACTACATTTTAAACCCGGATGTTCTCACCTCTCCTGGAACTGTTTGGATGGGATCAGTCCGGCCCGCAGATTGTTGTCTCCCACGCGCTTGGCCTGCCACCACGTGGGGTCGTCCTGTGTCACAACCTGCAGGATGTCCCCCCGTTTGAAGGGAAGTCCTGCTTCCTGGCAGGGTGTGGCCTTGTCTTCCAGAGGTGTGTAGTCAAACAAAGCTCTCATGTATACCTGCAGTACAAAATGGTTTAAAATAATCCAAATAGAGGGTGTATGTAAATAAAAAGTACATGCAGGTTCTGTGACCCTGTCCAGTTGGCCATGCGTCATCTTACCTTGCTCTCCCTCAGTCTGTCCTCCTCTTTGATAGCTGGGATTATCTTTAGCGTGATGGAGCCCTGGGATTGGGACTAAATCACAAATAAACAGAAGTGTTAGAACTGCAGCAGAAAAACATGGAGTTTAATTCTACTTTTAATCAATTATGTTGAATCTTTAAGAAAATGGGTTTCAACCAAAGTCCCCAAGGAAAAATTATGGCCAATCTACTTTTAATGAAGTATCAATAATTCCTTGAAGAAACTGTTTTAAAAAAAAAAATAACCGAGACAGTATATTTTTTGTATCTATTTAATTCTCCTCATCCCTAAAAAGTCAATATTTCTTCTGATGGTTATTCTCAGAGTCCAACAGTCTCAGAACAGCCACAGGAGTATTTTACCAAATATGATGCAATATTTGGATTTAAGTTCTCAACCTAGAAGCTGCTATATTTCCATATGTGGATATAAACTGAAATTGTAAATTGAAAAGAAAAAGGAAGAAAAGCTTTTTACCAACTTTTTAAAAAGTGGGCCCTGTATTTGTATTTACACACAATGAGTCAATACTTTGAAACAAATTGCAGCTGCACATTGCACTAACTTTTACTGCAGTTGCAGCAGCACGTTTTTTTAGGGTATGTTTTTACCAGCTTTGCACATTTATGCTAACATTTATGCCTGTTCTTCTTAAATTGATCCCCGGTTGGGTGGAAAGCATCACCAATTTTCAGGTTTTTCTACTAATTATTAGTTGGATTTAGGTCTTACCCCAGTTTCAAGTGTTTTGCAGTTTCTAAGAAGGTTTTCTTCCAAGATTGCCCTCTATTTAGCTCCATTCATCTTTCCATTATCCCCTGACCAGCGTTCTTGACCCTTCAAAAGATAATCATCCCCACAGCATGATGCTGCCACCACCATGTTTTTCATAGGGAGGAAAGTGTGTTCAGGAGGGATGTAGAGGGTTAGTTTTCTATTAGCCATAACATTTTATGTTTTCTTCTCAGGTTAACAGTCGTCTTGGTGGGGCTGTCAATTAAGATCATATTTTGGTAGGGTTTCTGTTGTGCCCTCAATTTTATGATAATAGATTGAACATTGCTCCAATAAATGTTCAAAGTTTGGGACATTATTGAGAAACCTAACCCTGCCTTATATTTCTCCACAACATTATTCTGTCCACTGTGTTTTATGGTCTTCAAGACATTGTTTGTTCACTAATGTTGTCAAACAAATCTCTGAGGCCTTCATGAAACAGCTGCATGTATACTGAGATTAAATCAGGTGTTTAGTAATGAGGCTTCTGAAGAAGCTTGGTTTCACTTTGGGGGTTTCAGAATAAAGGGGGTTCAACACAAACGACACCGTTCTTTTTAGAAATTTTTAAACATTGAAAAAAATTTCCTCCCACTACACAATCACACACTACTTTGAGTTGGTCTATCACATGAAATCCCAGTAAAAACATTAAATTTTGTCCTCATAAAATTCAAGAGGTAAGAACAACTTTGCAGGGCAACGTAAAATTAAAGGTTATCTTATGCTTTATATATATTATGCGCTAGGACGATGCACTTCCTTTTAATTTTCACAAATGTGTGACATGGTTTTAGTTAAAATGTCACCTGATTCCTGATTAACACTGTGTGTTATAGTGGATATCCCCAGAGTGATAAATTATGACATTTTGAAAATAACTTAAATAATTATTTAAAATTTTTAACATTACCATTTAATTTTAAAACAAGTATTTTTTAGGTAAGTAATTTCAGAGTAATGTTTGTAATGAAAGCTGTTACTTCCTGCCTGAACATCCTTGGGGATCCTATCTAGGAACTTGGACTTTGCAACCACATATGAGACTGGCTTCAATCGTTCAGAGAAGGTGTGGTCTTCTCACCAACAGCTGACTGATCTCATCGGGCCTCTTGTGGATCACAGAGACTCCATTGACTTCCCTGAGTTCATCTCCTACACGGACCAAACCTATAAAAAAGGCAGAAATTAGTTTAAAAAATGTATTTCTTTGAAAAGAAATAACAAAATTCCCAGGGACCGTCCGGGATCATCAGTGTTGTGTCTTAACAGCTGCCTGGTATTCAGAGCAATGAGATCACATGAGATCTTTTTAGCTGCAGCCACAACAATGAAACCAAAGCGAAGAAAAGATCAATATTCCCTCAGGGCAAAGATGCTTAGAGCACACAATATTATAAGGTCACACATGTATTATGAACGTATTCACCAGGCAACACTCCTCAGCTCCTTAATTCACACTGGTAACATTTTTTTAATGATTTTATGCTGCAAGAATTCAGGAGAACATTAAAATTTCATGGCTATAGCAACTAATTGGTTGATTTACCCAGCATGCACCTGCAAGTGGCTGATATTTCATAAAGCTCTTCGCGAGTGTGTATTGTGTGATGGATTCTGACTCGGAGAGCTTTGTTTTTTTAGCTACAACTCCAGCATCCTTTTCATTTTTCTCCTGCAGCAGAATTTCTCCCCTTCTCTTGTTTTTCATCCCTTATATTTCTGTATATTTGTTATGAAATATTTTTTCTCCATCTCATTTGCTACAAAAACAGAAATGCAATAAACCCATCTGCTGATCAGAAACATTTCTGATCATTTTCCTGCCTGAAGGCTGTTCTATGTTACCTTAACACCCAGGCTCAGACCCACAAGAAACGCTTTCCTTTTGCATCTATATTTTACTTATTTCTGTTTTTTAGCAACAACAACAGTCAGTCTCAGTCTTTTCAAAGGAAGCATCTTTATCACAGAATGGGAGTTCTGTGTGGCAGAGAAACCTCCTCTGTGCTCTGTATTACCTTTTGGTAGCAACAGCAACTGTCTTTAATGGATCATCATTTTTAATGGGTAATACATAAATTGCGTCATCAAATATATAAAAATCTGACCAACATTTTTGCCGACCATCCTTATAACGCACTCCTTTTAAATAGTCCTTTTAGGGAAACTGGCATACTACATAACCATTTACTAAATAAACCCTAAAACAACTAAGAAAACTGTTTTTAGTTTTTTCTCCATTTGATTTCTCATTTTCAGGCCCGATTCATTTTACCAGATCTATTGAACTCAGTGAGGAAGTGACGGGGCTTAGAGTGCAGATGACAGGAAAGGGACATTGAGAGGATTTGACAAACTAGGCAAAATAAACTTAGATCAATAACAGATTAGATTACTGAACCTCAAGCACAGTCTTGTTCTATATGTTGAAAGTGTAACCTACACTTTGAACAGCATGAATATATATTGTATCCATGTTTGCAGATTTGTTATTTAATCACAAAACAGAGTTTCTGTGTCATTTCACCTGTTTAACAGCTACATCTGCAGTAATACTGAGGTGTGTTTGTTTAGTAGTTTTCTGTCAAGTTAGAACTGGTCCAGCTGCTATGCACATAAAACTTAAACTGGAAAAAAGTTTACTTTTATCATAAAAAACAGCATGAGAGCACAATAAATTACCTAAATGTTTATATATATCTCGATCTATCTATCTATCTATCTATCTATCTATCTATATATATATATATATTATATATATATATATATATATATATATATCTCGATATATACACTGCTCAAAAAAATAAAGGGAACACTCAAATAACACATCCTAGATCTGAATGAATTAAATATTCTCATTGAATACTTTGTTCTGTACAAAGTTGAATGTGCTGACAACAAAATCACACAAAAATCATCAATGGAAATCAAATTTATAACCAATGGAGGCCTGGATTTGGAGTCACACACAAAATTAAAGTGGAAAAACACACTACAGGCTGATCCAACTTTTATGTAATGTCCTTAAAACAAGTCAAAATGAGGCTCAGTATTGTGTGTGGCCTCCATGTGCCTGTATGACCTCCCTACAATGCCTGGGCATGCTCCTGATGAGACGGCGGATGGTCTCCTGAGGGATCTCCTCCCAGACCTGGACTACAGCATCCGCCAACTTCTGGACAGTCTGTGGTGCAACGTGACGTTGGTGGATGGAGCGAGACATGATGTCCCAGATGAGCTCAATCGGATTCAGTTCTGGGGAACGGGCGGGCCAGTCCATAGCTTCATAGCAATCAATTTCACATGCTGTTGTGCAAATGGAATAGACAACAGGGGGAAATCTTTGGTGATTAGCAAGACACACTCAATAAAGGAGTGGTTCTGCAAGTGGGGACCACAGACCACTTCTCAGTACCTATGCTTTCTGGCTGATGTTTTGGTAACTTTTGAATGTTGGTGGTGCTTCACACTCGTGGTAGCATGAGACGGACTCTACAACCCTACCACCCACACAAGTGGCTCAGGTAGTGCAGCTCATCTAGGATGGCACATCAATGCGAGCTGTGGCAAGAAGTTTGCTGTGTCTGTCAGCGTAGTGTCCAGAGCCTGGAGGCGCAACCAGGAGACAGGCCAGTACACCAGGAGACGTGGAGGAGGCCGTAGGAGGGCAACAACCCAGCACCAGGACCGCTACCTCCGCCTTTGTGCAAGGAGGAGCACTGCCAGAGCCCTGCAAAATGACCTCCAGCAGGCCACAAATGTGCATGTGTCTGCACAAACGGTTAGAAACCGACTCCTTGAGGATGGTATGAGGGCCCGACGTCCACAAATGGGGGTTGTGCTCACAGCCCAACACTGTGCAGGATGCTTGGCATTTGCCAGAGAACACCAGGATTGGCAAATTGGCCACTGGCACCCTGTGCTCTTCACAGATGAAAGCAGGTTCACACTGAGCACATGTGACAGACGTGACGGAGTCTGGAGACACCGTGGAGAGCTATCTGCTGCCTGCAACATCCTTCAGCATGACCAGTTTGGCAGTGGGTCAGTAATTGTGTGGGGTGGCATTTCTTTGGAGGGCCGCATGGCGTTGTAGAGAGGTCATACAGGCACATGGAGGCCACACACAATACTGGGCCTCATTTTGACTTGTTTTAAGGACATTACATCAAAGTTGGATCAGCCTGTAGTGTGTTTTTCCACTTTAATTTTGTGTGTGACTCCAAATCCAGGCCTCTATTGGTTAATAAATTTGATTTCCATTGATGATTTTTGTGTGATTTTGTTGTCAGCACATTCAACTTTGTACAGAACAGAGTATTCAATGAGAATATTTAATTCATTCAGATCTAGGATGTGTTATTTGAGTGTTCCCTTTATTTTTTTGAGCAGTATAGATATATATTGCAGCACAAGTGGCCTTTATTTCTGTTACTTTTCCAACGTAGGCAGACAGGAAATGAGGTGGAGAGACGGGGATACATGCAGCACAGGTCTCCAGGGTCAGGATTCGAACCCGGGCTGGCTGTGTTGAGGACTGAGGCCTCTATATACGGATTGCGGACTATACCGCTACGCCACGCTCCATGCCCAAATTACTTACATTTCTAAATAAAATCAACTGTGTCTGTTGCCTTAGTTTCAAATGTAGAGTTTGTAGGTGGAGTTGTAAACCAAAGGGAGTACTTTAAAGCTTGATGTACCGCTTCGATCTGCAGCACCTCCTCTCATAATCCGGGCTACGATCACTGCTCCTGTTGTTTCATCTCGTCTGATCGTTGCTCCCTGACAAAGAGATACAATCATCTACCAAAGGAAGCAAATTGCTCACTTTTCTCCTGCAGATTATTTATCATGTTGCAACTCACCAGAGGTTCCTTGTTCTTCACTAGTCTGACAATCTTCACAGACTCCTCATCCAGCTCGTCTTCAAAATCATCAGGCAGCGGAGGCAACACGGGGTCAAAGTTCTTCTGAGCCACGGTGTCATGCACTGAGAGGACAGCCTGATGGGATTAAAAAATAGATTAAACTTCTAATACTCAGCTGCTGAAATAAACCAAAAGCAAGATTATTTTGAACCTGTAAAAGGCTTCAGTTCATTAAAAATGACGTTTCTAAAAATGGATGCACAGTTGGTGGGATAAGAAAACAAAAGCTGCTGAATGTGTGTTTACCTTCAGATGTGGCGACATCAGCAGGTGCAGCAGTTCCTTCTCCTCTGTGCTCATTGGTCCAGTCTGTAGCTCTTCTGCCACCTGAAAAACCAGCAAAAACTTTAATGCAGTCTCTTAAAATGCATGTGAACACAGGTAATTTTCAGCTTACTGTGAAGTAATTACAGACAGACACACAGACAAACACATGGAAAGAGGAGTAGCAAATGGCTAAGGTCAGCACTTTCCTCCCACTGATGTGAGAAAGAGAGAAGCTGGATGTGAGGCTTCATTAGAGGAGCATCAGGATGATTCACCCCAATTGGCAACATTAAAATTAATTTTTTAAGGTTGCACTAGAAGCTAACTCACAGAGGCTGAAAGCTGTCTTCAAGTGGGAAATAATTTATGCCGTGTGTGAGGTGAGCTTACATCTTCAGCCAGAGAGGAGGCGCTGTGGAGGACCGGTGTGGGGCTTTGTCTCTCGTACTGTCTCAGTTTCTCATGTATCTGTGGAAAGAAATGTATTTTCATTTTTAGTGAGGCTTTGGGTTAACTGATTTGATATAGCACAATGGTTAAAATAATTATGTTCAATTCAATTCAATTCAGTTTATTTATATAGCGCCAATTCACAACACATGTCGTCTCAAGGCACTTCACAAAAATCAGGTACATGCATTACAATTAATCCGAATCATTGAACAGTGCAGTCAGATTCTGTTATTTATTCAAATTGGATAAAAAGTTTTTCTATCTAAGGAAACCCAGCAGATTGCATCCAGTCAGTGACTTGCAGCATTCACTCCTCCCGGATGAGCATGTAGAGACAGTGGACAGACTGGCGTTGACTTTTTCAGCAATCCCTCATACTGAGCATGCATGTTTTCGACAGTGGAGAGGAAAATCCCTTTTAACAGGAAAAAAAAACCTCCACAGAACCCCGGCTCGGTGAAACGGGGCCCTCTGCCACAACCGACTGGGGGTTAGAGAGAACAGAGCAGAGACCAAAAAGAGAACAAAGAAGCACTGATCCAGGAGTACTTTCTATGGGAAAGGAAAAGGTAAATTTTAATGGATGTAGCTCCTTTAGTCGTTTAAACCTAGAAAGAAAGAACAGATAAACTCTGAGCCAGTTTTCAATGTTAGAGTCTAAAGAGAGCAACTAGAGTTAGTTACAGGTAAAAGCTCAGTCAGTAGCTATGTCTAGGGGGAGAAAAGGGGTTTAACACTGAAAGACGGGAAAATGTGGATCATCGGAGAGGGGGGAGCATTAAGTTGTTGCCAGCAGAAGCTCGGACGATGCCCCTCTCCAGAAAGGTGTTACAGGAAACCCAGAGTCAGGGCCCAGGGGGTAGCTTCTAGAAGAAAAAGAGAGAAACCCCAAGTTAAAAGCTGAAAAAAACAGCAAATAATGCAAAATTGAAGAGTAGTGTGAGAATGTAGTGAAAGGGGGGAAAGTGGTCATTATTCCTCCAGCAGCCTAAGCCTATAGCAGCATAACTACAGAGATAGCTCAGGAAAACCTAAGCCACTCTAACTATAAGTTTTTTTAAAAAAGGAAAAGTTTTAAGCCTAGCCTTAAAAGTAGACAGTTTTTTCCATCTAGAGCCCACTGATGGCCATTTTTATACTAAAAACCACAACGATTGGGATACCTCTCTCTGTCAGACTGATTATAACCATTGGAAAAGAGAGGGGGTCAAAAGGTAGCAGAAATGGGGTGTGTTTTTGCACCTCAACCATAACTGACCGGGTTTTGGGCAAACCTACCCCCCTTTTACTCCATCCAACAAGGGGGGGAAGAAGACGGAGGGTAAATAAAAAAGATAGCTTCAGGAAAACCCTAAGCCAGTCCAAATAAACTTTATCAAAAAAGGAAATTTTTAAAGCCCTAGCCCTAAAAGCAGACGGGGTGTCTGCCTCACGGACTAAAACTGGGAGCTGGTTCCACAGGAGAGGAGCCTGATAACTAAAGGATCTGCCCCCCTTCTACTTCTAGGGACTCCTGGAACCCCCAAAAACCCCTGCAGTCTGAGAACGAAGTGCTCTTGGTTGGAACATATGGAAATCAGATCTTTTGATGTATGATGGAGCTAAATCAATTAGGGGCTTTATATGTGAGGAGGAGAATTTTAAAATTTCTATTCTGGATTTAACAGGGAGCCAAATGAGGGGAGCTAAAGTAGGGGAAATATGATCTCTTTTTTAATTTTCATCAAAACTCTTGCTGCAGCTTTTTGAATAAGCTGAAGGCTTTTTAACTGCATTTTGTGGACATCCTGATAGTAAAAAAAATTTCAATAGTCCAGCCTTGAAGTAACAAATGCATGAACTAGTTTTTCAGCATCACTCCTGGACAGGAAATTTTTTTAATTTTGGCAATGTTCCCGGGAAAGAATGAAGGGAAAACCTGAAACCTTTTTAATATGGGATTTTAAAAGGACATGTCCTGGTCAAAAAAAACACCCAAAAAGGTTTTTTTTCTTGATTATCGGAAGGCAATTTAATGCCATCCGGTTAAGTGATTGACTAAGGAGTTTTTTTTTAAAGACTCCGGTCCAAAAACAAAAACTTCTGTCTTGTCTGAAAATTTAGAAGCAGAAATTTAATTAAAGTCATCCAAGTTTTTTTTGTCTTCAAGACCCTGCTTGTAGTCTATCTAACTGGTTTGGGCTCATCAGGATTTAATGGATAAAATAAAGCTGAGTGTCATCAGCGTAACAGTGAAAATTTATTCTATGGTGCCTGATAATTTTACGTATTGGAAGCATATATATAGTAAAGAGAATTGGCCCAAGTACTGAACCCTGTGGTACTCCACAATTAACCCTGGAGTTTAAAGATGATTTATCATTTACATGAACAAACTGGAATCTGTCAGACAAATAAGATTTACTGTTACTGTTGCTACACAAAACATCAATAATGGACAGGGCAACCAGATAAGGAGTATCCTTACCCGGGAGAGTTATTAAATGAAAAATCTTTGACATGTTTTGTGTGTCTTTTGGAAAAAAACTATTCCCCCCTCTTTCCAGATTTTAAAAGCTCACAAGTCCAACTGGATAGCTCAAAGCTAAAAACACTCCACAAATAAAAATAGATAAAAGATTTCAGCACTTTAAGCCTTTTTACTGGGAAGTTACTAAAATAAAATATTTTAGTGAAACCCTGGAAAAAAACCTATTCCACTGGCCACAGTTTGGGGACATCATAAACCAAAAACTATAAATTTGAATGATCAGCCTAAGGAAATTTGCAACCCTGTAGGTCATTTTTCCTTCAAAGTTAATAAAAGTGCACCCTTCGGTAAAAAAAAATATTCTGCTGGATTTTTCAGAATTTTATATTTCCATGACCAAAAGGGTGATTGGAGGATGGACATTATCTATTCAGAAGAAAGAGCATTGGTAAAGGTAAGAATACACAAATGTTGGAGAACACATTTATTTAAACATGTAGGCCTACTTGTACAAAATATTTAAAAAAAATACATTATGACTTTTACAGTTATTCACCCATTCAGATTCAAACATCAAATTGTTTAAAATTAAATTCACATTTACAGTTTATTTTAAACACAAACATTTTCTCTAGTTCCTTTGGTATTGATTCATTTTTTTTAATTTTAACTGTTACAAATGTGCTCTACAGAAAAACTAGACTAAATACATGCGATATTCCTACAAGCAGTTTTTTTGTTTGTTTTAGCCATTTTCCTCTTGTTAGGTAACTTTTATTTCCCCTGCTTTAAGTTGTCCCACCCGCACTTTTCTAATTTAAAAACCACCATTTAAATTCAGCGAGTGTGCGCTCACACTGCAACATTGAGTGTTATTTGGTGGGTAAATTGGTGCGTCCTTTGTCTATGTTTTGGGAACTGAATGATGCTTCAGACAATCTACACCTTCACTACTATAGATGAGGCCCCAGCTCTGTCCCAGGTCTTCTCAGGTCCCCAGACAACATAGCCCCCAGGATCACTGTGGTACTGAAGGTCCACCATGTTGAGAAGGTGGTTCTAATTTTAGCTTTGCAAAACATGTAGGATTTGGGGACCTCAAACTGTTAAATAAAGCTTTTTTTTCTCTCTGTATATTTGTCTTTCACTGATGTAGATTCTACCCCCTAGGTCATACCTAACTGACCTCAAATTACGTTTTTATAGAAAGCTTTATGACGCAATGGAACAAATTAGCCTTGTGAAAACCAAAGTAACTTGCACTTTGAATCTATAAAGTTATATTACTTAGAACTGTGTTCCAGCAGGATCATACATGGAAAATAAACTTGCATGACAAAAAATGGGGTGGCATTTTAGTCAGAAGCTAAAAAACATTTATCTAATTATGTTTGTTTTCAGTAGGAACTCCTAAGAAGGATTTGTCACCTTCATGAGGTATCCCAAACTCCTCTCACTGAAGACGTCTTTCAGAAAGACCATGTCCTCTTTGTGGTTGGCATCAGGCCGCAACTGAGAGGTCAGCAGAGCCAGTGTTTCATGCAGCCCTGTGAAGGACAGAAAAACATCATGGACATTAACCTGCAGTGAGCTTCCAGCCGTACAGACTCTGTTGACCATATTTTCCAGCTGGTCATACCTGCTCCAGCTGTGAGAACCGGCATCGCTTCTTTCATGGGTCAGTGAGGTGAGGTGGGGAAATCTGTGAGGGGTACAAGAAATTATACATCAGCTTTTGTCTCATAGTCTGTTCTTTCATGTAATATTTCATTATGTCTTTATGCAAAAGCTGAAAAGATAATTATCCAAATCTGCAACAGAGGCGTGTTTCTCATAAATCATGTATCCTCTCCTTATAGGCTTTCCTTGCAACTCATCTGTGAAAGGATAGCTGTGGATGCCTACAGATAAAAGCTGCTATTGGTACCATTAATCACAGCAGCTCCCCCAAAGCCCTGTCAGCTTCACTTCAGAGTGTAGAGCTACAGATACAAACCTATATATCAATGCTCCCCCTAGCTCAGATTATAACAAACAACAAAATAAGTTACCATAACAATGCAGACGACACACAGCTATACCTTATAATGTCACCAGGTGATGATGAAACCATTCAAACGCTGGGTAGATGCATAGAACAAATCAATAAGTGGATGTGCCATAATTTCCAGGTAAAAAAAAACTAAAGCACTAGTTTTTGTAGGAGTCAGTCATCAAGAGTCAGGGCACAGCTTCAGTTACTACAGCTAGATGAGTGATGACGCTCGAAATCTGTGTGTAGTGATGGACTCAGACCGGAACCTTCAGAGTCACATAAAGGTAATTACTAAGTTGGACTTCAAGAAAGAACATTTCCAGGATTAAAGGATTATTATCCCAGCAGGATCTAGAAAAACTCATCCATGTGTTTATCTTTAGTCAAATTGATAATTGCAACAGTTTATTCACAGGTCTGCCTAGACAGTCAATCAGACAGCTGCAGCTGATCCAGAACTAGAACTAAGAAAGTAAAGCACATCACCTTAGATCTAAGGTCCCTACACTCCCTGCATCTCAGAGAACAGACTTTAGAATACTTCTGTTAGTTTATAAATCACTGAATGGCTTAGCACCAAAATACATTAAAATAAATACACACAAAACACAAGTTGGACTCATCATGGCTCATTGGTGATGCGTTTTAGAACAAAACCAATTCAGCTGGAGCAGCTTTATTTGTGGATCTAAGTCGCTACAGCCTTACTCATCAAAATGACAAGAAATAAAGCCTTGAAATATTTTACTTTATGTGTAATAAATCTACATAATATATAACATAGAAAGTACTACTGGATCAGCGCTTCTGTGTTTTTTTTGTCTGTCTGCTCTGTCCTCTCAACCGCCCAGTCGGTCATGGCAGATGGACAGTCTCACAGCCAGGTTCTGGTTCTGCTGGAGGTTTCTTACTGTTAAAAGGGAGATTTCCTTCCCACTGTCGCTACATGCATGCTCAGCATGAGGGATTGCTGCAAAGTCAACGAAACAATGCAAGTGACTGTCCACTGTCGCTACTTGCTCATCCAGGAGGAGTGACTGCTGCAAGTCACTGACTCGATGTGATCTGCTGGGTTTCCTTAGATAGAAAACTTTTTAACCAGTTTGAATAAACTGAACTGTTTGATAACTAGGATCAATTTATCTGATTTGACTGAATTTACTTCTTTTTTTTTTACTTGTAAGGTGCCTTAAGATGATATTCCTTGTGAATTGGTAGCAAATAATTTACCAGAAATGAGTATCAGTTGTCTTTTATGAAATACGTAACAAAAAATGTGGAACGTTTTCATGAAATTCAGATTGTTTATTTTATTTTTTTAGATGTTCCAGTGGGTCATTTGATACAACATTTTTTGTTGTGACAAAAACCAGGGCAGATGGTTATGGTTAACCTAAAAACATCAACATGGATATGCAGGACAGCATGTCAGGGTTTTCTGAATGAGAACAGGAAGATACTGTAACTTCACCTACAGTTTCTATTCATCAGCAGTGTAAGCTGCTAAGTACAATGCTGCTGAAATTTGACATATTTACAGTAAATAAGGATTATGCGATGAACTGAATGTTAATTTCAAGGTGACATTAACCATTTAAAATGTTTAAGGGGTGAAAGGAATAAGTCTGCATTTTAGACAAACTGTCTTTAGTTTAGTTTAAACAAAATCTTTAGTTTTGTTTGTTTAAAATCATCTGGTTTGTTTCAGGCAATCCATGGCTATGTTCACACATTGAAGTTTATTCCAATAATGGCGGAGCTAGGGAGGGGTGTCCTGAGGATTGATTCAGCCAGCAGACTCAACCAACGTAACTTTACATAGGAACACAGAAATAGTTTGGCTTAAAAAAAATAAAATTCCAACAATCATCTGTTGTGAAATTGCAGAATATCAATATCTGTTAAAACAGCAAGAACTTTTATTAATATTTTGATTTTGAGTTGATTGAAATTGCTGAAGTTAGCTTAAACTGGCGTCGTACGTCTGCCTAGCTGTTAGCTTCCATCACTCTGAGGACAAAATAAATTCCTGAAAAGCTCACAGTGATATATCCTTCTACTACAGGCAGGGGAACTATTACTTTTAATAACTTTGCAGAACCTCACCTCAAAAAATCCAAACAAACCATATTAAAAGTGTGTGTATTATGCCTAAAAGCAGAGTCTGTGGAAGGAAGCCAGCAGATTTAAACCAACTAGCAATTCTGCAAGAAGGGTGGGCAAATATCCAGCCAGAACTATGTGAGAAGGTTATTCATGGCAAACAAAGTGTGGCTGAGTTGCAACTGGGGCCGTATGTATTTATTTGAGCCTGTCCATATAAGTTTAACCATGCGTTAAGTCCAACAATGATATTTATAACAATGGGTAAATGCGAACCTCTAACTAGAACATATGTAGCTTGCCCAGTTTGTCCCATGGCTTGGTTGAAAGGGGTCATCTAACCGTTCAGGTTTAATGCATTAGTTGCCAATAACGTCACCGCATTCCAGGTTACGTTTGTCTCACAACATCTGACTCATTCTTGAGGTAATATGCATCATATTTCTTTAAGTGCCTTCAAATCCTCATGCTTGCACAAACAAAACAAATACCTCACTAATGTTCACTTAAGATATACATTTGTATGTTTACCAATATGCATGATGTTCTCCCACCTCGGCTATTACTAAACTTTGTAATCATGAATTCAGTCCAGATTACTCTTACTAAAGGAAGCTTTAACAAACCCCAGATCCATGCTCTGTCACATTAGCATAACTACCACCATCAAAGCAACAGACGTCACTGATCCAGAAATAAAACTAGGAGATGATGCTTTTTGCATTTTGTCCCCATCAAAAATGATGCTTCTGCCTCAAATCTAGTTAAAAGCTTATCTGCAGCTCACGCTGACACGAGAAAGCTCAGAAGTCCAATGATTAGATAACAGCCTTTATCAAACGTCAGGACTTCTCTGAAAACATTTAGCTAAAATGCAGATTTATCACCTGCTACATCCATTTCTCTGACATTTTCATTCCATTTTAAAGGCCTCTATACACTAAACTACTTCTGAATTTAAATCTCAGTGGATAAAGAGGTTATTTCTACTAATGGTTTAACTTCATTCTGGTGTGGAGAAATAAGTATTATCTACAAAACCGTCTGGTTTCATGTTTTACTTTGAAAAAACGTTTAGGTTTTAAAACCTTTTTCTTTTAATTGGAAGCTGAAGTCCTTAATGATAATCTATTATGGTTGAGATTAAATATTAAATGCATTGTCAATTAAAATTTGAACAAAATTAGGGTCATACTGTAGAGAAAGTATCATTATTTTAATAATGTGAGAAAACACTGTGCAAAAGGTTAAATCACCCCTAATTTCTTATACTCAGCTTTTAATGAAGTGAATTTTGTTCCAGTCTGGAAAAGTGTTCTTGATCAATAAGTTTCCAGGTTTTCTGAAGGTCTTGCAATGTTTTTCCTTTGATCTTGGATGTTTTTATTCACTTCTCTCCAGTCTTTCTACCTGACCAGAACATAATAAACATTGTCAGTTTGCTTTGTGCTGCTAATAAAGAGTGTCTGAGGTCTTGTCTTTACAAAACAGGAAAAAAAATCCAGTAAAGACCTGACAGAGGGATAATTTGGTTGATCATTAATACCAAATGTTTTACTCAAGACCTCTTTGGGGATTACCTTGGTGTTCATTTTTTTATTAGACGTATTTTCTTTTTATTCATTTATATATAAAATGCATTTCAATAAAAAGGTTCAAATTTTACTATTGTGACCAAAGTCCTAGAATATCCAATTAAAAACTGGTTCTTCAAGTTGTCCTACATGTAAAAAACACTGGTTCATCTTGAGAGTTTGAGTCTTTTAACAACTGAACAGTTTATCAGCTAAATGAAAAAATAAACATTGCTCTAAAAGTGATCTAGAACTTGTGTGAAAATTAGTGAAAAAGCAGCTAAAATCTAAAGAAACTGAAAGTCTCAAGAACTGCTGATTGAGACCACTTTAAATAGATAGAAGAAAGTTTGGTGTCTAAAATCAGAATCAGCTTTATTGATAAGTTTGTACAGACAAACAGGAAATCTGAATCCGGTACACTTTGCTCTCAGTAATAAAGAATATCTTTTTAAATGTACGTACATACACAATTGACTTCACAATGGAATATAATGTGAGATCAGTCCAAGTATGCACGGTGTTGTTCTGAAACTCTTGACTGGCAAGTGTTCAGAGAAACAGTCTGGAGGAAAAAAACTCTCTGGCGGCTGGTTTTAGCAGACAACATTCTGTTGCGCCAACCTGAAGGTAAAAGCTTAAACAGTTTGTGTGCAGGGTGTGTGGGGTCTGCAGAGATTTTATCTGCCCTTTTTCTGACCCTAGACCTGTATAAGTCCTGGATAGAGGGAAGGCCAGCCCTGATGATTCTCCCTGCAGACCTGATTGTCTGTTGCAGTCTGGACCTGTCCAGTTTTGTGGATGAGCCAAACCACACTGAGATGGATGAAGACAGGACAGACTGAATTATGGTAGTGTAGAAGATGAGCAGCTCCTGTGGAAGATTGTACTTCTTGAGTTGCTTCAGGAAGTACAGTCTCTGTTGGGCCTTCTTCCGAACATTGTCTATGTGTGAAGACCATCTTAGTTTTCGAGAAATGGTGGTTCTTAGGAACCGGAAGTGATCCACAGTAGACACAGCTGGATGATGAGGGGATTGTGTGGGGGTGGTGTTCTCCGCAAGTCCAGCATCGTCTCCACAGTCTTGAGTGGGTTAAGCTCCAGGTGGTTCTGACCACACCAGTGTACCAGCAGATCCATACTCATCACTGTCCTGGATCAGACCAGTAACAGTGGTGTCATCTCTGAACTTCAGGAGTTTCACAGATGGGCCCGCTGAGGGGCAGTCATTTGTGTAGAGGGAGAAGAGCAGTGAGGAGAGAACACACCACTGGGGGAAGCCGGTGCTGATGGTTCTTGTGCAGAAGAAGTTGCTCCCTAGCCTCACCTGCTGCTGCCGGTCCTTAAGAAGGCTGATGATCCACTGACAGGCGGAGGCCAGGACTTTGGTGGAGGATGTCTGGGTTGATAGTGTTGAAGGCTGAGCTGAAGTTCACAAACAGGATCCTGGCTTACATCCCTGGGTGGTTGAGGTGTTGAAGGATGAAGTGCAGTCCCAAGTTGATTGCATCATCTGCCGACCTGTTTGCCCGGTAGGCAAACTGCAAGGGGTCCAGCAGGGGGCTTGTGATCTCCTTCAGGTGCTTCAACACCAGTCGCTCAAAGGATTTCATGACCACAGACGTGAGGGGGACATGCCTGTAGTCATTTAATCTTGTGATGGTGTGTTTCTTGGGTACTGGGATGATGGTGGATCGTTTGAAGCAGGAGGGAACCTCACACGGCTCCAGTGACTTGTTGAAGATCTCAATGAAGATAGCGTAGGCTTTCAGGCATGATGGGGAGACATTATCAGGTCCTGGGGCCTTCTGGGGCGCTGAAAGAACGTATTCACCTGGAATGGCTTCTGTAGGCAGGTTTTTCAAACCATTCCAAACAGCAGAAGCGTCTCCATGTGAGAAGCTTTTCTTTAGAGTCTCACTGTAGCTTCTCTATGCTGCTTTGATCTCCTTGGTCAGTTTGTTCCTGGCCTGCTTATACAGGGCCCGGTCCCCACTGCTGTGAGCCTCTTCTTTATCCCTGAGTAGCTGCCTCAGATGAGAAGTGAACCCAGGTTTATTGTTATTGTATGTGCAGAAGGTCTTGGTCTGCACACACATGTCCTCACAGAAACATATATATTAGATCACCACCTGAGTAAGTTGGTTTAAACATTTAAATCAGTGGCTGAAGTTTCAAAAACAGACCTGTAACTTCTCCTTTGAGTCATCAGTCCACTTCTTAACAGTCCGAACCACAGATTTGGAAGCTTTTAATTTCTGCCTGTAGATTGGGATAAGATGGACCAGAGGGTGGTCAGAAAGTCCCAAAGCAGCCTTTGTGAAAACATGATATGCATCCTTTAAAGTTGTGTAGCAGTGGTTCAGAGTCTTTTATCCCTGGTGGGACACTTAGTTCCGGCCTGGTACGGCAACACCACATCATCTCAGTCAATTTAAGACCAAACTTAACAAGGACACTCAAACCTTAATTATGATTTTTTTTTGGCCATTCAGTGGTGGACTTCCTGGTGTACTTTTGGACCAACGGACCGTCCATCCATTCTCACTTATCCTTATAGGGTCGTGGGGGAACGGGTGCTTATGTCCAGCGCTCATTGGGCGAGTTGCAGGGCCACCCCGGACAGGTCACCATCACAGGGCAACACAGAAACACACAGGACAAACAACCATGCACGCACACACTGATAACAATTTAGAGACACTTAGAGACAACGGTTAACTATGTGTTTATGGTGGAGGATGTTTATGTGGGAGAAATCCTGAGTACTCCACGAAAACCCATACATGCACAGGGAGAATATAAAAACTCAGTGCAGAAAGAGCCCAGGCTGGCCCTCTGGATCACTGTCATGCTGGCCTAACTGGGCTTGAGTTTAAAGTCACAAACTGATGACATTTCTCTTTGGGGTTTTTTGGTAGAGGGCAGAATTCATGGTTTTTTCACTAACTTTAAGTTGTCAAGGTCCTGAAGCAACAAAGTAGCCTCAACCCCTTTAGAACAGTGCATTACGTGTTGATTTTTGAGATCTTTTAGCCTACTTTATGCTGTCAGACAGATTCTATTTAGATTTTTAAATTCTACAGGTCTGACGGTAACAGGTCTGTGTGTGGCTAGGAAAGCCGAAGTCAGCTTAAAAAAATTTATTGGTTTTGATGATCCGAAAAATGGATATCTTGGAGGATAACCTAACTTAGATTCAAGCATGGATCACATAAGCAACAGTGAATCACCATGTTAATCAACATATAAAGCTAAATAAAAAAGTATAAAATTAGTTATTTCTAAACTTGATGCCTATTATTTTCAAGCAAAACATTTACATAGCTCCTTTCTCTACTTTTTTGATTAAACCAATAAACATGGTTCTCTTACACATTAGTAAAATCAGAGACTGAAGGAGAGTAACTGCTGCAAAAAGGGGTTAAATCACAGCAGATAATATGAGTGATTTTGAGGTGGGGGGGGTTAACAATCCATCATGTATTTTTGCTTGCTGGGGTTAATCATCAGTCTTTCATGCAGCTTGTTGTTGTTGTTATTGTGTGCTGCTAATACATGCACCTTTCTGTGTATATCTAAATATGCTAGTAACACAAACCGTGCCATCTGGAGTGTCTACCGTGCTGCCGGTGCATATGTTCAGGAATTAATACAGACATCCTCTTAAAAACTACCCTTACTGGCAGCACACAGTCTGGCATTCTGTGAAAATTCCTCAGCACAGACAGGGAAACAACAAACGCTCAGTCATGCTGTTATATTGAGGATATAAACAACACGCTTTAATAAAATACTTAGTATCTCAGTTTCAGCCACCAAACAATGGCTGTAAACAAGAACAAAAGCAAAGTGGGTGAGTGTCCACACATGGGTTGATCTGAGAGTCACAAAATCTTGATCTGCTTGTTATTGATCATCTTGGATGGTCTCCTCACTGCTCACATATGACTAATCCACTGCCCTGACAGTAACGGGAGGCAGCAGTAAACATGTTTGGCCAGCATCCAACATGCCTTTTACACACATTTCCTCACTCATCTGCAGCCACAAAAGCCTCCCATCATCTAATCTCATCTCGCAGAGGGTGTGGCCAGACACAAACTTATATCATCTCCAACATGGAGTGAAACTACTGATGCTGACAGCTGACACCCCTGTACACTGATGCTGAAAGGGTTACACTCCCTCCTCATCCCTCTACATTCACTCCATAATTTCCACACAGAAAAGCAAGGGCAGATGTCAGTTTTTCCTTCCTGTTTCCACTGGTTTTCCTGGCAGATCTTTGTTTCTACTTCCTCTTATCTGTAGAGACTAATGCTGACTGCTCTCCCTCCCTCCAGCTCTTCTCCATCTCTCTGCAGTGCTACAGCACTCTGCTCTCTCCACACACAGCGTGCCGTCAGCTGGCAGACGGAGGAAGAAAGAGGGAAACACTCACAGAATGGTAGATCCACCCAGCCTAGTCGGGCAGCTGATGCCTAGTGTTCACACTGAAAACAAGCAAATGTTGACAGATATGCGAAGCAGCCTTCTTACCTTCTCTTCTCGCCGGATCTCCACCTCCCTGCTTGTGTTTGTATCGCTCCCGACTGCAGCCACACAGTTTCTCTCGTTCCAATTTTTTTTCCTCCTTACTTCTTCCTCCTCCTCCTCCTCCTGTGGCTGCTGCTCTCACTAACCTGCTGCTGAGTGGTTGCTGCCTCCTTCTCTCTTTCTCTCTCGCCTCTGCCCCTCCTATCCCTCCTATCCCTCCTCCCTTTTCATGTCTGATGCTCTGTTCACAAAACCAGTGGAAAAGGCCAGTTAGTGCATCAGCAGTCCTGAAGCTTATCCTTTTTATTATTGTTAAAAATAGATTCACTAATATTTAATGTCACATAGATGTATTTATCTATGAGAGCCACAGGGTTTTATTCTACGAGGAGGCAAACGTACAACAACATGATTCCAATCATATAAAACTGATAATAAAAAGGTATCAAATAACAATTAATATCCAACGATGCTTTTTCCACTGTCATTACAAGTTCAAAACAAGGTACAGAGAAGAAAAATGCAATGTTCTAAAACTCTGTATGAATTGAGGAAAAGTAATAGAGGACTTTGAGTTTTTGCCGTTTTATCTACAGTCAAGTTAAAACCAAATATCCACATATACTGTATAAAAAGATACATATGCATTTTTTCTTCACTGTGTGACATTAAATCAGACTAAACTTTTTCTGGGATTACTGAAATTATTTGTATTAACTAAATACCAGAACAAGGAGTGAACTTTTTAGACATTTTTTTTTTATTAATATGCCTGTATGCATCTTATGGGAATAATGGAATGTTTTGTTCTGTTTGTTAAGCTTCACTTTAAAATTTAACAAAAACATTGACGTCAGACTGCAGAAGATCAAGTACTAAGGCAACAGCATGCCAATAACAACTGTGTCATAAGTATAAAGATTTAATAATAAAAATATTCTGGCCTACATTGTTCGTGTACAGTGTGGACAGAATAGCTCCTAAAACAGATCCTTGCAACACACCTTTTAAGACATTCAGATAAGAAAAGGAGAGATCGCTTAGATGCACATACTGACTACTACTCGAAAGATAATCTCAAAAAACCAGAAAGCATCTAGTGGAGGATACCATGATGTGTTGTGTCAAGTCACAACTGTGCAGGAGCATTAAAGGAGCTGTAACAATAGGTACAAGATTCCTAATCACAATTCTAATTTGCATTTGCATTCCTGGAATGGATTTAATAGTTTTTCAGATAGATTAATATTTAAAAGAAGTGAAGACGTAAGCAGACCTTCAATGTTTTTAGGAAGACCAGTCTTGGTAGGCACCAACTTAACCCTGTTATGCAAGCCTCAAGTATTCACAGCATGTGTAGCAATAATGAATAATATATACAGGCCAACAATATATTATCTGTAAAGTGAACACAGGGCTGTAGTAAATCATTGTAAGCTCACTGTCCACACAACTATGGTGACCTCACCTATACGACCCAGAAACTGACTTTTTTTATATATCTATCCACACATTTAGTAGAATTTGCAGCAAAAACATCAAAATCTCAATGCCTTATCTGAAGGTAATGATACCCTAAACTCTAGATGCAAAGGAAGGACATCCTGAGTTTTTTTTTCCTTTAGCACCATTTGCCATTTCGTTCAATTCAGTGGTATTACGACCCCAGGTCCAGGGGATCAGGGGGTGGCAACATAAAAATGAGTCCAAAGGTAAAAGGAGAACATTTAAGGGGATTTATTACAAGGAGCAGGGTTCCAACATACAATACTGCTGACAGAAAATGACAAATCCAACCCATTCTTCTCAAATACAACACTCTAGATTGAACTAAAAAAAAAAAAAACACTTAACCAAACTGGTAAGCAGAGCAAGGTGGGTCAGCAGTACCAAAATAATGTGCAACTGCCAAAACAGTCTCCAAACAAACCACACAAAGCAAAGCGGGGGTCAGCTGTACAAAACCTCTTCCAAAAGCTGCCCTACTGAAAGAATGAATCCAGGAGCCTTTTGTAGGATGCAGATGGGTCTCATCATCCAGTAATTGGCTTGGTGATTCAGCAGGTCCAATCAGGTTCCTCAGCAGCCTCCAGGCAGCCAATCATCTGAGTGTGCTCCCATATCTGAATCTGCATAAAAGAAAAGACTGCAAGGCCAGAGGCCGTAAAAAGTGGTCTCAAACTCCTTTTAGGACACCCTGATCCAAGTCATTTACAAAGAATAAAATAGATGAAAATGTCCTTTGAATATCATTTGAATAAGCTGCATGATAGGAAGCCAATTAATTATATTAATAATTTCATTTTATGGAGAAAGTTTAGTTTTCAAGTTTAGAAATGTTATTTTCAAAGGTACCATAAAGTTGGAATTACAATTGTGAAAGCTGGGGCTTTCTTACCAACTCCAAAAATTCAATATGGCTTCCTTTTGGTTTAGACAACCCAAATGTGAGAAACAAACCTTCATTTTCATTCTTTTAGCCTTCATGACTTAACTCTGAGACGGCTGAATTAATCTGACTGGCTGTTCGTGACAGGATTGAGGCATATGCTGTATCAGCCCACATCCACCTACAGAGCGTCTGCTCCCTCTTTGTTTGGCTGCATGTAGCTCTCACAGCTAACACCGCATCTTAACGATGGCATGACCCTCCCTTCCAATGCACACAGCCCCCTTTATTCACATGGTAATCGCATGTGTATCCACGCTGTTTTTGTGACCCTTTCTTTTGAAGCTCAAGCTACCACTAACCTCAAGGCATAAAGAGGTGAAAAGAAATACACAAAAACCCCACAGAAAGACATTTAATTTCATGCAGTTCAAGGGAATTCCTGGAGTATTAAGGACTTGATCTAAAGAGATCTGCAAATATTTGCAAAAATCTGCAAACAGCCAGTTTGCACCTAGATAGAAATTTAACCTAATTAACGTATTATCGTCGTGGGTTATTAAGTCCTCCTTGCCACAGTGATAAAAAAACTACATAAACATAAAGCAAGTTTTTTTGACCATCTCAAGCATTTTAGTTTGGACCATAGGATATAACCTTGTCAGTTGTTTTGCTCTAAACGTTTTTGCCTAACTGCCTGTGAATACATCTCAGTCCTCTAATGACTATTTGGCTCATTCAGAAACTTTGAAAATCAGTATTTAGTTGTTACTTCTGTTTTATATTCAATTACTGATGGCATGTTTGAAACCTTGTCAGTGAAAACAGCCCCAGTCATAGCTTATTTCTGAAGTTTGAGGTTGTTGACATATTCGGAAGCTAAGTGAGGACTTTTTCAGTCTTGGGAAAAAAATAATAAAATAAATTTTTCATTATTATTGCGACATAACTGTCGCGTTACCCCAAGTCGAAATATGGTTGGCTTGATTTGTCCCTCGTGATGTCTCCTCTCCCTAAAGCAGATTTTGTTAAAAAAAATAATCTACATTTTATTTGGTTTTTCCCTTCATCAATTGGACTTGTACTCAGTGGCACTTTACGATTTTGTCAGTAATCCCAAGTGGGGTAACCTCTAGACATCCAAAGCCTGAACTGCCTGACAGTGCTACCAAACCTTTGGAACGCTTAGTACCGAGCCAGAGTCTGGTTTCTGGAGCGGATCACGCTGGTGTGAACCCATCTCGGACCCTGAAACAGATCAGAAAATCCGTACCCTGGCACAGTTACAACTGCCGGTCTTGGCATGGTTTATCATGACCTTGGAGCAGTTTGCTTGCAGTGTGAATGCATGCCGAGCCAGCGTACCAAAAGCAGGAAGAGAGGATGTAACATAAGAGCAGCGCATTTGAGTAGAATAAGGTATAGGAAAAACAAAGAGCACGAATTTGAAGATAAGAGTTTCCCATGGGGCTACGTGGAGTAGTGAAGAGGTGCAGGCGCACAACTGCATTTGAACACCAAAGCAGCAACAGAAACCCAGATGAGGCAGACTCTCTTTTCGTGCATTTTTTCTTCTCGATTAGTACAATACTAGAGCAATAATGCCTCCAAAACATTCTGTTGCAACTGCATGACATTGTTTGGTCCACTTTAAAATAATGTCTGTGTGAAAGCAAACCAGGCCAACTGTGGGAATTTTCTCACTTTTCCCTGGATCTCTGGATGAGATCAGCAGTGTGAATGCACCCCGAGAGTCTCAGAGAGACCTCAAACATCTATAAGAGCAGAACCCAACCATTCAGGTTGAAAGAGGTGGAGTTGGGGACCACATTTGCATAGATGCATGTTTATTTTGAGAAAAATTAACAACCCACATTTGACTTAAGGCACTCTTTTCCTGTTCTATAATGAAGGTTCCATCTCCTCTCAGATTAAAATACATGTAAAATCAAACTTTGGTCTTTAAACCACTGTCTTAAGGGTCCTGTGAGACTGAAATGTCAGATTTGAATCATTTTGATCATTCTTTAAATGTTTAACTCTCTAGTCGACGGTGGCGGCAACGGTAGGGGTTCGTTCTGTAACCTGTGGGTTTCAGGTTCAAGCCCCTGCTCTGTCTGTCTCGGTCGTTGTGTCCTTGGGCAAGACACTTCACTCGCCTTACCTGCTGATGGTGGGTAGAGGGCTAGGTGGCGCCGAATGTATGGCAGCATCACTTCTGTCAGTCTGCCACAGGACAGCTTTGGCGACGCTTTAGCTTACCACTATTAGTGTGTGAATGTGTGTATGAACAGGTGGATAACTGAGTGTAGTGTGAAGCACTTTGGGGTCTCTGGGGACTTGATAAAACGCTACACCATTGCAGGCCATTTACCATTACCATCTTGTTTTGTACAATGTCTTGACTGTATTTGATGTTTTCTGTAGTAAAATGAGACCATTAGTTGATGGGCTGTAGTCAGCCCTTGCTCCAGTGTGGAATACTAAAGTTATCTCTTTGTGAACATTGAGGCGAAACTGGGGAGTATAATCTATATTGTTGGTTGAGAGACAAGCCACAGTTGCTTCATATTCTGTTGGTGAAGTCTGTCTCTACAGCCAAAGCTCGCAGCAAAGCACAAGTAGAGTGCCGCAGTCAAAGTTTAAATTTGTTGAATGTTGACTCAAGTGTGCTATAACACACTCCTGTTGCCTGCTCCTGAAGAACTGCTCCTGACCGAGAGGAAAACAGCAAGCAAATACCAAAACAGAGCTTCTTCACAAGGTCCACAGTTCTCTGGATCATGGATTCATAACTTTCTCCCTTGTTTTTCCACTCCTCTACATCTCACTAGCAGCTTTAGTTTAGACAAATGCATCAACAAAGTGATTACACTGCAAATTTGAATCTAATCCTGAAAACAGCCAATATTGACTTGTTTTGAAAACTCTGCCTCTTTGGTAGTACACTCTGCTAGAGATGAACTGAGCACAGTGCCACAGGTGCTGTTCAGTTTGGCCCCATAGTGTTTACTGCCGACTCCCAGTGCAACCTCTAAAAGCTACATTTGGCCTTCATGCTGTATTTTTCAACATTTGCTTGATTCAGACACTGTAGCAACATGTTCACCTGCAGAAGTTGATGGGGAATGTGGGGGAGCAAACTCACTCAAAATGACTTCCTGCAGTCAGGCAAATTTACATTTACCCTCCTTCACATTGTTTCATGAGTTGCCAGAGCGTATAATCGGGATGTGCATACTCGACATAATCAGGCGCCCGAGGCAAGATGGATTTAGAGTAGGGTTGCAACTATTTTGCTAATCGATAAATCTGTCGACTATTTTTTTCAATATTTGATTAATAATCAGATAGCAAAAGGTGCTTTAAATTAGATTGATTTTTAACAGAATTTGAACCAGGTGAAGGTAAAGCTATGTCACTTGAGGAGTTCTGGATAAAGCATATGTACAGACAAAGAAGGCTAATCTTAAATGCAAAATGTATAAATGTTTTGTACAATTTTGGCCTAATAACTGCTCTGAGTGGCTTGTTCTTTCAGCAAATGGCATGTCTTAGAGTCTGTATACTCCAGTTAACGATTATTCAATTACTAAATTAGTTGACGATTTTTTTTCAGTAATCGATTAATCACAATTAATCCAATTGATTGTTTCAGCCCTAATTTAGAGTTGCACAAAAAAAACAGAACTGCAAATAAATATTACACAAGTAGTACCCTGTTTTATGTGTAGTTGACATTGGTTGGTTGCTAAACTTCAGATTTTCCAATTCTGAAAACCAACTTCTGGGAATTGTTCATACAATTCATATCTTAAAATTTAAAAATTAAATGTTATAGGCCAAAAGGGAATGTAGCATAATCAGTCCAACTCAGACAACTATAGTGATGTCAGGAGTGAAGATGGCTCTTTCACATCTCATCTTAAAATGCAGATTACAAGACAATTACCTCTCCAGAGATGGATCTTATTCTCAGTGAGAACAAACTGCTAATTGGGACGATACCCTTAACCAACCTAATGTTAATATAAAAGCTTACATTAGGACAGACCAAAGGACAGACCAAAGGAGTTCTAAAAAATTCTAATTTTCTTATTTACAAAAATAATTTTAAAAAAATTCGGTCACGAACCCTTTCAGGGTTCAGGGTTTTTGTTTTCCAACCTAAAAAGATGCTGATTATTATGTACTGGCCGCATTAAAGTGAGGACAGAATCAAAAATAAACTGTGTTCTGAATGTTGCAGCTATGATTCTGCACTGCAGCCCCCCACCCCCAAACACCAGAGTGATTTAGAGACGAGGTCATTATGGGTCATGACCAAATTGATTCTGCGACATCTGCTCAAATCCTTTGGGGAAGAAGGAAAAAGATCAGATTGATGCTAACTTCAATGGGTGGAGCTGGAGGTCCAAGCTGTCTGCTGAACCAACAAACAGGCCATAAACTGGGTCTCCGCATGTTCAGCCATCTCCGGAGGGGCCAAATGGACGAAGCTGTCATCAGATAATAGAGTTTATGCCGGAGACTAAGAGCCATTATTCTGAGCTATTTGCAGATGCATCATAACCCAGGAGAAATGAGGACGCAAGTATTTTCTTACTGAAACTGGAACAGCAGTAAAGAAAAAAAAACTCCAGTAAAAGAAAAAAAATCTGCATTACTACACCTCGGTTTCTCTTCTACATTATACTTTCAAAACGTGTTAGTAGAGCCTTCTCTTCTTCTAAAGATTTATTTTGCTAAAGCTGGTATAGCTATATTCATGCAAAAAAACTCAAGTATCTGAAAATGTTTCCTATGCATCATCTTCTGGAATTTATGGAAATGTGATAAAAGATCTTCCAGAAAATATGTTTTCAACTAAATTTCCATGAGCTTTTTTTCTTTCGAAGGCTGCTATAATAATGTACGGTTAGGCAAGGCAAGTTTATTCATGTAGCACCATTCCTACACAAGACACTCCAACGTGCTTTAGAGAACACCAAAGACAAGACAATAACAAAACCTTTACAACTTGGTTAAAAGTAGAGCTCAAATGTCAAATACCTAAAAGGATTGCATAAAATGGTGAAATGCAAAAGTTAAATTTAGGTTTAAATTTTATTTTCAAACCCACGCTTTAATGTCTAAGTTTAAACATTTTATTAGTGAGTTCGCTGATTGTAAACCTGCAGTAAACAGAAATGTTTTGAGTCCAACAGTCCAAAGGAACCAACAGTTACTGCACATCTCAGGTTTTCAATGAGTTTGTTTTAGAGCTAACTAGCATAGAAACTAAATGCTGCATCTTCTTGTTTAGTTCTGGTTCAGGGAACCCCGAGTGAGCAGGTCTCTGATGACCTGAGCGGTTCATACTTAACCTGCAAATCAGAAATGTATTTCAGCCCAAGATCATTTAGTGCTTTATGGACCAACAGCAGAATTTAAAAAAATCAATCTAGTGCAGTGATTTAAGAACTGGTGTAATATAATTCATTTTAACCGGTGTTGGTCAGAACTCTAGCAGCAGCATTTTGGATGAGCTGCAGCTGCCTTACTGACTTTTTTTAGAAACCTGTACAGATACATAAAGCATGTACAAGTTTTTCTGTGTCCAGTTTTGGTAGGAAGCCCTTTATTCTGGGAATATTTTAAGATGATAAAAAGCTGGATTAATAATAGATTTGTTCAAATGTAAGTCTTTATAGTTGCATTTTTCAGAACAAAAACAATGATTTCTGTCTTATCTCCATAGATCTGACCCATTGATATTGATATTTTTGATACACTGACTCAGTGACTGCAGAGGGACTTAAAGCTGTCTGCTGTCAGCATACATATAGTAAAAGATGTATTATATTTGCTGAGCTAGGGGTATCCTATTGATGTTGAATAAAACTAGCTTAAGAATGGACACTTGAGGAACCCCACAATTAATTTTGTTTGCGCGATTCATAATTACTAAATGACACAAAGTTGTCCCCATTCTGCCAAACAAGATGTGAACCAGTTTAGCACAATACCAGACAATCCATCACTGTTAAGATGTATCATTCCAAAACTTTTACCCATGAAGTCTCAGTGCTGCATTGTTGTCTAAAATTATAAATATTGTGTTGTAGAGCTTGACAAACGTTTCTCCAAATGATCCCTTACCAATTAGTCTCTCTCTCCTATTAAGGAATGAGGAATGTTATGACAGGTAATGTTACAGTGCCAGAGATGGAAAAACTTTCGAGCATACACTGAATTTCTTCAAAACTCACTGAACTCCAATGCTATTTTGCATTGTGAAAGAAAAACCCACGTTTTAAACAAAAGAAAAATAAAGTGTGTTTTTTTTAACAAACATAAGGTCCATTGTGCATCTTTGGTCCACTTTAACCTTTTAATTCTTGCCCTTAGTTGTTTAAACTCCTTAACTCACAAAAAATTTTACGTCTCCAATTAAAACCAAAAGCAAATTTGTTGTATGTGTATTTCAGATCAAGGCTTAGCCCTGCCTGATTCAAGGTTCTAAAACATGCCAAAGTAAAGGTTTTAAACATTGTTCTCCTGAATTTGTAAACAAAGTCTTTTAAAAATTGTATGTTGTTGGGTATCAAGATGCTTCATAGAGAGGCTAAATATCACCCTAAAGCTATAAGCAACGATGTCAGATTTTTTTCTTGCCCTATGTGTGTAGCAATATAATCTGTGTGAAAATGTCTCTGAAAGTATCTTCTCCACGGTCTCTTTAAACAGCCTTAAAGAGATGGCATGTAGTTGTAGTCTTAGAGTTGAAGAGAGCTGCAAAGATGCATTTACCCTGTATGTGCTGGACTTCAGACAGCTCTAATAAACACACAGCCTAATTTAAATTAGGCTGTGTGTTTTTAGTGTTAATTTAAATTTAAATTAACAGTAAAAGTAGTGACACAACTGTTAATAAGGGGTGGTTTTTTCAGATCTCAGTGGAAAATCCAAATCACAAAGAAACAAGAATTTATTTAGCAAGATCAGAACCACAGTTTTCATCAGCGGTGTCAAAACCTTCCTAATGGATCAAAAAATTAATTCAAGAAAAAGAATGAAAACAAAAACAGTTTTAAACACAGACCATTAGGATTATATATTTTTATGTAAAATAAAACAAAGGAAATCCATTTTTTTAGAAGTCAATAACTACAGCCTTTGGTAAGAAAGCAGAAGAAATAAATGGTAGCTGAGCAAACACTTCTGAGTGGAGACAGATTAACAGAGAGGAAGGTATCACCTCTCTGTATGATATTAACTACTATCACATTTACTGCTCTCCCTTTCAGCAAATCGCTGCCATTTGTCTGGAAGTAGGAGGCTTAATGCCCTTTAATATCCGTCCGGCGCCACAACTTTCTCACTACTCACTCACCCTCCCAGGTTTGTCAATATTACTGCCCGTCTGGCATTTTCTACATTCTCTCACAGCACTCAAAGTTCTCCAAAACCTCAGACTACTCTCATCTGCTGAAAAAACACAAAAGGCAAGATTGTGGAAGGAAGTAAAATAAATCAATTTGGATTTTTTGGATTTCACAGAGCTGTCAGGCAGTCGCAGCAAATCCAGCATCAATAAAGGGGTCTCACTCTGATTACAGAGGTGCAACTTGACTCTATATGAGACTGAATTTAACAGCATCCCTTAAGATTGTTGAAAGAACAACCTTTGTGTGGAGCGTTAATGTTTCTTGAGAGGTCCATCACCAGACACACCGAAGAGGAAAAAAGAACTTTGAGAAAAATCTAAAATTAGGAAGTCAAACTAGGAAGAAAAACACAATATATCTAGTTCATGCAACTGCAACAACATTATGACAAATAAGTGCAAAAGTAATGGGCATTAATACAGAAGCATACCAATGAGACGCAAAAAAATTATTTAAAAAACTGTTGTAAGGAGAAGCAAAAATATTGCTAGGAAGTGTAAAGATATTGGTTTTCTTTCTCGTTTAGAAACGTTTGTCTGTGACTGGCTGCAAACTACCTTCCTCTTTATACCTCCAATTCCTCCTGCAATTAACCATAGGAGGTGCCTGATTTACCAAGAGTAATCGCAAAGAAATGCAAGGACAAATATATAGAAGCAAACTAACACAGCAAAACGAAACATACTTTTATTTTAAAGATATTTTTAGTATCAGAGCATAACTACTCTTTTTTTCACTCAAAATTAGGCACATTACCTTAAACACTTCACACGAGCCAACTGAACAATTTGTTTAACATCCTCAGCCAGTGTTAACAATGCTACAAAAGAAAGTTTTGTTAATTTGCTACTCTGGAACATCCAGGTGTGTCTTAAACTTTCAGGAAGGAACGACATCAACAATTAGCATAAGACTGTTGGTGTCCATCAATCTGGAAAGACTGGTCGGTCATTTTTCACCAAAAATGATTATTCAAAATGGACAAACTTTTAAAACAGTTGCTATTCTACTCAAGAGCAGATGTCCCAGAGAGAATGTGAAAAAAACACTGCAAGAAAAAACCCAAAGGCTCCTCTAATTAGCAACAGGCTTCAGTTACAATGTTTTTGTCTGTGACAGGACAAATAGAAAAAGGCAGAATAAATACAGCTTCCTTGGAAGCTTTACCAGCAGAAAGCCTCCTCTTCAGCATGGACCACAAGACAGTCTCCGCAGGCAAGTAAGAATAGCAACATAAGTTAAGCCACAATACAAAGCAGCAATTATAGTAACAAGGGAGGAAAACAGCATATCATGACAAACATGATATGACATCACACTAACTCTAAAGCACGGTGGGGGAGGGCTAGTGACCTGGGCTTGGTTTGCATCATACATTCAACAATAAACTCCGATCTGGCAGCTAAAGCTTGACCCAAAGTGAGTCTTGCAATGGAACGGACATGTTGAACAAACAGTTTAAATTTCTATCACAAAAGCTTTCTTTTTAAACAGCCGCAAAGAAAGGATTAGGATGAGTCTCACTGACAACCAGGCCTTTAACAGCTTAATAAATATCTTTCTTCTTCTCTAAATAAAGTCTAAGGTTTTAAAATGTCCTTCTCATCCAGTAGGGGTGCAGAGTTTAAAAAGGACGAGGTTAAATGGTGGTTCAGTGAAAGATGAGGAGTTATGGCTAAAAGCTGCACGGCTGCTGGGAAATGTTTCATAACGTTATGTACTTCAGTGGCTGCTGCAGAGCCGCATTAGACAAAGTGAATTACGGCACTCATTGTTACTCGACAGAGAAAAGGAGGAAGGAGGGGAGGAGAGGAAGGGTATGCTCATTCCCTGCAGTGAAAAAGGAGCAGGTGGCTTCAGCTTCCTTTCTGGGCTTTTTGGCAGAAATGTATGAGATTGTTTGGTTGGCAGTAACATTGTGTAAACTCAAGTGTTTGGAAACTATCTTCTGCTTCATATGTTGGGGGTTGGTCTGGTGTCAGGGTGGGATTAGGCAAAAATCGGCATCACAAACATCCCCCAGACAATGACCTCAAATAAACCTAAATTGCAAAGTTGTATGTTAAAAAATTTACAAATTGAAATAACTTCTGAAAAGATGAGAAAATCCCAAATAATTAAATCCAGTGTTATGTGAGATATGTGGAAATCATCTACCTAAACAATAATTTATAAGAATAAAAACCTTCTGAATATAGTAATTCCCCTTAAAATATGAAACCAGTTGCTTTTAAGCACTTTCAAATTAGAAGCTACTGCAAAAAGGACTAACCAGCCATGCGCATGTAAACCTACAGCAGGAAACAGAACCCAAGAGTGGCCCAATCAGAGAAGAGCCCAAGGCACAGATGGCAACACTGAAGGAATGGTGTAGGGCAAAGCATTTTCCCGTGTGAGAATGGCCCTGTCAAAGTAAAGACTTCATTCTATTTGGGAATCTGTGACTAGATGTGAAAACATTCCTGTCTCTAGATGGTAGAGAATAACCCAAAAAGACTTGCAGCAGTAATTGCGGAGAAGGGTGGTTCTACAAAATATTGACTCAGAATGGCTGAATACAAATCCACTAAACACTTTCCATATTCTTATTCGTAAAACATTTTCTAAACTGTGTATCATTTGCCTTTTACCCATAAATATGCACCGATGTGTTGGTCTATCAAATAAAATTCCAGTAAAATAGTTTGAAGTTTTGTAACAGGACAACATGTAAACAAAATGTCAAAGGATATGGATACCTTTGTAAAGCACTGCATAAACTGAATCTCATAACATCAAATACAAAAAGCTTATTATTTTTATAAGGGATAATACATTATTTTATGCCATCTGTAAATTTTCTAAAAAACTGTAAAACTCAGCAAACTTGATGCCCAGTAAATTTGTACCATTAGCAAAATTGTTAAAATGCATAATGCTTTTAAATCCACAGTAAATGTGATTACTCATTATGTACAAAGTGTGTTTAGATTAAGTATCCTGTTTCCCCGGAAACAGTCCAACAATCAAATTATGGTCAAGATAAGACCACAAAAATTCACAAAAACAATCAGTTAGTTAGTTTGAATATTCTCTTTGGTAGAAACATTAAAACAAAAACCTTTCCAAATATTTACCACCATGACCTTTACTGAACTGTTTAGGAAACTGTTTATCTGAAGTATTAATTCTCTAGAGCCCTGCACTCTAACTAATCCCTTCTTAACCCCTTACCTCCAACTGGTTTTTCCGAGTCAAGTGAATAACTTGGATGGAAACTATTTTGTTTTTCTAGGCAGTAGTTGCCTTTATTTTTCTATTTTTTCTAAAAGTTGAGCTGACAGGAAATGAGGTGGAGAGAGGGGGAAGACATGCAGTAAACATCAACGGACCGGGACTCAAACCTGCGACAGTTTTCGTACGGTCGCGTGTTTTACTCCTTACACCACGGCCGCACCCGGATAGAAAGTATTTTAAATGTATTTACCCCACTCTTCTTATAACCCCTAGTAATTAAGCCACATTTTATCTTTGCAGGAGTGTATGACCACAGCTGTGACACCTGATCTGTCGAGCATCTGCATCTGTCTGGAAGTAAGGGGAGTTCCTTAAATTGTCAGTCCGGCACATTTGGTTCAGTGGCTCAATGCTTATCAGATTGTGTTCCCATTCCCACAGCTCCTGCAGGTCAAATGACTGGGAAGTGTGTACCTCAAGGCTGCTAAGTGGTTTATCGATCAGTCAGCTGAGCCTGTGAACTGATGGACTGTGCTGCAGCTGACAGGAGAAGCGCTTGGCAGGCTGGTAATGGCTCCAGAATACAATGCATTCCTTCACAGATGAGACCCATGACCTGGTTGAGAGAAAGAGCCTCATTAGAGATGAGATTTTGTGTTATTGGGCAGTTCAAGCCCTCGTACACAGTTTTACAAACAATTACTTGACAAAGGCTTAAAAACCCTTCAACTTTTTTATGTTTCATCATTTTACAACCACAAAATCTATATTTTTAATGAACTTTATGTGACAGACCAACAAAAACTAGTGGATAATTGTTAAATGGAAGAAAAAGACGATAGTTTCCAAAGTTTGTCATGCATTTGCACTCAACCTTTTACTCTGAAAGAAAATCATAAAATCACTGCCAACTGCCTTTACAGTTTACCTAACTGGTACCTAAAGTCCAGCTGGGGGTTTTGTTTAGGTTGTGGACAAGCTTATAAAACAATAAGTTATAAAACAATAACCGAGCTTTGAAAATTGCACATGGTGCTAATTAATCCATTATTTGAATTCGGAAAGAGTATGAAAGAAGACATGGTCATCCACCAAGGAGTACATTACTCAAAGAAGCAGCCAAGAGGTTAATTGTAACTGTGGAGTAGCTGAGATCCTCAGCTCAAGTGAGAAAAATCTGGTGACTGGACAACTATTAGTTGTGCACTCTACAAATGGCCTTTATAGAAATGTGGCAAGATGCCATTGTTGATTGAAAATACAGAAGTCCCCTCAGAAGTTTGTCACAAGCTATGTAGGAAATACCAACATGTGGAAGAAGGTGCTCTAGTCAAATGAGACCAAAATTTGGCTTCTACAGGCAAAACATTGTAAAAACATTGCAAAACACAGCATCTCCATAGTAAAACAAAGAGGTGGCAGCATCAAACTGTGGGGATACTTTTGTTCAGCAGGGACAACGAAGCTCGTCAGAACTGATGTGGACATGGAAGGAATTAAATACAGGGACATCGTGTAAGAATATCAGACTTGTAACTAGGGTCAAACGTTCACCTTCCAGCACTACAAAGACCATTGGCATTCAGCCAGCCTACTATTTAGGTTTTGACTGAAGTATTGACTGAATATAAATGTACAAGACATCTTTCAGATTTCAATTTGTAAAAAGAAAATTTCTTCACTTCACAATTATGTGCTACTTTGTGTTGGTCAATCACATAAATCTTAATACAATATTTTACAGTTTGAGGTTGTAATGTGACAAAATCTAGAAAAGCTTTATGTTGAAAATATATATATATTTAAGCTGTATATCCAATATATTCCATCTTTTTTATTTTACCTTAATAAATGACTAATTAAAGCACTGAATGTTTTTTTTGTTCTATTCAAAAGCTTTAGATTTGTATGCTGCTATCTTTTGGAAAATAGGGAGACAAATGGATTTGAGCAGAAACTTCTCTTTTCTTTGTTAAATTCCCGCAGTCGTCACTGTTAAATCTGAGAAAAAGATTATGTTCTCTATAAATATATATGTATAATTTTATCTAAAGCTTAATATTTGGTGAAGGTAACACAAACAACTATAAATTATTGTTGATATACACGCATTAAAATGTATTTTAGAAATAGTAATATTCTTGAAATAAATCTGACATTTGTCATTAAACTTAGAAATGACCCCAGTGTGACGTGTGTACTGTAGCTTCCTTCAGCCTGCAGACCCTCAACTTGTTCTGTCTTCCAACTTATCCTTGTTTTTATTTTATGTAACAATAAACATAAAAAAATGAACACTGGCCATATAGCAGTCTGTGTGTAATCAACACATACCAGAGTTTCACTTTTTGAATTTAATTACTAAAATACTGCCGGCATACTAATTTATTGAGATTCACTTGTAGTTTTAAAGCTGAAGTCAAAATGCCTTTTACTCATGCCTTCTCAATATATGAAGTGGATTAAACTTGTTAAGTGTCCCGAAAAACTTCTAACAACTTCATCACAAAGTGTAAAAGCGATGCATTTTTATCTAGAATAGAGTATTGATAAGTAGTCATATTACTGGAAAGCGTATTTTGGAAGCAGCATGTTTAATTTTCTCCAAGGTATCAAACAACATTTAAGTTTCAGAAGAAACTCTGCAGTTTTTAGCTTATTTTATACAGCAATCATAATACAAGACTAAGTAAAAGACCTGCTATAAGTTGTATTGGTTTACTTGGGAAGATTGAAAAGAATTACAAACCTTTAATAAAGTTCAAATAAGGGGATGCAGTCAACCATTATGTCCCAGTAAAAGCGCTTACCCAACTTCAAAACAACATTTAAGATGCATTAAAAATAAGAAAAACACATTAAAACAATCCCGAGCGCACTGAGCGTGAAATGACTGTGACTCAGGTGTGGAGTGATTAACTTAATTAAGAACACCAGCGTAGATAAAAACAGGAAGTTAAGAGACAAAACACTGAGCATTTCAAAATAAAATAGGAAGTTAAACTGAATTGAACAAATTTATGATTTCTTATTTGGGTAGTTAGAGCATTTTAATATTTTAAAGACACCTGCAGCATTTGGAATTCTAATAGCAACAAAACAAAGGAATAAAAAACGGAAATAAACTGGAAAAAAACTGTTTTGTTGCAACAAACATGACAAACAAATTTGTTGTGTTTCAAATATTTTATTTCACCAATCAACCCACACACACACACACACATACACACACACACACACACAGACACACTCAGCCAAATAAATTTTAACATATTTAAAAAACAATTGTCACTTACAAAACATTGCCCCATACACAAAAACATAAATATGTTAATATAGATTTTCCCCCCAAAAAAGTATACAAGTGATAATTGGCACATCCAGGAGACAGACTTTATCACCAGCGTTGCATAATGTTTCCTATTTGTAAAACAGACGACTAAACCAGGCACATTCTGCAATACTCAGCATTAGACTGCTACATTTTTAAATCCAAACCAGGGATCCAGCCCCTTTAGTCGTACAAGATGTGTTTCTCTAAGCAGCTATGATACCACTCTGAAGATTAGTTACAGTAACTTAATCAAACCATCATTCAATTCACCTTTGATTGAAAAGATCAAAATAGAGGTAATCTTCACACAAACTTTTGTGCAATCAGCAAAGGAAGCATGATTATTAAAAAACTACAGGGCGGTTTTCTTTCAAGGAAAAAAAAAAGAACTGCGTTTATAATTATGAGCAACATCGACACCTGCTGGCTGTGCTTCTTAAAGGCAGACATCATTCACACATTTACATAAAAATAGCATGATAAAAACATCTCAACTTGTATCCCTTTGGTTGCAGTTTTTTTCAGCATGTAGATGATTCCTCATCAATCCAACCAGGTTTAGGATGGGAAGTGTGTTTACAAATAACATGTTCCTGCTCAGAAAGTTTGCCAGTTGTCCCAGAGAGTTTGATCATAATTTCTTTGAGGAGTTTTGTCATCTCAGTTTTTCTTCTCATCACCAGGAAGGAAGTAGGGGTTCTCGTGCCCTTCGACCAGATATGAGTAACGGGACGTGTTTCTACCTTTGAAAGTCTTCATCTCCTCTGGGTTCAGATCATACGATCCTGACTGAAATGTCAGTGGAAGCACAAAGTGTTATTGTTTTTAACCAATAGTAACTTGACATGTTTAGACCCAAAAACCCCAAACAAACCAAACATACACTGATAACCCTACTGATTTATTGCTATTCATGTAACTAAATTTGCTACAATCGACCCAGAGAACAATGAAAACAACTGATGAAGTTTCCCCATCACCCTGAAACGCCACAACCATTGTGCATGCATGCTGTCTAAATTATCAGAAGGGGGCATCGAGGGAAATCAGAGCAAAGCCATAACTTACCTTTTTCCATCCTTTCGGCTTCAGCTTAGACCCCTAAAGCAACATACTGTAAGTCAGGCAAAGCAGGGAGCAGGGGTGGGAGCTAATACTAGTAGCACTGTATTTACATTCTGGATGACTGGATTAAATGCACACATATGTTTTCAAACCTATGCACAGTGCTGTATGAAAACATATGTGTGCATTTAATCATTTAGAGGGATAAAAGACATCATGTTGATTTGCAGGTCAAAAACCCTTACCGTAGGTCTAAACTGTACAGAAAAGCAGGTGCAGGAAACACACTGTAACATGATGGGGCCTGATTTTAATCTTTATTTAGATGTTTTCAACCTGCAAATAATCAAATTTGCATTCTGGTGAAAGTTAGTGTGTGCCCGAAGTGATGATGGAGCAGCTAAAGCCTTGTTTTAAAAAAGCAGCAAAAGACAAGATAGATAGGAGCAAGTGTTTGAACTTACAAAGCCATTGCTTTGTTGCTTTTTGTCCACCAGTGTGTTGGTGCTGCCCCCTTCTGCCATCTCTATGGAATCTGTTGAAGTCCAGTTAGTGTTAGCACGCGGGATGGGGTTGATGGTAATAGGCCATGATTTGTTCAAGTCCTCAGAGTATGGACTGGTGTTGCGGTTAGGCTTGGTCCTTGAGCATCTCCTCCTGATGAACACAGAGAGGAGAGAATATAACATGTATGACTGGTGTTATTTTTATTCTTTTAATTAAATTTAAATGTAGAACATGTTCTATTATTTTGCTTCCAAGGAGCCAGACATTCTTTTGACTATTTAAAGTAGCCAATAGGTTTTCAGAAGGTCTTTTAAACTTTTTCTTTGGGTTGATTGGCTGCTTTTTCACCGTTTTTCCATCCAGGACCTGACCATTTTAAGACTAAGGTTTGTTTGTGGAGAGGTTTGGCTAAATAACAGATAACTCAAAGAAGAAACTATTTTTGAATTCTTCTAACTCTGTAAGCAAGTTAAAATGAAGCAACAACTTTTGGAAGAAACTCTAAAAAGAATCTGATCTGTAAGTTTCTAAGAGAGCAATAAAGTTAAAAGGATTACGAATCATGTGACTGAAGACAATATTGGATTTTCGTTGACTTTTGCCGCTGGTAGAGACATTGCACCTCTTCCCCTCTTGACACAATGTTGCTGAGACAGCACAACCTTGCTGGATAAAACAAATGTTTGTGATGTAAAAAAACAAAACAGTAGATCATTTCAAAACTTCTCCCACATATCTGATATTTATCCCTTTTCAGTTCATCTTAAAAATCAAACAAAAAAAGCTGTAATAATCTTGTTGCGTAATTGTGCACACACCCTTAAACTAATACTGTACTGTGGCACAGCATCTGTCTAATTTAGTTCTGGGCTAGCTAGGCAGTTCCAAAACTTTCTTTCCTCTCATGAAGTTGTTCTTGTGCAGTTTTAAATGTGTGCTATAATCCTGAAAAATAAAATTAGTGTTTATCTTCAGCATGCAAACAGACTGCTGACAGTTTTGGTTCAAAAGTGACTGCTGTTTTGATCTGGAATTGAATCCGCCTTGACAAAAACGTTAGTTCCATCTGAAGAAAAGTAACCCCAAGTCATGATGCTACAATGGGTATGAAACTCTTTTGGGAATGTTGTGAAGGATGATCCATCTCTGAGGTGCTGTGTCCTTATTTCTAAAATGCGTGATATTCAGCTTTCACTCTTTTCACTTTTTTAAACACATGCTGCGACAACATGGTCAGATACAAGGAGTGGACTGAAAATGAGTGAAGATTCAGCCAAATTTTAAAGAAAATCTTTGATATATTATCAGAAAGCCACGACAATACTGTTCAAAATCCTTTTAAATGGTTAACAGGAAAGTATGGCTGATTTGAAGGAACATATAAAGAAATTAGAGACTTACAAAATTTTACCCAGTACTGTCTCCTGTGCAGCTTAGTTTATTGTAAAGTAATCTCACATACTATCATTTTGCTGTATGATTTTAAACACCGTACAGCCCTTAAACACGTCAAACCACATGACGGAAGATGCCTGGCTACATAACTTGTTGCTGCAGCGAAATGGCAGCAGACAAATCTAGAAAATGCAAGCTGAGTATGAGGGATTGCTGCAAAGTCAGTATCTGCAATCGGCTGGCTTTCCTTATTTAGACTATCTTATCTTTTTACTGGCAAAAAAAAAAAAATCATTAATAAAGCTGAACTTGAATGCATCATACCTGGTATTGATTTGGGATGTTAGTCATCAACTCTGAATATGTCTGTATGATTGGATTAAATTAACTATATTTATATATATAAATTGCATCTGTTTCTTGTTAAGTGCCTTAAGATGACTTTTGTTGTGAATCGGCTCTATATAAATAAACTGAGCACAAAGTGAACTTAAGTGACATTTCAGCAAAGCAATATATTGACAGCAACCATAGATTTTCTTTCATAACAAAAGATTTTGGCCAAGATGGATGATACCTGCACAGATGACACAACCCAGTGTCAAACACAGGGAAGAAATAGCCAGAAAAAAAATGATGGTACTAAATAGCTTGAATAAAAACTATATAAATAAAGCCACACAGTTTAACATAGTGGGTCTAAAAAGTCATGTCTACTGCTCTTACCAGCAGCAGTAAACCAGCAAAGCCAGAACAATGATAAGAAGAACTCCTCCTAACACGCAGGAGATGACCACCACTGCCAGCAGGGACGCTGGAAAGACAGGTAAAGTGTTTAAAGAGCTTTGCACAACAGACTCAAAGTTCAGCTTCACACGTTCTCTTCTGATATCATGATGCCACTTACAGTCATTGCAGTTGAAACCAGCATACCCAAATGGACATCTGAAACAGAACAGTCATATTTGTGGCAGCATCTATTGCATTTACAAATGAGTCCACCTGGGGGCGCTAATTCTTTAACATCAAATCAAAGCTGTGTGTGAAATGTGTATACTCACGTCTGGCATGTATTCCCCACTGCCCGCTGCCCACTTGGACAAGCTGCAAAAAAGAAACACAACAACTCAGTTACACAATGTCTTTTAGTAAAGAGCATAACAAGCTACAGTTTCAGGCTCGCCACGCTCGGCTGCACTCTGCAGGCAACACAAACACACAACAGTACATTCCTTGGGAAAGAAACTGTTAGCAGAATTTGTTTGAAACGTATTTAATTATGGATTTTCCAACAGCTGATCTCATTGGTTACAACCCTGCACGCTCAGAGGCAAAGCGGTGATTCCTCCTCATGTTTCCAGGGTAACATCCCAGTTAAAAAGAAATAGATTAGAGAGATAAATGAAGATCAGGCCAAGGGTCTGCACAGAGAAAAGGCTACAGCTCTTGACCTTGCCTTTGAGTTAAACTCCCTGTTGCTTTTTTCCCTCATTCCCACACAGAAGTATGCTCAGAGAGCATAAGAAGGTTTTGTTACTGTTCTCTAGACTATACATCAGCTAAGAACATTTAACTTTGTCCACTTTTACAGTCAGTACATTTTAATAATGTATACAGTGTATGTTAAAAGCAATCACATGTTGCCACATTACAATCACAAGCCTCAGTGTAATTTCTCTGGATTTTATGGAACAAAGTAGTGCATGATTTAAAGGGAAAGAAAAAATATATGGTTTTCCAGTTCTGTACAAATAAAGATCTGAGAAGGGAGGTGTGCAAAATCCATTGCAAACGATTGTCTTTAGAGGTCCCCTCATTAGTAAATAGTAACTCCGTGTGTAATTTAATCTCAGCATAAATCCAGCTGTTCTGTGAAGGCCTAACAAGAAAACATCAATGGACAAACAGCAATGTGAAGACTTAGGAACACATCGGAGAGGCTGGGGAGAAAGTTATGGATATGTTTACAGCAGGGTCAGGTAAGAAAACAAAAATTCCAAGTATAGAACATCTTACACGACAATGTTTACTGCTAAATTTCTTAATCCATCATCTGAAAATGGAATAAGCATGGCACAACTATACACCAACCAAGATGTATCAATCAACCTACACTGCAGGCTGGGTAAAGAGAGGATTCAACAAAAAAGGAGCCAAGAGGCCCCACTGTGACTCTGGAGGAGCTGCAGAGATCCACAATTCAAGTAGGAGAATCTATAAACCCAATAATCATTAATTGTGTACTATATGTATCTGGTCATTATGGACGAGTGGCCAGAAGAAAGCCATTATTGAAGGAACCAGGAGAACTCATATTTAAGGTTTGCGACATGTCATGTAGAGGACACAGGAAACCTGTAGAAGATTTCCTGGTCAGATTTCCTCAGCAGGTACGGGGAAGCCGGTCAACACTAGAAGACAACCTGTTAGAAGGTAAATAATATTGGAGTTTGGCGGATGTTGGCCTTCCAGCAGTACAACAAACCTAAACATATGGGCACAGCTATAATAAAAAGATTAAAATCTAAGCAAATTCACGTTAGAATGGCCCAGTCAAAGCCCAGACGTAAACCCAATTGAGAATCTGTAGCAAAACTTGAAAGTTGATGTTCACAGATGCTCTTTATCCAATCTGTCTGAACTTGAACTATTTTATACAGGAGAATAAACTGAAAATTACATTTCTAGATGTGCAATGCTAGAAGACATAACTCAAAAGAACTGCAGCTGTAACTGCAGAGAAAGGTCTACAAAGTACTGACTAGAGGTAGCTGGAGTGAAAACATATTCCATCCACACTTTTTAGATTTGTATTTGTAAAAGCAAACTTTAAAAACCATATTTCATTTTACTTACTCTTCACAACTATGTACTACCTCGTATTGGTTTATCACATAAAATCCCAACAAACACATGAATGTCTTGTTTCTGTGAAGTGTAAATGTGGGAGAGTTCACCGAAATACATTTGAAACACCCTGTTTATACACAAAACAATGTAAAGGCCATAAAACATTTAACATATATGACACATTCGATACAACATGTACCTTTGCAGCTGATGTTGGAGTAGACCATGGAGATGTAGCCCTCCTTACAGGAGCAAAAAGCTTGGCCTTTGACCTGTGTGCATGTGGTGCTAGAGACATCACAAGGTAACGGCTCCACCTCACACAGATTAGTTGCTGTGACAAATTAAATACAAAAGAAAATTTTAAGAAAATGATCTGAAGTAATGTAGCCTTCATGTATTTGTTTTAGGAAATGCAAAGCATGGAGCCAGTTCTTGCCTGTGTATGTGGCACCAGCTAGATCTCCAGTGAAGTTTCTTACACCAGCTTCAATGATGTTATCAACAGATTCTTGAGTGGCATTGCTGTTTTCAAAGATGTTATTTACGCTTGCTATCACACTTCCCTGCCTGGAGAAATAGGAAAAATCATCAGCAGAGTTAAGTTAGTCTATGCAACGCAAAGGCAAAGTCTTTGTTCAGCAAGAGGAAGAAAGAATACTCACTTGAGTTGAACAACCTCTGATTGTCGATAACCAGACACATTTTTGAGGACATTTCTGAGCTACAACGGATAAAGCTACAATTTAATGAGCAGTAATAAGCATCTTCAAAAGGTGCTTCAATGGTCCATGATCTCATGACTCACCGCTGCTGAGATATTTGCTGCTGTACTCTGAAAGATGCTGGAGGACCTGTCACTCATTTGATCATGAAATGTGATCAACTCGAAATGAAGCATGCATGGGAATACTTGTGCTGCAAAAACAACAAAAAGTATAAAATTCTGAGTGTAATCTCTGTCACAGAATAGGCCTCATTATATTTGGGGTCTTACCAGGAACACAATGTCCATCTTGTAGGTAGTTGCCAGAGAGACACTGGCAAGTGCCTTTGAGGCAGACGCTTTGAACAGGACATGGGACTGAAGGACACACTGTGGAGAAAAATTAGACAGTATATTTTAAACATTATTATTATTATTATTTGCTTTTAGCTCACAAGATAACATTATATTTTCATTGCCATTTGGACATTTATTAATGGATCTAGGTCTATTAATAGGGCTGTAGAGGCATTTCAATACTTCATTAGGCTGCTTTTATGTAAAAGAAACATTTAACAACACTATTTTATATTTATTTTCATTATAATTTATGATTCACTATTATATCTATTATCTAAGTAAATGGTTAGGTTAAAAAAACTATTTGTAATAAGTTCTGCTTAATGTTTTGAAAATTTTCAATATTCATTGTATTCAAAGTAGTTTTTGTGCCTTTGTTTTTAATAGTCAGAATTACGGACTTCCAAGTCAGGAAAACAAATTTAAATGATCACTAAAGCCATAGTTGGAATGTTGGAGTTCTGCAGGCAGCTCCTCGAGTCTAAGTCGTACTTGGCTGCCACTGCATGCTACTGGAATATGAGCTTGTTGCAGTTTGCGTCTCCTGAAACCAGTGATGAACAAATTACTGTAAAATCCCTTTTTGTAAGCCCCTTCGTTTAGTGTTTGAATGCGTAAATAAAAAAAATAGGCCTTATGTTTGTATTGCTAACAATAGTTAGCACAGCAACAATCGGCATATTCCATTGGTTTTCAGACATGTAACCAAACTCACTTAACTGACGTCATTTCAGGAAGGAATGCAGCATGCGTCTTATGTGTAGCATGTAGTGTTACAAATTACAATCAACTGAATAACTACTGCCTGCCCAAAAAAGGTGGCAGCAAAAAAGCTAAATATTACAAAAGTGCACATCTATGCACATAGTGTGATGAAATGCGAAACGTTTAATGTATGTATATGACCCAGGATTTGTACACGAAACTAGAACTTAATAAGAAGACAAACACACCTTTTCTAACAAAGCTAGCCTGATGAGAGGCTCTAACTCTAAATATGACTAATGATAGAAATACATTTCTCTGTTGGAGTAGCTCTTGTCTGACTAAACTGTTACGTTTCTATGGACAGTCAAACAAAAAGGAAAATGGCACAAACCAATGACAGGAGGTGGAGCCTCGGTGGTGGAGCTGCTGGTGGTCGTGGTTCTGCCTGTTGTTAGAAGAGTGGTGACAATCTCTGTGGTCGGGGTTTTGGTGCTCAGAGTGGTGTTCATTGGTGAGGTGGTTAGAAGAGTAGTAGTAGTGGTTTCAGCTAAATCATCAAAAATTAAACCCACTCAGTCCGACAACATTTAAACAGATAACATAGCAAATATGTGAATTGATTAGGTAAGCAGAACAAAGCATACTGATTGAAACAGTACTTCATAAAAGTCTGCGTCTTCAAAGCATGCCCATCAAAAGCAGTTATTTCAACAAAAATGCATTCAACCAAAAATATTTTCAGCTATTGTCTTGCTAATATGCTACTACTTCTAATTACTGTTACACTGTTAAAGAAATGCCATGAAAAGTACCAACTTTAGTACCTTCAGTCGGAGTATTGCTACTGTCTGGGAAGGTGCTAGAAGGGGGAGGGCTGGAGGTGGGTGAAGAGGACGGGGGTCCCACTGTGAGTGTTGTTCTTTCGGTGATGGTGGTTGACTCAGGAGTCTCAGAGGTGTCAGCAGAGGTCGGTGGGGTAATGGTTTGTTTTGAGGTAGCTGAAGTTATAGTTGTTGTCATGTTGCCGACCTGTGGGGTGCTGGTAATTAAAGTTGTGGTGTGTCTAATCTCTGATGTAGTGGTCGTATCACTTTTTAAGGTAACCGTAGTTGGGCCGTTACTGGTATGTGTGATTTGTGAAGTGGCTTTGTCACTTGAAATGGTCATTGTGTCATTGTTTGTGATTGTGACATGTGCGCTTGTAGTTTCTTTGTTGGTTGTGGGTGGCGTTGACACATTTACAGTGGTGTAGTTGTTTTTAGTTGTCTTTGCTGTATCATTGCCTTGTGTACTCGTCATACCCATAGTTGTGTGGTTGTCTGTTGGTGAAATTGGCACATCTGTTGTCATGCCATTGCTTGTCGGTGTGATCGGAACCATTGTAGTTGTGTCGTTGCTTGTCAGTGTGGTTGGATCATTTGTAGTTGTGTGGTCACCCGTGGCTGTAACTGAAACTTGTGTAGCTGTGTTTCCGCTTATCGCCGTAGTCGGAACTTGTGTGGTCGTCTTGTCGCTTGTTGATGTCATGTGTACATCTGTAGCTGTGTTGCCGCTTATCGCCGTAGTCGGAACTTGTGTGGTCATCTTGTTGCTAGTTGATGTCATGTGCACATCTGTAGTTGTGTTGCCGCTAACTGCCGTAGTCGGAACTTGTGTGGTCGTCTTGTCGCTTGTTGATGTCATGTGCACATCTGTAGCTGTGTTGCCGCTTATCGCCGTAGTCGGAACTTGTGTGGTCGTCTTGTCGCTAGTTGATGTCATGTGCACATCTGTAGTTGTGTTGCCGCTTATCGCCGTAGTCGGAACTTGAGTGGTCGTCTTGTCGCTTGTTGATGTCATGTGCACATCTGTAGCTGTGTTGCTGCTTATCGCCGTAGTCGGAACTTGTGTGGTCGTTTTGTCGCTTGTTGATGTCATGTGCACATCTGTAGCTGTGTTGCCGCTTATCGCCGTAGTCGGAACTTGAGTGGTCGTCTTGTCGCTAGTTGATGTCATGTGCACATCTGTAGTTGTGTTGCCGCTTATCGTCGTAGTCTGAACTTGTGTGGTTGTCTTGTCGCTTGTTGATGTCATGTGCACATCTGTAGCTGTGTTGCCGCTTATCGCCGTAGTCGGAACTTGTGTGGTCGTTTTGTCGCTTGTTGATGTCATGTGCACATCTGTAGCTGTGTTGCCGCTTATCGCCGTTGTCTGAACTTGAGTGGTCGTTTTGTCGCTTGTTGATGTCATGTGCACATCTGTAGCTGTGTTGCCGCTTATCGCCGTAGTCGGAACTTGTGTGGTCGTTTTGTCGCTTGTTGATGTCATGTGCACATCTGTAGCTGTGTTGCCGCTTATCGCCGTTGTCTGAACTTGAGTGGTCGTTTTGTCGCTTGTTGATGTCATGTGCACATCTGTAGCTGTGTTGCCGCTTATCGCCGTAGTCGAAACTTGTGTGGTCGTTTTGTCGCTTGTTGATGTCATGTGCACATCTGTAGCTGTGTTGCCGCTTATCGTCATAGTCTGAACTTCAGTGGTCATCTTGTCGCTTGTTGATGTCATGTGCACATCTGTAGCTGTGTTGCTGCTTGTCTTTATTACTTGTGTAGTTTGGTCATTGCTTGTAGGTGTTATCGGAGCAACTGGAGTCATAGCATTGCTTGTTGGAGTGATTGGTGTGTTGTGGGGCGGAGGAGTTGCAGTAGTTGCAGCAGTTTCCTTTGGAGTCTGGCTAGAAGGTAAGCTTTTCGTCTCCGGGCCTGCTGTCCATGTGGCATCCCCAGTGATTGGAGCTGTCGGAGGGTTGGTCAGGAGGGTGGTGATCTTCACAGTACTGATACTGTTGACTGTATCTGCAGTGATTGTGTCCAGAGAAGGGGCTGAGGATGTCACAGCTGTTTCTCTTGTGGCTGTAGCACTGGAAATAGTTGTGGTAAGAGATGGCTCCATTGTTGTTTCTACAACTGAAACAAAATCATAAAAAACATCTGATTATACCTTCTCTTCTCTGTGCCCAGCACAGAAAAAAAATAGTAGCTTCCCACTAGACAGATTTTTCTTATCCTTCAAGGCAGTTAGATAAGCTAACAAACGTCGTTTTAATAAATAAATAAAACAAAAAAAAAAACATTTTTTTTTACACTACTTGGTTAAAATAAACTGAAATGATCAGAGGAAAGCTTCTCTGTAATGTAACAATGTAAAATGAACTAGATTCTGATTTATTATTTAGTTCGATATCCATAACCTACAGTGATTTTCTATTAGGAAAGACATAAGTCAATCTGAAATTTTTGTCTGCCTTCACGAGGCAGAGATTGTCTATTTGGCAGTATCCTTTTCTCCCATCTGCATAGCAGCATAAATTCTGATTCACGGTTTGATCAGCCTATCAAACTTAGATTTATAGTCTGTGTGCATTAACGAAACCAGAGTCCTGAACTAACTGTGTAACATTAAATCAGACAAACCATTTTCTGTTTTAGGTCAGTTAGAATAACCCAAATTCTTTATATTTGATTCATACCAGAATAACAATTTTAAAATGTTTTTTATTATTGCTTTAAATTCAGAAGTTGACATACATTTGGTACATTGGTAGAACTGTCTACCAATGTACCAAGAAATGTCTGCCATACATTGGTAGAACTTGACTTGGGCCAATCGTTTTGGGTGATCTTCCACAAGCTTCTCACAATAGTTTCACACCATTTCAGATCCATACACATTTTTGTCAAAGGACAGAGATAAGAACGTTGTGACAACCACTTTAAAAACATGGGCTTTATTGTTTTTAAGCCACTTTAAAACAAACGTGAGACCCATTTGTGCCCAAGCACAAACTCCCTAGTTGAGAACTTGCTTCAATATTTCCATATGATGTTCTTTCCCTGTTTATTTTGTGTTTATTTTGTGAGGTGCCCTAGGTCCTCCGGCAGCAAAAGACCCACACAACATGATCCTGCCACCTCCAAACTTCATGGATGGGATGATGTTCTGAGGCTTTAAGTTTCCTCCTTTGTCCTCCAAAGGTAATGAAGGTCATTTTGGCCAAACACTTGAATGTAGCACCATCAGGCATCTAGAAGCCAAGGATGAACTAGACTTGTGGAGGTCCACAATTCTCTTTCTGATATCCTTCTTGATTCTATGATTCATTCATGATTTCACACAAAGGATCACTGTCTGAAGTGGTTCCTTAAGATCCATCCAAAGGTGTGCCTCTATTTAACTCAAATGTTGTTAACTAGCTTGGAAAGTCAATGCATCATCATCCGGGCATTTCCAAATTGTTAAAATGCTTAGTTGTCTCTTTGTATGTAAACATTTGGCTTTGAAGCAAGCAACAAAAACAAAATAAAATCGTTATCTCTGAAAAATAGTCAAATAAAATGATTGTGATGTTTTAGTTTACTAGTTTTAACTGTAAGTGACTGTCAGTGATTGTAAGTATCATTGATAATCACAGAAAGCAGTAAAACCTTGTGTCTGTGTTTAAAAGTTGACATTAGATGTGACTCAGCAGATACGACCTACTTAAAATGAACAGCGACCAACAAGTTCTGCCAACTTAATCTGACCAGTTTACCGATGGTAGCTCCCTCTTATTTGTTCCGACACCGGTTACCATTTAGTCTGCTCCAACCCTAAGTTTTGTATTTTTGGGGGAACAAAATGAGTTCTGGGGCTGCCTGAGCTACTCTCTAGCAGCAGGGGGTCTTGTTTGTAGCCTGTACTCACCTGCATGCACTGAAGGATAGCATTTCAGATGCCAGAGAAAGGAACAGACCGTCAATTGGATGACTTCATTTTCTCGAAGGGAGCGGTGAAAATATCAAGACTAATATCAGATCCTGAACTTGATCTGATTATATTAACGTCTCCGAGGCCTTGTTTGAGCAAACATTTTTATCACTTAGTAGCCGATATTTATTTAGATTAAGAACCAGAAACTCTACACACCCAGTGACATCATATCTATATTGACATAACACACACCTGCACTACTTGAAAAAAATTTATATGTATTCTGGAAGGTATGTGAAAACATAACTTCCAGAAACTGGCATCATAGTATGGGATCGATGTCTTAATCTGAGACTGGCTGTTTAGGATTAGGATTTAAATACATAGGACTAGTCATGGAGGATAACAAGAGATGGAGATGAATGGAAAACCTCTTAGATCAGATCTAGCTGACCATGCTTTGATTAGGCCGTTTTATTTTTCCCAAGGACCTGTGTGTCCCCATGTGCAGCTGACTTGAATGTTAAGAATTTCATTGTGTGCTTTACAGCGAGCATAAATTTAAAATGTTTGTGCTTTATCTGCCTTATGAAAAATAATCGCATTTTAGCCATTGTTTAAATTCTTAAAACTTAATTACCAGTTTTATTCACTCTCAATCCTGTAGATAAGTCAGGGGTCTGTGACACACTTCACTACAGCAGCCCATATCTGTCCCAGGCAGTTGTCATTATTAGGAGGTATAACGTAGATCTCAAAGTGTAAACATTTCTGTTAAAATGTTAAAAACCATGATAATTCATTCCACCTTTCAACAAATATGTATGATTCAGGTGAAAATCAAACAAACCAGCAAGAGGGGAAATGTAAAACAATAAAGACACAATAACCAGCTGCCTAAGTGTGCACAAGCTTGAACTAATACTCTGCTGACGCACCTTTTTGTTCAATTTCAGCATTTAGTCTTTGGGAGTTCACATCTGACACCAATTATAGTGAATAGGATTAAGCAGAAATAAAGTTCAGCTGTTCTAGAAACATTTAGCTGATTTTTGCACTTTTATATCCTTCAGCCAAAGCATAAGTTTGAAGAGAGATAATGGCTAGGAATATTATTTTGGATACTAAACCTCCAGTACTTACATAACTACCACAATACAAAAACAACAAAATACAAACCAATGACAGCAATTAAATTAACAAAAGCAATATACCACAACAGGCTACTCAGTAGGACATCTTAGAGCTCATGTATGATAGTTGTGCTATATTATACATAGTTTAATTAAATATGAACTGGCCGGGTAGAGAAATATGCAGGAATGTAGATGTTTGTTTTTTACAAATATTTAGAAGATGGTATGTATCTTTGAGGAAATTAAATAACAGAAAAAATATATACACAATACAGACAATATTATAATATGTACCTAAACTGGACAATGAGAGTAATATAATTTAAGACACATACCCTGGTCAATTTACCAGAAAAAGAGTCAAATTACTAGAGAAAGTTTGATGGAAGCCAATTGAACATTTTGGTCATGATTCCAAAAGGTATGTTTAGCACAAAAACAACAAGGAGCAACACCAAAAGAACATCACCCCTACAGTAAAAACACTGTGGTGAAAGCATCATGATTAAGTAGTTTTGTGAAGGATGAACAGTTCTGAATTTCAGACCGTTTTGACCCAAAACCTTCAGGTGTCAAGCTGAAAATGAACAGCATCATAATGAGTCCAAGCGTACATTCAAATCAGCAAAAGAATGGCTTCATTAGAGGAAAATTAACGTTTTGAAATAGGTGAACAAGAGCCCAGAATCAAATCCAAGGTCACCTGAAGAGGGCTGAGGACAAGGTATGGCCTCAAAACCTGACAAGAGTTTCTAAATCTTAGAAAAATTCAGACATGACATCCTGATAGACTTCTACCACTGAAGACTGAATGCTGAAATTGAACCAAAAGGTGTTTCAACAAAATATTAGCCTGAGGCACACTCTTACCATCAAGACTGTGCATTTTTTATTTGCTCTTTAGTTTGGTCCACTAATAGATGTGTTAATCTTTCAGCTGGGTTTTACAGGATATGCAGGGTCAGGGATGTGTCCACTAGCGGGTCAATTTATTTGCTCATTGAATGATGAAGGTGGATGAGGTTTATGTTGAATATAAATATTTTTAATCAATCTTAAAGGAGAAAGTATACGAAAATGAACCAAATGGTCTCCAATGATTAAACTTTTCCTTTGTAGAAACCTAAACAGCGCAAGCAGTTATATTCTTTGAGATTTCAGTCAACTATATTGCCAAAAAAGACAAGATGCATAGATGATACTTAAAAAATGGCAAAAGAATCAGATATAAACTTTTTCGATTGCAAATACATAATTAAAATCATGATTTTTTTTTGTCCAATTGAGGTGATTAAAAATGATTAGGTCTGCATTATATTGTCAAAACGTTTGCTTTTTTGGACTGGATAAGAACACATAAAACATGTTTCTGCAGATCTTTAATGTAATTTGTTCTGAGCTTTTTGAATCTAAGCAGTTCTAAAGAAACATCATATATTTTAATATGACCCTAAAGCTGTGAGCCTATAACATCGAAACTATGCAAACCTTTCTTGCAAATTGACGATCATAAATTATTCAGGTAATCATGACGGAGCCTTATCACAAACATCATAAAAACCCAAGAGTCTATGTTTGGAAACAAGGGGAAATGGCAGACAAAAGGAGGGCAGAGAGATAAGAGTTTATGTGCGAGGATAAACAACAGAAATAAACAGTGTGCTTCTCTTCTCACTGTCAGATCTGCTTCCTTATATTCACTGACAGGAAAATGTCAGCCATAAATGGAGACCACAGAATACAGCATAAATGAGCTTCCATGTTAAGATAGAAATAAATCGATTAAGTTACTAAAGACTTTCTTTTACTTCCCCCACCTCACTGTAGGCCAAATATTTCTCACACTTCATACAGTTAGCTCAAATCACATCATGGTTGAGTTAAATGTTTCTGTCATATAAATAAGCCCAAAATTATTCACACCCCTGGCAGATGTTGGTTTAAATTTATCCCATCTTTTCGATATTTTTTTTATTTTTATTTCTATAGAAAATAATTTTCTATCAGCAACAAATTTTTGGGTGAACCAAATGTAAATCTGCCAGGGATATGAATAATTTGGGGCTTAACTGCATGCAGTGATATGAAGTTATGCACCAAAAGGCAATCCAAAACCCACTGATGAAGCCAATATGACAATGTTGAAACAGTGGAGTGATTAAAAACACACTCTGCACTGCATGTCTAACTGTGAGTCCTGGCTTTAAGGATTTAAGCTACAGGCAGATAATCTCTTGCAGACACAAAAGAGATGACTGGGTCAGGCTGGGGGACAAGTGGGTCTAAGGTCGCCCAGTAAAAAACCCACTTAGGAGGATGTGGATCCTCCAAAGCTCTGGCTTTGCTCCACTTCTTTTGAGGATGTCTCAAAAACTGCCTCAATTCTCCTTTTGTGGGCCTAGAAGAAAGAAGTGTGTTACAGGAATGTTGCAGATAGGATTTCTATTTTCCCCGCCTTTCAGATAACTTACAGTAACGGAAACAGACACGGTCCGGCTTTGGCTGCACTGTTCTTGTTCCAGCTCTGCATTGCAGCTCAGGGGATATTTATTCATGTGACACAATGGCACTCCTGTGAAGTACCTGCAGATGACCTGACCATCCGATCCAATTCCTCACACACACACACACACACCCTAAACCTCCCATCAGCTCTGCCACTCCCTGAGAATAAATCCTGCTTGGTTTTCATAACAGAAGCTGAAACTTTATAATACATATAAGGAAAAGTCAGGAGACACCCTGTCTTGGTACTGCCATCAAAAGGTTCCAGTTTATTGCTCAGGAGGGGAGTGGAAGTATGGTCCTGAGATAGTTTGCCAGCACATTCAGCAGCACTGCATGAAGGAAAAACCAGATTAAAGTCTGCACACCGAGCAGGAGATGAAATGACCGGTTTGCAACAAACAATAATCAGGAGAAAGCTGAGGTCAAAAGGCTCGACGTCAATAAAGACTGTTCTGTTTAAAAAAATCATCCAACAGCTCACAGCTAATTACTAATTCCTACAAACTTGTTTATGATCTCCTGGAATTTAAAAGTAATACCCGCCTGAAGGTCTCCATATCAAAGAGACTCAGTTGACATGAGTTCAGCAGGAGGATCCTCAGAGGACAGAAAGGGAGCTTTTATGTCTACCAACCATCCGTCCCTCATCCTGCTGAGTGTCCTGATCAGAGGACACACACAGGACGCCTCAAACCGGGGAGCTCAAAGCTAGGCAATATGCCTTTGTGGAAGTTCAGATTTCAATATCACATCATCACTGCTGAGAAGAAAACCTCAAAAACACAACAAAACCTTTCTGAAACTAAAACAAAATCAAATTAGTTTAAAACTTTTGTCAGGTTATGGTAAAAATGGCAGGACAGCAAATGTTTGTAAAAGTAATATAAATCGTTGAGTCTACAGACAAATAAATGCATGCCTCATTATTTTTTTATGGTGGGCAGAAACATATTTAGTTCACTTAAATGCTTAGATAAAATGAAGCACAGCAAACAGTTTTTTATTAGCTTTCCATATTATTAAAACTCTTGTTAGCTTCTTGTGATTTTGTGCGTCTGTTTTTAACCTCTGTGAAGCACTTTGTTTTACATTTAGCCGGATAAATAAAGTTCAGTGGATTAACTGAATATTTTGCTAACTCAGGAGGAGGGATTTCTGCAGACTCGATGCAATCAGCTGGACTTCCGTAGACAGAAAACGTTTTATCAACTGCCAATATACGATCAAATGAGTTCAGTTGGTGTGTAAATTGCCATGTATGTAACTGGATCTGAAGTATATGTTTAATTTGTTTAGAACTTTATTTGGACTCAATTAAAATCCTTCTAACTGCATATGAATTGGACCTGAGATTATATCTGTTGTACAAAGGCACAACATAAATAAAATTAGGAGATCCCTGTTCCCATTAGTGTTTACCAAGGCCAAAAAAAACCTAATCTGAAGCACGATGATGAGTACAAAAAGTATATAAACTAAGAATTGTATTAAAACTTTTCTAAAACAATATAACAAACCTCAATCTTAAACAGAGTTCCGTTTTCCATTTCATTTTTATCGTTATTTAAATATGAGACTATTATTTAAATAATGTGATTAATAGAGAATCTGACAGCTTGGATTAAACTAATCTTTCAGTTAAGGAATGAGAGCTTAAGAAACTGAGAAACTGAGCTAAACAGGCCTGATGATGTCAGGCTGCCATTTTTCCTCTTTGCAAAGAAGAACAAAATAGACAAAACTCTGAATAATGTATCTCTAATCATTAATCCAGAGATGAAGGCACGTTTTGTTTTTATGTACAATAAGTACTAATTGTGGCTGAGATAAAATAAAGCAAAAATCTTCACTCTTATTCATCTGGGCTGTCATAATGTTCCCCCCGACTTGGACTGCCGCTCTTCCTGCTGCAGAAGAGTTGGCCTGATGCCCGACACACACAACTGCAGTCCAACGAAGAATCTTGGTATGAAAAAGACAGCGAGGCTTAGAGGGGTAGCAGCACAGCAGATCTAGTATCTAATATCAGCTCCGTTTATTCCAGCCGATCGTCTCATTCTGCTGCTTTATTCTTTGCTAATGAGACAGTCTTTGATTCAAGCAGCTTCCTGTGCTGGAGGTGGTAGACAGAAATGACTTCTGTGCATGTGGGCAAACAGACCTCTTTTACTGCAAGTCAGAGGTAACAGATGGCTCCCTGGAGCAAGAGCTCGCCTGCAGGTCCTTTGCACATATCATATCCAATTAAAGCTCTGCCAGCACATGCTTTCCAATTACAGGACAAGAAATTTTTCACCCCCAAACAGGTTTTAATTTCCCAAAAAAAAAATGTTTAAAGGGCACGCACCAATTTAGGGGAAGAGGCCGGCGCAGAGACAGCAACAATTGAAATGTGGACTAAAAGACAATATGAGCTGGGCGGGGAGTGGCGAATGAGGAAGATAAGCAGATACAGGGAAGCTTAAAAAAAGGGACCCGGGGGAAGACAGAAAAAAAAAAGGAAAAAGGGGAAATGACAACCTTTTCCCCGCATTTTACCAAAGGGGGGGCAATAAATTATTATGTACCAAAAATTAGGGTTTTTGGGCCGGTTTTTTTCATTTAAAAAATAAAAATTTTCATGAAAAAAATTGGGCTTTGGGTTTCCTTTCTTTCTGCCGTTAAAATCCCCAGCAAGTCTTTTTTGCTCTTTCTTTTGAGCCCCATGATGACTGGTGGGCCCAAACCTGACCCCACTCATCATTTAAATTCATCTGCTCAGCTCCTCTCTTTTTCCTGGTTTATTATGGGGGGGGGGGGGGGGGGGGGGGGGGGGGGGTCCACAAAAGTTTTGGCCCCCAAACTCAAGGAAAAGGGGGGAGGAGAGCCCCCCGGAAAGGTTTTTCCTCATCGGACCTTTTTTTCTGCTCTTTTTAAAAAACAAAACACCCCGAAAATAAGGGGGCTCTCATCCGGCCCCTTTGGGTCTTGTTTAACCCCTTTTGTTAAAAGGAACCCACAAAGACAGGGGGAAAAGGGGACACACAAACCTGAGGACTACCACAAAACCCACCCGGTCTGGTTTTCATAAAACTAGCTTTGGATGTTTCCCGAATTTTTTGGGAAAATAAAGTTACCAAAGGATTTGGTTTAAGGGGCTGGGACACTGAAGAGGGGCTTGAAAACCCCCCCCCAAGCCGCTCTGTTTGGGGTTTTCAAGAGGCCAGAAGAAATCCCGAGGGGGGCCCCAGCTTCAGGAGAGCCGGCTGTTGTTTGACCAGTGCCTCCTCACTGGCCTCTGTCCACCCTCAAAAAGCTTTGGGGCCACCCCGGGGGCACCAAGTTTTATCAAGGGGGTCGGGGGACTTTTTAAGGGGAAACCTCCCTAAGGAAGTGTAGCCAAACACCAAAAACCCCAAATAAACCCCAGAAAAAATTGGACTTTTTTTTTTGTTAAACTTGCCTTTTTTTTAAAAAAAACCCGTTGCTCAATAACTGAAAACTTATTAAAAAAAAAAAATTTTTATTTAAAAAAAAATACATTTATATTTGGCAGAATTTATAATATAAGTGGTGGGCCATTTTCTTTCAGGTATTTTCACCTAGGCAGCTACCAAAAAACCCCCCCGTTTCTGATTTTAAATGAAAAAAAGTAGTTTTAATTCAAAGATTTACCCTTATTTAAAACCTTTTTTTTGAATAAAACCAAAATTTTACCCCTGGAAGGGGCCTTTTTTAAAGTCCCAAAAAAAAAAATAATAAGCAAAATTTGTTTTTTTTTTAAATCCCAAATTTTTTTGTTTAAATTTTTCCTTGGAAAGGGGTTTAAAAATTTTGGGCCCATTTTAAAAAGTTTCAAAATTTAAATTTTTTTTTTTATCTTTTAAGATTTTTTTAACTGCTAACAAATTACAATCATTCTGTAAGTCTTTAACAGATTGCTCCTAGATTGCTTTATGACAGGAGGTCAAATGTTTTCTTTAATTTTAAGGGAATTTAAAAGTGTCTTGTAGACTAGGCTACGTTTACGGAAAAAACACCACATGTAAAATTTATTTTAGATATTTCTGAAAAAAAAAATGCTGTTGCTAATAAAAACTGACTTTGAACTAAAAACAGTTACTTTGACGTTATAACTAATATCTAAATCAGCTCTTGACTTCATCTGAAGCTCTAGTCTGACCCGAACACGCATTTCTAATTCAGTGTAAAAACTTCACTCACCTTCGCTGACAACCCCAGAGAGAACAACGACGAGCAGGCAGCGTAGAAACATGTTTCAGCTCTGTGGGGCTTTTTTTCGGAACTGCTCTGTAAGAAGAACCAGCGGTTTTGAGGAGCTCTGTCCGCCTCTGTGGGGATATAACGGTGCGGTCCAGGCGGCGTCTCCTCCGGGATACTACAGGTGGCTTCTACCGGGGAGCTGTTACGAGCTTCAGCGCCTGCTCTGATTGGCTCACTCTCCTGTCACTCATCATTACTGTACTGAAGCTGTGAGGCTCCGCCCAAAGCTGTGGCTGTAACGCTGACATCAGCTGGACAATTAAAAACTGTTTTACAATAAACTTTATTTGTAGGTCAGTGTTTACATAAAAAACAACAGGGTGCAAACCCAAGGATGAATAGGCAGGGTTGTATACCTCAAGCTTTTAAGAGATTTTTTCTGTATGAAATTATTGAATCTCTTTTGCCACAAGCACTCAAAAAAAAGTTATCAGTCAGATACCCCCAAACAAATACCCTCTAGTTTATTTGCATGGTAAGCCAACAGGGAGTGGGTGCCCCCCCTGTGTTGTGCACAACGTCACTGTAAGAAAATGTGGCCATACACAGCCAGTTGCTAATGATGCTTAAAGGAGTATCCTGAGTCACAGCATCAGTGTCATCACCGAATTAAAGTAACTTCACTGTTATTCACGGAATCTTGTCCAAATTTGGCATGTTTGGTATTATTTTAAGCTAAACCAAGACGCATTAATTTAATGGGATGAGAACTTAAAGTTACGTATTCAGTTTATAAATTAAATCCTAAAAAGTTGCTGTTTTTTGCAGAATAGTCTCATGTGGCACACCAGAGAAAACTGCACTCCTTTTTCACCAATCTACCCCAGACAGTCTACCTCAAACTTCTAAAAATGCTGTAGTTCAGATCCAGGAAAAAAAATGCATCTTTTATTTTCTTTTGTAAATCTCTTCATCTTTTCCTCGAGGTGCAGGATCAACCTGATTTTTCTGTTTTCTTTGTTTTGGGTTCACTGCATCAGGTTTCCATTAGTTTGCCCCACTACAGCTTCATCATGCAGTGAAGCAGGGGGTCAGCTTGGCTTTAAAATTAATTTGAGTTCTTGGAACTCAAAAAAGTATATGTAAATAATTCAGGGGGATGCAATGTAAATGTGAGGCTGTTTTTTTACCATGAGGTCTCACTGTCTAAAAAAGCACAGACTCATCTAAAGGTAAAAACAACTGCTGCTACTGTGCAACATTAAATACATTTAGCCATCCACATAAATATGTTCTGTCAGGATATGATGAGAGACCCTTACCCAGCAGTCTGTTATACATGTCCCGTTGTTATGTAACCACTAAGAGCAACTAATGAACATGATTTTCTTACTTGCTTGAGACATTCTCAGGTTATTTAAAAGTTTTCTTCTAAACATCATTCCTACTTATCATTTAGAAATGACTTTTTGCGTCGGTTATATTTTGGATCCTTGTTGCGGATAAAGTATCTTAGTTGTAGCAATGGGGTCGTTTTAGATTTGAGAGATCATTTAGAAATGTGTGTCAGTCTCCGGGCAACCAGGCAATCAGAAGCATCTTAAAAGAGAACAACCCCAACTTAAGGTAGGAGAAAGGGAATATTATAGCACAAAGGCCTTTGGTAAGAGGACCGGCCTAAAACCTTCAAAGTTTACAATATGCGGTTATGGAAAGGTCCAAGATTTGAGTCTGAGGCGATCGACACAGATCAGCTTGGAAACCCATCACATACAGTTTAATACCATTGCCTCTTTGATAAATAGACAACATTTCTGTTCTCCAAAGGGGCCAGTTAATGTCCACACCAAAATTTCCCCATCTGAGGTTAGGGTTAGCCATTACTGCAAAGGCAGTATAAAAACAACAATGACTCCAGTATTCATAAACATGTGTTGTGGCCTGAAGAAACTAAATTTGAGGTGTTAGATATCATTTATACATTTGGAGGAAAAAGGGGTAAGTGCCTGAGAACCAGATTCAATTCAATTCAATTCAATTCAATTCAGTTTATTTATATAGCGCCAATTCACAACACATGTCGTCTCAAGGCACTTCACAAAAGTCAGGTACATACATTCCAATTAATCTTAATCATTGAACAGTGCAGCCAGATTCTGTTATTTATTCAAATTGGATAAAAAGTTTGTCTATCTAAGGAAACCCAGCAGATTGCATCCAGTCAGTGACTTGCAGCATTCACTCCTCCTGGATGAGCATGTAGAGACAGTGGACAGTCACTGGCGTTGACTTTGCAGCAATCCCTCATACTGAGCATGCATGTAGCGACAGTGGAGAGGAAAAACTCCCTTTTAACAGGAAGAAACCTCCAGCAGAACCAGGCTCAGTGTGAGCGGCCATCTGCCACGACAGACTGGGGATTAGAGAGAACAGAGCAGAGACACAAAAAGAACAAAGAAGCACTGATCCAGGAGTACTTTCTATGGGAAGGAAAAGGTAAATGTTAATGGATGTAGCTCCTTTAGTCGTTTCACCTAGAAAGAAGGAACAAATAAATTCCAGTTGTGAAGTATGAAGGTGACAGCATTATGTTTTTCTTGTGGTACAGGAAGGGCTGGTTTTGTAGAAAGGATTAATGCATTTCACAAACTAGATAGTACCATGAGGAAAGAACAGTACTTGGGAACATTTAAGCAACATCTTAAGACCCCAGCTGGGCAGTTAAAGCTTGGTCCCAAATGACCAATCCCCCCAAGCATGCTAGTTGGAAAGTGGCATAAGGAAGGCAAAGTCAATATTTTGGAGTGGCCATCACAAAGCCCAGACTGCAGTCTCAAGAAAAAATTTAGGGCAGAGCTGAAAAGTTATGTAGGAGCATGGCCTTACAAGTCAAGTCAAGTCAAGCGCTATTCAGCAACAAGGCACTCAAGGCACTGTACATAAGGAAAAACATTACAATGATACAGAAAATCAAACAACAGAGGTAATTTAAAAAAATTAAGAGAATATAATGATGGATAAGAAAACGAAAGGAGAATTGGACTGAAAACTTAACTAAAAATGTTTAGGTAACACATTCAAAGGCCACTCCAAACAAATAAGTTTTTTATCTTGATTTAAAGCAACTTAGGATTTCAGCACTTTTACAGTTTTCTGGGAGTTTATTCCAGATTAGTGGACCATAATAACTAAAAGCTGCTTCTCCATGTTTGGTTCTGGTTCTGGGTATGCAGAGTAGATTTGAGCCAGAAGACCTGAAAGGTCTGGGTGGTTGATACACTGACAACAAGCCTGTAATGTATTTTGGTGCGAAGCCATTCAGTGATTTATTGACAAAGTATTTTAAAATCTATTCTTTGAGATACAGGGAGCCATTGCAAGGACTTTAGAACTGGGGTGATGTGCTCCACTTTCTTAGTTCTTGTGAGGACGCGGGCAGCAGCAATCTGGATCAGCTGCAGCTTTCTGATCGACTTTTAGGCAGACCTGTGAAGACACCATTGCAGTAATCAATTCTACTAAAGATGAACGCATGAATTAGTTTTTCAAGGTCCTGCTGAGACATTAGTCCTTTAATCCTGGAGATGTTCTTTAGGTGATAGAAGGCCGACCTTGTTACTTTCTTTATGTGCCTCTGAAGGTTCAGGTCGGAGTCCATCACTACACCCAGGTTTCGAGCCTGACTGGTGGTTTCTAGCTGTATTAACTGAAGCTGTGTGGTAACTTTTAAACGCTCTTCCTTTGGTCCAAAGATTATTACTTCAGTTTTGTTTTGATTCAGCTGAAGAAAATTTTGGCACATCCATGCATTGATTTCTTCTAAGCATTTACCAGCGCTTGAATGGGTTCATAGTCACCTGGTGACATCGTAACGTATCGCTGTGTGTCGTCTGCATAGTTATGATAACTTACGTTGTTGTTTATGAAAATCTGAGTTAGGGGGAGCATGTAGATATTGAATAGAAGGGGCCCTAAGATGGACCCTCGGGGAACGCCACATCTGATTTTTGTGGTCTCTGATGTAAAGTTACCTACTGACACAAAAAAGTCCCTGTCCTTCAAGTAGGATTTAAACCAATTGAGTGCTTTACCAGAAAGACCGACCCAGTTTTCCAGGCGCTCTAATAAAATGGAGTGATCAACAGTGTCGAATGCTGCACTAAGGTCCAATAATACCAGCACTGTGGTTCTTCCACAATCTGCATTTATACGGATGCCATTGAACACCTTGACAAGAGCAGTCTCTGTACTGTGGTGAGCACGGAAGCCTGACTGGAAGACATCGAAGCGGTTGGTCATTGTTAGGAAGTTGTTTAACTGTTGAAACACAGCTTTTTCAATGATCTTGCTGATGAAGGGGAGGTTTGACATAGGCCTGTAGTTTTGTAGTATCAGCTTGTCCAAGTTGCTCTTTTTCAATAGAAGTTTGATAATTGCTGTTTTCAGGGCCTGGGGGAAAACACCTGACAAAAGGGACTTGTTTATTATTTGTGTTAAATCAGGTGTTATTACAGGCAACTCTTTCTTAAGGAAAGCTGTGGGTAAAAGATCAAGACAGCAGGAAGAAGAGCTTAGTTGGTGTACGATTTCTTCTAAGTTTTTGTAGTTTATTTGGTGAAATCGGGATATTTTGTCAAAATCAGTTCTGGTTGGAGACAACATTGGTACTGGAGTTGATGTGGATGTGCTGACTGCCCCTCTGATCTTTTGAGTTTTTTCAGTGAAGAAGTTAGCAAATTCATTGCAGGCCCTGGTAGAGTGGAGTTCAGTTGCTGTAGTTACAGGAGGGTTTGTTAACCTGTCGACCGTGGAAAATAATGCACGAGCATTATTAATGTTTTTGCTGATGATCTCAGAAAAGAAAGATTCCCTTGCATTTTTCAGTTGTAGGTTATATCTGTATAGTCTCACTTTATAAATAATATAGTAAACCTGGAGTCCAGTCTTTCTTCACCTGCGATTAGCTTTTCGACATTCCTTTTTTTCACTTCTGACTGGTGGAGCACTTCTCCATGGAAACATTTTCTTCCCAGAAACAACTTTCACTTTAATTGGAGCAATTGAATCAATGATGTCCGAGATTTTAGAATGAAAGTTATCTACCAGCTCATCTACAGTTTTACAGGGCAAAGTGGAGGTAGAAGAGTAAATCTGTTTAAAGGTTTCAGTGGCACCGTCCTTAAAGATGCGTTTTCTTGTAATGTCTCTTTGGCAAATTGAGTCATTGCAGATGTTGCTTTCAAAAATAACAGAAAAGTGGTGAGATAGGGCAACATCAGTTACAGACACCTTGGAAATGTTTAGACCCTTAGTGATGATCAAGTCCAAAATATGTCCCTAATTGTGCATTTGCTGTTTAACATGTTGAGTCAAACCAACATTTCTAAGAGTGTCACATAGTTCTATTGCACGTCTGTCTTCGGGATTGTCCATGTGAATGTTGAAGTCTCCCACAATAGTTAAACAGTCATAATCAACACATATCACAAATAAAAGCTCATTAAAATCACTGAAAAAGTTTGTTTTGGACTTAGGAGGCCTGTAAATATTCAAGATTCAAGGTTCGGACCGGACTTTTTACCTGGAGGGCCAAATATTCAATAGAGTCAAATTTGCCCAGAAAAACTTTTTTACACTTTAGTAAATCTATAAACAAAGTGGCCACCCCTCCACCTTTTCTTTGCTGTCTGTTCTCACAAAGAAAATTGTAGTTCGGAGGTGTCGACTCTATCAGAACGGGAGCTTCATTAAATTCATGTAATCATGTTTTTGTTAAAAACATAACATCAAGGTCGTGGTCATTAATGAAGTCATTGATTAAAAATGATTTTCCTGACAGAGATCTAATGTTCAATAAAACCAGTTTATATGACTGATTACGGTCTGTGCTACGGTGGAACCCAGAACGCAGACAAGCAGGCAGCATGACGGTAGTTGACTTAAGGCTTTAATTAAACAAAAACTCACTCTTAGCAGAGGCAGGAACAAAACAGAAGCAGGCTGGCTTGACAGGCATGGCATGGTCCACAAAACAAGACATGAGTAGGGATACAATGATTCCGCAATGACTAACAGAACAGGTGTGTATATATGGAGTGAAAACCAGGTAGAGCAAGACAGATTGACAAGGTGCAGGTGAACCGGATAAAGATGATTAACAGAACAGAACGTGGCTGGAGCAAGAACAGAAACTCTGGAATACAAACAAAAACTAAAGCATGACCAGAACCAAAAACCAAACTTGACAAAACATGAACAAGACTAAAACATAACCAGAAAAATAATAAACAAAGCATGATTCAAAAACTGTGAGAAATATAAGAAAAACAAACAGAAACATGATTCAAAACCTTAACTGTGAAAAACATAAAGAAAAAAACAGAAATCAAAAACCAAACAACCCCAAATCATAACAATTAACTCTGTGTCTGGTTGTACCTGACAGCTTATGGCTTTTTCTGATTGAATGTTTTTTACTGTCTCTTATCCTTTTGGCTTTGTTCTTTCTGTCATGTATAAGCACAGAGATTTTACAACTATCTCCTATTAGGGGCCCAAGTTTTTCCTGGACATGCTCATTTCTGATAGAGTTACCAGTGGGGCCCAGACTGTATCACAGAGAAGTGATTTAAAGGTCCTGATTAGGAGGAGATAGATTAGGAGGTGGTGGGGCTCTGCGGCATTTGGAAGATGTTGGTGCAGTAGCAGGGCCTCGGCCATGGGGGGTGTTGAATGGAGAAGATGTCAGAGCCATTTGGGTCCCGATCTTAAGAGCTCCTTTCATGTTATCAGAATCCAGTAAAGCAAAAAGCGGGCTCAGTGGGGAGATGGGAGAGTTCTGTGCGGTCTGGGTCGGGGTCTGGGGTGAGGGGGATATAACGGGGGGGTCCACTTCTCCTTTGGATTTCGACGGGGAGACCTTTTGTGATGATCTCTCTTTCTCAGCCAACTGGCTGGTTGTCTCTGTTGGAGGAAGCGTTCTCATTGTTGTTGATACTCCATGTTCTCTGCTGAAGGTCGAAGCTGCTGGCGGATTATTTACTGAATAGAAGAGATTAGATGTGAGACGTCTGGCTCCTGGCTTGTTCAAACAGAAACCATCTTGCTTGAAGAGTTGTCTTTTCCCCCCAAAAATATTGAAGTTGTCGATGAAGTTCACAGATGTAGTAGCACGTTTTTTTCAACCACTTATCAATCATCAGAAGTCTCGAAAAAACCTCATCTCCACAGAAAATCGGTGCAAAGGGTCTGCTGAGAAACACCTTGATATTGAGACCTCCAACAATATTCAGAAGATGAGTGAAATCCTCCTTCAGTCCTTCTGATTTTTTCTTAGCCACGTCATCCATGGCTCCACAGTGTATAATAAGGTTTTCTAGAGACGGGCGCTTTTCTGTGATTGCAAGAATATTCTCTGAGATATCGGACACCACGTTACTGGTACCAATCATCATGCTGTGTTTTTCTTGTTGCAGAAGTTTCTAATCCCATCCACAGCTGTGTTGCCCACTATTAGGGTTCTTGGTCCGGTGGGGTGCTTTTTCTCTGGCAATTTAGGAGAAGACTGTTTAGAATGAAGGTTGTTCTCAAACCTTTTATTGTTCTCAGAAGATGGATCATTTTCCTGGTTTTCATTCTGTAGTGGGGCAAATCTGTTTTGCAGGGGAATTCCATTATTTCCAGCTGTCTCACTCCTATCAGTTGTTGTGACAGCAGTTCGCTGTCAAAGTCTCCTTTTTCTCAGGGGAAACGGGGGCATTTCTCTGTAATTCTGGCCATTCTAATTTATTTAATTGTTGAGATCTTCCAGTGAGTCGTCCACCTTGATTTTTTGGGCATGCGCCTAAAACATGCCATGGGGGTTTGCTGGTAGGTTTATTCTCAGTGTTCTGATTGCTGGCTGAGTCGTTGAGCTGGCTGTCACTGTTTGGGATCACAGGCAGAATCATCGCTGTACCCCATATTCACCTCCACATTCACTTCTCGTCGATGGATTTTCATCTCCAAAACAGCCAATTTCTGTAAAAGTTTGTCGAAGTCCTCTGTGGTGAAGGGAGGCATTTTGTGCTGATTAGCTGGCGCCAACTTGTCTTTCTTTCGAGTTCGATTATAAAAACATCAAAATCCTTTCGAAAAATAAAAATAATAATAATCCTTAGGAGTCGCTGGTAAGAAGTATTTTTAGTCCAATATTTCCGTAATTTTGGCTAAGAGATAAAAAGTTAGGAGTAAAAGAATGCAAGCAGGCAGGGAGCTCAGGAGAAAAGCGTCTGAGCAGGCAGAGAGGCGGAAGTAGCACAAAGTAAGTAGTACAAATCTGCCTCAGTTACGCCACCTCTGTCAGGAGGAATGGGCCAAAACTCCAGAAAACTATGTAATATGTAATTTCTTGCACATTGTTGTGCCATTTAATAAATTAGATATTTGTATAAAACTCAAGGCAGGTTAATGAGACTTTTATTTAAGGATAAAACACTTCCTTTTGGTTATCGGTTCTGTTTTCTTTTTGTAAATGACAACTGAAACAACCACAGTGACTCAATTATAAAAACAATAATTTTCTCAGAACAGTTGCTTCTGTTACCGAACCTTTAAATTTGTGGGGGATTTTCAGGCTCACTCTTTTGCTGCTCACACCAAAACAGATAACCACAGTAAAATGGGGCAACTGTGGCTCGGAGGGTAGAGTAGTCATCTTGCAACCAGAAGGTTGTGAGTTGGTTTCACATGTCGATGTCCCCCTGGGCCAGGCACTTAACCCCAAGTCGCCTACCAATCTGTGTATTGGTGTATGAATGTGTGCACGTTGGTGATTCTGATTGGGTGAACTTGGCTATAATGTGAAGCGCTTTGTGCGGTCGGTATGACTGGACAAGCCTTATATAAATTCAGTCCTTCCAGCCATAGGTCTGACAGCGCCTACTACTGCACCATTGTGTCACCTGTAATGTATTAAAATAAAAGGCACAATACTTACAAGGGTCAAGTAATACAAACATGTACTCTTTTTAAAGTATTTCTAAAAATACCAGCAAATTTTAGGGTAATAATTACACATCCCTATGTATCAATCATTTTCAGAACCTTGTCACAAGCACTCAAAAACTGCCAGCTTGAAAACCCCAATAAAATGGAACCAATGCTTGAATCAACAAATGTGCAATGGTGATTACTAAAAAGAGAAGTGTTCCAGTACTTGAAGGCTGAAATGTGTTGTTTGCAGATTGGGTTCATTGTTCTCTGCTTTCCGTGTGTAACTAAAACCCAGGAAATGACTACCCTCTGAGGTGTGACATTTAATTGCAGTATCTCTGTTTCATGACAAAACTATTTTTTCAGTATCTGTTTAAATGTGGATGACACACTAGCTTCTCTAACAGGTCATCTAGATCTTGTGACTTCTAATGAGCCACAATTTCCAGTTGTTGTAAAGAAATTATGAATTTGGTTTGCTTTTGTAGCTGTAAAGGAATGGTGAATTGTGTTTTTCAGTGAATGAGTAGGAAGTTAAACTTTTTAAAAAGACAGATCTGTCTATTCCTCACTGTCTGACATTAAATCTAGATGAATTTTTATTGTTTCAGGTAAGTAAGGATTACCAAAATGTTTTCTTTGTGCTAAAAATAATGATAAAGAATAAAGAGAAACATTGATTGCACAATATGTTTTACTCTCTCCAAATCGAGACGTTTACAGACATTTGGATTTAAAGTGAGTGAAACAGGTTTTGGTTCCTCCACAAGCTTCTCACAATAGTTTCCTAGAATTTTGGTCCATTCCTCCTGACAGAACTGGTGTAACCGAGGGAGGTTTGTAGGCCGCCTTGCTCATTCACAGCTTTTCATCTCTCACACATTTTCCATGAGACAGAGACCATTGCTATTTGATGGCCACTTCAAAACATTGACTTTGTTGTCTTTAAGTTGCTTTCTAAAGAATTTGGAGGTACACTTAGGATTATTGTCCACCTGCAAGACCCATTTGTGCTCAACCATTTGACTTCCAAGCTGATGGCTTGGGATGTTGCCTGAGTATTTCCATATATAGTAATGTTGTTTCCTCATAATGCTAATATTGTGAAGTGCACCAGGTCCTCTTGCAGCTAAACACCAACACAAATTGATGCTGCTTCCCCAGTACTTCACAGTTGGGATGGTGTTCTCAGGCTTGGAAACTTTCCCCATTTTCCTTCAAATGTAACAATAGTCCTTATAGCCGAGCACTTCAATTTTACTGTGGTCAATTTCATCAGTTCACAGAATATTTCTCCAAAAATGTATATCTTTGTTTTCAGTGATTTTGTAAACTAATCTGACTTTTTAATCTGGCTTCTTCATTGCTGCGTGACCTTTCAGCTCATGTCAGTAGAGGACGTCTCCTGTGGATAATGGCACTCTCTTACCAGCTTCATCCAGCATCTACATAAGATCTTTTGCTTTTGTTCTAGCGCTGATTCACATATTTCGCTCCAAAACCCATTTATCGCTGGGGCAATCTATCTCCTTCCTGAATGGCATGATGGTTGGATTTTTCCATGTTGTTTATATTTCCATTTTAATCGTTTGAACAGATGAACTTGGCACCTTTGGGGTTCTTGAAATTGTACCCAATGATGAATCAGATTTAATGAGGTTCACAACTCTTCCTTATATCTTGGCTGCTCCATGATGTCACAGAAGGAAGCTACAAGTTTTATGTGTTGCCTTTAACCATATCCACAGGTGTGCCTCTGGTTACCTCAAATGTTGTAAACAGAAACTTACAAAGCCATGACATCGTTATCTAGGCATGTTGTGTAAAGGTATGTTAACATTAGTGTATGTAAGCCTCTGAATTTAAAGAAAGTATAAAAACAAGGTTTTTTTAATCATTCTGATAGACAGAAACTACTAGTTTTGGTAACCCTAACTGTCCCAAAACAGGAAGTGCTTGGTCTGTTTTAATATCAAATAGAGAGGAAAAAAAATCACGTGACTTCTAGTGTAAGTAAATAATTAATTTAAACTCTATGTTTACATAATAGGTGCAGTACTGTATGCATAAATGAAAATATCTTGGAATGTAAAGATAACATTTCGGAAAAATTACCAAGTGACGTATGAACAACTTTGTTTAACCAAATTAACAGTGCCATGGCTTCAGCTCTCACTGCAGCCTTTCAGACCGTTTTATTTCTTCCCTTGGAAGTTTTTTCCAGGCAAATTGTTTTTCCCCTGGCTCTACCTAGGACACTCCACCAAAGACATAACAAATACCCAGCAGCACAGAAACACAACCGCTTTGCTGACCTCAATCATATCTCATGCAAATAGTTGCACACAATGCAACATTTTTCAATATCTTGTTCTGCTTTTCATCCTGCCAAACACCAAGAGCTTTCTGTGTCGATACAATTGTGTTGTATTTCACGGCTGGAATCTGGGACAGAGGTTTACCTTGCTTGAGAAAAATGTGCAAGGATTTTTCCCAATCATTTGCCATAGCTGAAAGTTTTCCCAACTCTTGCCTGAATTTTCAAAAATAATATAATAGTCAGAAACATGAATCCACAGGGTACATTTTTTTATTGTCTGCATGCCTTAATAAGGCTTTATGTTGATGTTTAGTATCTGGTTAAAATTATTAACTGCCTGCTACAATTGCTGATGTTGTAAAAATGATAAAACAAAGACATTTAAGAATATGATATCTGCAGCAATATGTAAGATCATCCACACTGAAATAAACCTGTTGTCATAATTACTGCTTTGATAAAGTATATTTAATACCTTAAGCTTCTGAAGCTCTGTCATTCACAATAACTGTTGGGTAGAACAGGATGTTGCAAATTGATGAATTCCCTCATAATAAGTGTTAATTTTTGTTAAAACTATCAGCTTTAGAGACTACACCCTGAAATAAGAACAAGTCTACTATATTACCCACATCATCTGCATCATGAAACTGGCATGGAGGCGAAAAAAACACGCTTAAAACTAAATGGTTACTTTGAGTGTGCAAAGGTCAACCGTTAAAATGCATGTCAGTATTGATGCAGATATTCTGCTCTGTTTTAATCTGTCCATAAAACTTAATTCATAACTTCATTAGCTTCATAGGTAAAGCCACTCCCTTAAAAATATTTCAATGGGATTTTATGTGATAGATGAACCCAAAGACAAACACAAATAAAAAAAAATGAAAAAGTGGCTATGTATTCAGTCACCCTGAGACAATGTTTTGTAGAACCACTTTTAGCTGCAAGTCTTTTGGGGCATCTCTCTACCCGATTTGCACATTTAAAATTCTTCATTGCAAAAGAAATCTGTCAGATTCAATGGACAGCATCTGCGTAGATTAAGTTCTGGACTTTGACTGGGCCATTGTAATGGATGAATATGCTTTGATTTAAACTGTTGTAGTTTAGGGTAAATCTTTACAGTTGTTGCTGGTGGTGATGTGCAGAGCTACTTTTCCTCAACGCAGCATTTTGCATGAAGGTCCAAAAAGTTCCCTTTTGATGTCATGTGACAAGAACACCTTCCTTCCCTTGTTTTGGATTTTTTTGTTAAACAACTTTATTTCCACTGCCCTAAAGTGTGTTTGTCTATGACATAAAACCTAAAAAAAAAAAACATCGGTTGCGGTTATAACGTGACAAAATGTGAAAAACTTCCTTTGCAAGGCCCTGTATAATGGAACAAATGATGTTGAATATGAGCTGCCAGAGAGTGGTAGAAGAGGAAGAGGAACACAGACAAGGATGGAGCGTTTAGACTGACATTGAGGCAGATGACGGTAGAACCTATAAAAAAGGCGCAGCAGAAAAAAGCTGAAATAAATTGCTTCTGTTAAATTTAAATGTTCAGATTCTCTAAGGTAAAAAGAAATGTGGACAATAAAGACTGACGTTTTTGTAATATGAAACACCAGCTATCCCTTTGTTTCTATTACTAATAGATGCTGTAGTTCGTTATTCTCATAATTAGAGTTGTTTAAAGCAATGGCCTAGCTGCTCTGGGTTCACTGTGCTGCACGTTTTAGGACAGAAGCACACCAGACTCAAATGACTATATTATCATCTCAGGAATCCTTTTAATGACCAAATTCTTTAAATCAGGTGTGTAGCAACAGGGAAACATCGAAAGGGCAAAGGCAATGTCAAAAACATGGCCTTATTATTTACTATTAAACAACCTCCCAAAATGTTTTACATTTTTCTTTGCCCTAAAGTTCTTGACAAATTTAATTTAGTAGCACTGAGGATAAAACGTCTATTTGGATTGTAAAGCTTACTGGGTGAACTGATGATTTTTACCTGCACAACTTCTGTTTCTTTAAATGTGCTGTAGAAACAATCTTTGACTTGACTTCAGCACAGTGTGTCCAGGGTGTCCTGAAGGTAGTTTATGTGGGACAACAGATGGATCGGACCGCTGAACAGCCAGTGTGCATTGCCCCTTGAACACGGGACAGTGGGCCATAAGGACCAGGGTTGGGAATCACTTATTTACAGTGAGAAGCTTCTTTAGATGCACAAATCAAATTTTTCAAGACCGCTAAAACAGAAATGAATTTACCCAACAATGTACTTTATTCAAGTTTCAACATACAGCACCATCCACACTTATAGGAACTCTTAAGAGAAAACTATTTGAAAAATGGGAAGATAAATCTGTGCAAAAGCTCTTCATACCCACTATGAAGCATGGTAAAGGGTGTGATGCTACGGCCCTTTTTCCCTTTTAAAGGCCCTGCAAACTGTGACAAACAAGATTGGACAATGATTCAGGATAAGGGGAGGTATAAAAGGGAGGTTTTCAATTATCTAAAACCCATTATAGTAGAATGGCAGTACTTCTTCAGTGTGAGATTGCACTATTGCAATGAAAGATTAGCATTTTGTTTGGCTTTTAACACATATTAACCAGGCGTCCCAATAATGGGCAGGGTGTAGACTATTAGGGTGAGCAAATCACCAAAGTCATTTAAAAGTTTCCCCATAAGTGAGTCTGGTTACTTCAATGTTCATAACAGTGACACTACCTGCAATATAAAAACACCAATTTGCATTCTTTACTTAATTCATATTCAACCATGGGTCATATTTCAACATCATCAAAGCTCACAGCTTGCCTTTATAGCTGTTTTCCCTGTTTGCTGTCTCCCTGCGCACACAGCCCAATATGTACCAGCCCTGAAGATAAGGACATCATTCACGTCACTCTGAGAGCAGCTAGAGCAAACATAAGGGCAGATGCCGAGGACACAAAGCTCACACACTGGGTTAAACTCAGCATCTGTTGTGGTGGGTCGAAGCAGCTCTTTCACACTGTTTTAACAGTTTAGTTGCCCAACAAAACGACGTCACAATCTTCAGGGTCACACCTTTTATTTTTTATGGCACATTTTTTACATTTTTCCTTTGAGCGAGAAATGTTTGCTTATAAACAATGACGCATAATGATGCTCGGAAAGTTTGAATTTAATCTAAGAACATTAACACTCGACACATCCTGCTCACATTAAAACAGAAAAATTACTGTCAATTATTAACAGGATGGGGTTGGGCAGGTGAAAGTACAGCTCTCCATTTTGATGCAATGCTCTCGTCAAACAAAGATATTTATCTGGGTTGATCGTAGAGCAACACAGTTCTCTTTTTCATAACAAGGAAGTGTTTTAATTCCAAAAACAGAACATGGATATACAAATAAACATGAAATATCTGACGTGTGACCCAAATAAAGGTTAAATATGAAGTACAGAAGTGACGGTTTTTGTTCCATTAAAGAGATGCTGTAAAACAATAGATACCACTCAGAAAATATAGGCTCTATTTAATGTTTAAAGTTTGGTTAGTGCTAAAGAGCAGGCATTTGAAGTACAAATGGACCAATCTGCCTGCAGTCAGGATGGACTCACTGTTCAAACAACTTTTTTCACTGAGGTAAAAATGGGTTTTTTAAACTGCGGAATGTGAAAACCTGTTTGTTTTACCTAACCTGCTATCTAATAAATAACTCACTTAACACACAGAGAGGGGAAAGCCATTTGGAGATAAGCTTCTTGTCAGTGTTTGCAGTACATCCTGAAGCATCAGCTATTGGGTCACTTTTATGGGGTGTGATGTGATTTTAAGAGTGGCTGAACTATGCCGTTCATTAAGTTCCCATTAAAAAAAAAGAAAGAACAAATAAGCTTTCCCTATAACCTTTCAACTTCAAGGCACTGCATACAATACTGAGTAAAAGTTCAATCTTTAAAAGGTAATACTTTTTCTTAGACTTTCTTAGTGTCGCCACAGTTCTCCTGTAGACTTTCGCTTCTTTTACGCATATTTTCAGTCCACTTTCCAGTTTCAGTGGAATGTTTTTCATTTGAATCCGCTGTCTCTGCCCTATAAATCATTCAGGATTTGGGCATAAAAAAGTTCCTAAACTCAAAGGATTAAGAACGCGGGTACATGGGTACAACTTGTTCCTTATTTTGTTGCACATAAGATTGTGATTTAGCACCTGCAAAGTGAATATTAGTGAACATCTTGTCTTCCGCTTTATCCAGGACCGGGTCACGGGGGCAGCAGACTCAGCAGAGGCACCCAGACGTCCCTCCCCCAGACACCTCCTCCAGCTCCTCGGGGGCCCAAGACGTTCCCAGGCCAGCCGAGAGACATAGTCCCTCCAGCGTGTCCTGGGCCGTCCACTGGGTCTCCTCCTGGTGGGACGTGCCTGGAACACCTCCCGAGGAAGGCGTCCAGGAGGCATCCGGTATAGACGCCTGAGCCACCTCAACTGGCTCCTCTCGATGTGGAGGAGCAGCGGCTCTACTCCGAGCTCCTCCCGAATGGCCGAGCTCCTCACCCTATCTCTAAGGGAGTGCCCGGCCACCCTACGGAGGAAGCTCATTTCAGCCGATTGTATCCGGGATCTCGTTCTTTCGGTCATGACCCATATTAATGAACATCAAGGGGACAAAAGAACTACTGATTAAAAATCAGTGGCAAGACTTTTTTTTTTTTTGATCCTGCGGTGAATACCCAAGTTAAAACCTAAAGCAGTATGGGAAGTAACTGAAACAGCACCTGAACCCACTCGGAAGGCAAGTCCTCTCGCTGCTTGTTCATCAAGAAAACATGACAGATGCTGCTCTGCTCCATAGTCCTAAGATCTAAGGGACCCTGCATCAAAATCTTCTGGACAAGAGAAACCCTTTTTTCCCCCAATATATTTTAATAGAAATACAATCAACTATGAGCAACTGAAGATTGGAGTATCTATCAAGTCATGTGTTAGGTCATTGCTGGATTAATTTTTTAAACGACATGATTTTCAGACAGATTTCTTCTTCACTCAGCTGCTTTCCTCATCTTTTTAAAACACTCTACAACACAGTCATGGTATAAAGAAAACAAACCGATCTATTTTAGGGTTTTAACCTATAAATGATCTGAACTTTAACAGGTTCTAGAATTATTTAAATCCAGATATAAGAATATAAAACTACAGAAATGTCACAGCGTCATTTTATAGTAAACAAAGACAAGAAAAACAAATTATCTGTAACATAAACAGTGTTTGTTTTTATCATGACTGTTTTGCATGGTCAGAAACCAAGTAAAAAAGCAGCCAAAACCCAAAATATAACTATAAAGAACTACTGTTTAAGGTGACTTTAAAAGATTAAAATATGGTCTTGTTTGAAGCTAAGCATTAAAGACATTAGGAATGACTCAAGACCGTTGTAAGTTCAGTCTGTTATGTACGTTTTTATGCAAGCTTTAACAATAGGTGGAATTTCTCGGCATGTGACGCAGTGACAACTACAGTAAAACTTTTACGATTTTTGGGAAAGATGTAGTAAACGAAGTTACCCTGAACTAAAAAATAAACTTTGTTCAAAAATTTACTGTGACCTAAACAGGTTCTTGTTAAAATGTTTAATGTCTAACTTTGGGTTAAGAGGCAATAAATTAATTTGCCCAGAGGAGAATTATCGCCATCTAGTGGCAGAAGGAAAGAGGGATGACAAATCCTCCTACACTACAGTCCACACTTGTTCAGCAAAGCAATAGAAATAATCACCATTAGCACTTCAGATAACTGACAGACAAACAACCTCATGGTAACAGCAGTTTTTATTGTTTTGTCCCCATTCAGTCACATTTTAATTCATTAAACAGACCACAAAATGTAAAAAGATGTCAGCTGCAAAATTTGGCTCTTTAGGGATGAAACACTGTAAAACAAAACTGACATAATTAAGTTGGGTGTAGTGTTTTGTACAACTTTTGTAAACAATAAGAAACGATACACTGATTAGAGCTGAGAAATGGTTAAAGGATTGAACACTGGCTGGTATCAGCTACACGTCCATGACGGTTCACACAAGTGTCACGTACAAAAGATTCCCCCGAAAACAACTGTTTAAATATAATCGTACAAAAACATGACATTTTAAACAGCATTTCTGCTACGTACAAATCTCCACATCTTTGTCCCTGGTTTGCAGTGAAATGAGGTATAAGTGAGGCTAATTCTTGTTCACCTCAACATGACACTGTACTATTATTGGTACAACATCTTTGCATTTTACACTGCCATGTTTGATGATTGCTTAAAGGAACAGTTCTGTTCAAAAGTCTAACTACACTAATTTTGGGCTCATAATTTATTTGAGCAGTTCTTTTTCTCGGGTGAAATGATACAATTTTTAAAAACAAGAATCGGAAACACAAGTTCACATTTGTTATCGGTTTTCACCAAGCCAGACTGGGTCAAAATTATACAAAAAGTCAAACATATATAAATGAGCCAAGCTGTACTGTAGTTTTTGAAGAGGGTTGCACCTAACTATTGTCACCACTTGTTTGATCAGGAAGATGGAAGGCTGTAATGTCAAAGATTTAATGCAATATGACAACTTTTAACCAACTGCCATTATAAGATCAACTGATTTTGTTACGAGTGAATTGGGTTGTATGTAATTAGATCTGTATTGGACTACGATTTGACCATTTTGGAATCCATTTAACTAAATTTGGAATTAGATTCTACATTGCCAAATATGACTTGGACCGTTCTGTGGAGTGCCCCGAGAAGACACTTATAATTTTGCAAAATTTAAATAAACTATTAAGCTGAATTATAGACATACACCCTCACTGCTAATTGAAGATGTGTCTTATTAGGTTGCAGTGAAAAAACAGGGTTTTCTTTAACCACCAAAAAGCTTCTGACCTAATCTTGGCTGAATTTTTTACCTCTCCTTTTGTATTATTGGTAACAGTTTGTTAAAATAGTCTGTTTCCTGGCACAAACTCAGCGTTTAAACAGAGTTCGTAAATATTCATCAGGGTTGAGGTCAGGCCCTTTTCTTAAGGTTTAAAGTTTGCCTGTTTTATCCACTGTAAAAGCAGTTTTTATGCATGTCTGGGATCATCTTGTTGGAGCACAGAACCAAGCTATAAGATATAACCAGCTAACAGATGATTTGAAATGCAGCTGCTACCACCACCATGTTATCAGCTGGTATAATGTTCTTAAAAGCCTCAGCTCGACCCCTACAAACACACTTCCTGTCTCTGCGGTCAGGCAGCTCAGTCTTGCTCTAGAAGGCATTTGTATTGTCCATGGGGGCAGCTGTACATTTGTTTTGAGCTTGGAACCGTTTATTTTAAACCAGGTGCTACTTCTTGATCAGTTCATGGTGACTGGCTTTAACTATGGACAGCGACACTGGTGTTCAAGCAGTTTCCAGTTTATTACTAGCTTAAACTTTGGTGGTTACTGGGTTGTTCCTGAACATCCTTACCAATATCCTTTCATCTAAAGGGTGATAGTTTAGGTGAGCTTTGGACACATCCGTCCTAAAAAGACAATGATCCTAAAGACAGATAAAAGTTGATTTGGAAATAGATAAAAGAAAACTAAAATTAAGCTTCTGGAAATCCCCCCACCTTAACCCTGCTGAAAACACATGGACTCTGCTTAAAACCAGGTCTGTACTAGGACACCAAGGGTTCCAGTGCCGCACGGCCCTCGGTCTCGCTCTACTTCGCACGACAGCTGTAGTGTTTCTATTGACTATCTGATGTTAAAGTTGTGCCGCTATTGAGCCTGGCTGTCTTATGGTTCGGTGTGAGCCTACCGAACAGGTGATCAGTTTCAAGTACAAACATCCAAATTTAAATAAACACCGTCATACACCTTGTCCTCTAACAGTGATTTCAAACAATCGCCAGAGCTTTTGTTCCAGGCAATGTGATGCGTGTGGTAAAACCCGTGGCTTGTCTGTCTCTCCTACCTCAGCTGACCAAACTCATGGCCAATCAGTGAACAGCAGTCTGTTCACGTTACATTTCAGCCCTGCTCAGCCCCAATGGGACCTGCTGATAAACAAGGACCAAAAGAAGTCAGCCGTGGGTCAGAAAAGCCAGTAATGAAAACAGTCGCAAAACAGGGTGAGTGGAGTGGAGCCGGCTAAAGTAGAGCCAATGAAAAAGGGGACAAATTTAACTAACCTCAACCATTACTGATAAGAAGAGAGGTCAAGTATCCAGTCAGAATAATACCTGAAGTTTGCTGTTGACTGCAAAAATCACAGGGTTTCTCTGCGTCTTGCTAAGGAATATGAGGTTCTAAACAGAGATATCGGTCAGACTCGAAAAAGGAATGACTAAATAAATCACTGAAAGCCAAAAATTAATAGGAAAATCCTGCCAAAAATTTGTGTATGTAATCTGACCAGAACTGCATTATCGGGGCACAAATGGGCTCAAAGACTCATTCAGAGCAGCAGAGAGATATCAAGGCCAGCTATTCTTATGGAAGTCTCCACAATTGTTTTCCTTACAAAAAAGTGGGCATTTCAAAATGTCAGCAAGAAACTACATATATTTCTTAGACATTTTTCTTGCACCTGCTCTTTAAGGGAATATGCACCCAGTTACTAAAGGGATAATAATGCTTGTAAGTATCTAAAATAAAAAAATCAGCACATGGCTGCAGAAACATTAGGTCATAAACATATTTTATCCTCAAAGTTAATAAACTCTGTGAAAGTCGCTAGGGTTTGTGTATCAAGGCAACTAAAACTAGGGGTTGTAGTTACGTTTACATTATCCTGATTAAATATTACATTACTTTAAAAAGCCCACCCAAAAGCCTAAGCTAAATCCTCCCAGATAAGAAAAAAAATGTTTCAACCCATCAACTCCCCACATCCTTCATCCGAAACAAAAGGCCTTCCCACCCCACAATCAGCGCAACGCTATCTGCTCCCTCTGCATACGTACGCCCCAACAGCAACTTCCAAAGCCTCCAGTAACTCCTTGTGTTGGAGCTAGATCTGGTTGGGTACTTTAAACAATGTGAGAAAGCAGGTCAAAGTGCTAATCACACACGCTTTTTAGATAAATAAGAGGAAAAAGACGAGAACAGTAAAAAAAAGGGGGGGGGGGAGGCCATCCTACTGCTGTCCAACAGCGACATCTGTTGGCTGAAGAAGACATCCCCAAAAATATAACAAGGACTATTTAGCTCAATAACCAGCTCTTATTCTTCCTTCTACTTCAAATGCCAGAACCCTACAACACTTAGTTTACATATTATATATATATTCTTATAAATATATATAGATATCCATGTGTATGGCCCTTGTTGAAGAAAACAGGAGTTTCACATTGACATAAAAGTACCATAATCTCTATACAGCCAAGTAAAAAGTGTTTTCAGTGTTCAAGTGAGGTGGCAGCAGTCTTTTTATGTCACACTCATTCAACGTGTAAGAAAAAATAATAAAATCATTTTTTTTAAATCGCAAACACACTTCTGAAAGGTGAGCTCCCCATCCTCTGAGAGCTGCTCGTTTCCCACATTTTCCTGAGTAATACCTTTGACAACTTAATTCATTTTTTTCCTTTTTGCCACTTCAGTTCTGGGCGTTTCCCTGCCATCATTTCTTATTTTAAAAACCCATGAATGAGTTGAATGAGCTCATCGGATGTGAAATTTACTGTTTTTGCTAAAGGTTGCTTGAAAAGTTCATTGAATTTATAAATAAAGAGCAGACCAACTGGCACTGCTATGACACCAGTTAACGGTAAATCATATACTCAGCATATCAGATGCTTTCAAACAAGTTGCATTTGCAGGATGCCTTGCAGGCTTATTGCATGGAGAGAAATAGGCATAAAGACAAAGCATCAGTGTAAATAAAATATAGACGTCACAAAAAAATAAGATTAATAAAATTGGAGCAGAGCAGAATAGTTAAAACAAGAACAACCATTAAACAACGCTCTCCCAGGTTTCATCTGTAGCTTTGGCTTGTTGGTGTTTTGGAACCTGTACTTACTGGCTCACTGACATCAGATAACAAACTATACCCTGAGAAATCTGACACAGGCGTCCTTATCCTGTGATCCACCTCCCCACTGGAGTCAGTGCCGTAAGACAAACCATGTACATCAGGTTTAAACTGGGAGCCAAAGGCCTGGGCAAAGTTTTCTATCTGGTAGGAAGGCTTAGAGGAGTCCAAAGAGGCTAGATCCTGCGAAGGTACCAGAGGGTAGACCGTAGCCGAGTCGTTCTTGACCGTCGACTGGTCCTTCTGGTTGCTCAGGTCGGATGGGCTGATCTGGTAGGATGAACGAGGGGTGGAGGAGTGCTGCTTCTCCATCTGCTCGGTGAGCTCCTGAGAAGGGGTGAGCTGCTGGTGTGAGGAGGCCTCCAGGGCACTCAGGTTGAAGCTGTGCTGCGGGGACGAGCAGTTCAGCATTGCAAAGTGAGACTTTGGCACGGATGAGGGCAACAAAGGGGAAGCTACCGGCTGGCCGAAGACACACTCCAGATGAGATGCGCTGTAGATGTTCTTGTCAGCATACAGGGGATTTCCTGCGTGGGAACTGGTGAAGGGTCCGGAGGAATGAGGAGGAACTCCAGGGCCCAGGGGGAAACTGGCACTGAGGCTGGTACGCTCCAAAGCCTGCAGCAGGAAGCGGGAGTATTCCTGCATTACTGAAGGCTTGTCTCCAGATGGGCTGGGGGCGTTGGCGTCAGAACCATCCGCTGAGGCAGGGCTCAGCTCCACATGTTGGTCACTGATCTCGAAGTGAATGTCGGGTTTCTGGGTGTAGTGGTCAAGGAGGCTCTGCAGCACCTCATCGGTGATCCCTGACTTTTCCAGATTCAGAGGAATGTCATTGTCCATTACACCTGAAATCCCACCCTGAAGAGAAGACGGCTGCGCGGACAAATGGACACTGACATCATACTCACTACAGGCTCCTCCTGGCACTGCGGCCCCGGAGGACGTTGCATTGTTCGCTGCTTGAAGGTAGCGCCGCTTCTTCACGAACTGCATGGCGTCATCATAGTTACTGCTGGTGGATTCTACTTTAGCCTCGTTGCTCTGCATCAAGCCGAGACCTTCTTGCTCCAACAATCCAACTTTAACATGGCCCGGACCGGCTTTATTCAGACTCTTCCGATTGGCTTTCTTGAAGGCCATCTTGGGACCTTGACCCTGGTGTCCCTGCTGCATGCTGGGTCCTGGCTCAGTAGAGGAAGACACAGTGGGACTCTCCACAGAGTATTCGTAGATGCTATATCCTCCAGATAAAGCTCCGTGCATGTGCAACTCCCTCACACCTGCTCCATCTCCTTTCTTCTTCTTGCGCTCCCCTCCCACTGCAGAACCTTTCGACTTTCCCTTCTTCCTGCCGGTGCTCCCAACATTTCCCTGAGTAATTCCATAGCTGCCCTGTCCCATGTCCACAAAACCCAGATCCATCATCCCAGGATCCAGTCCTTTTTTAATGGCTTCTCCACAGGTTCTCTTGTGCTTAAGAAGTCGATCTGTCCTAGAAAAATACTGAAGAGGACAAACATGTACCATGTACCCTTTGTTATTTCTGGAATGCAGTTCATGTTTAATACCTGGCAAAGATGACGCTTTATCGGGGTCACAAACCTGCTGGCAGGTCTCACATCTGTATGGCTTTTCTCCGCTGTGCGTTCTCTTGTGTCTCTCCATGTGGTATTTCTGAATGAATCGCATGTTGCACTGGTCACAGCTGAATGGCTTCTCTCCTGAAACAGGAGTAAAAGTGGTGTAAAAGCAGGAGGGAAGGTTGATCAAAGACTCACAGGCAACATCAGCGCCTCGGGTTATATAATAATCTCTGCTAATTACTCACCACTGTGGATTTTCTCGTGCCGCTGGAGAAGATACTTCTGGATGAAACTCATGTTGCACTGACTGCATCTGAAGGGTCTTTCACCTTGTAGAAAAATCACAGGAGAACTATAAGGTTATACCAATGTTTCCACCAGATACTCCTAAAATATTGTGTATCATATGCTAGTATCATTCACATAACACTACGTTCTCCATAAACTTTCTGCATGATGCTCGCAACACACTGGACCCTTGTTTGTTTAATATTGTAATACCAGCGTTTTCCTCGCTGTTCATTATTTATTAAGGAACTTTAACTACAACTGAAATTGGCCAAACCAAAGTGCCTAAAGATGATTTATGATTTTGCTATTTGTGAAGTTAAAATGAGAATAAAAGAAAAGTTAGACCTAAATAAAGGCTGTAGATAAATTATCTATACCCATATCTTAGAAATCCTTTAATTTAGGTAACTAACTAATCACACAACTAAACAATCCTCCAACTAGTAAGGCAGCCACACCCTGTTAAGATATTTTTGACTCTGGTCACCACCAAGTATAAATTATAAACGGGTATTTTTCACCATCCTAATCACAGTGAGTTTAATTTTTCTCTTCATACAGGACGCTGTGGCGCCCATCTCGAACACTACAGCCGGTACGGTGGTTTGGAATCTCCAAATTTCACTGTATGATATTTACAGTTTGACATATTTGAATAACCACTCGTACAACCTAGGATTGCATCAGTTAACGGTATTAAGGTTTAGCAAAGTTTTGAAAAGTAATGATTTCGAAACCATGACAGAAAAAAAAAAAAGACTGCTCCCCAGAAACCGCTGGAAAAATATGCATCGATATAAAAGCGTCTAAAAAAATGACTTCAGCCTGAAACATTCATAAAAAATATTTAGTATATATTTAGGATTTTGACAACATTTCCACATTTTTTTTAATAAATATCTCATTGAAAATTTGAGCATCTTGGATGTGTTGATGGTTAACAACAAACAATAAATAAAAGGGTTTGCCAATAAACAGAAGCATAGAATCATTTGAGCATCTCAGAGGGAAATAATTCAAATTATTCTGTAAATAATTTGATAAAAAGGAAAATCTTGGCTAAAATATAAGGAAAACTGAAAGTGCTAACCTGTATGAATGAGGACATGTCTGCGCAGGTGATAGGAGCTTCTGAAGGACGCACTGCAGTGTTCACAGATGTGAGGCTTTGTTCCTGGAGACAGACCGCCTCCGTCTGCATCCATCACTGAATGCTGCAGAACAATACAGAGAACAGGTTTAGTCAGATGGATGGTAAAAAATGTGTCATTCTTACAGATAGATTTGTACTTTTCAGAAAAGACTCTGTGTTTTTATTTTTTAGGGGAATTACAAAGGATTAAGCTGACTGTAAGCTACAGTGCAAAACATTAAATAGGTGAGTATTCACATAAATTATGTTCAAATCCTCAAAATAACTGAGAAGGTTGCATCTAATATTTCTGCACATTTTGCAATTCACAAAGGAAAGTTTTCAAGAAACACAAACAATGAAAAACAGTGGACTAAACAGGATAAATAGAAAACAAACCTTTGCCTCACTTCTCTTCTTTCTAGGTTTACCCTCATGTCCATCACTGTTTGACCTCCGACCTTTCCTCCCAGTGGCCTCTTTTTCCAAGTGATTTGACAGCTGTGAGGATGACAAAGGAAGAGGGAGAGGGCCGTGAGAGCAAGCCACGACAAGGAAATCACTTGAAAGAAGGTTAAGGTCTGAAACTATTAAAGAAACAAGTCTATATTTGTAGCTCATGCAAACAAACAGACGATAATTGAGACCCATTGTGGAAAATGTGAACAGAGTGGGCGGTGTGACCATCTCAAACTGATTTAGGCTTTTAAAATGATAAGTCAATATATATTTCTGACAAGGACTTTAATCCAGAGAGGAGGAGCATGGGTTGGTAATTATCTCTTTCTTCCAGACTTCACTCGGTTTACACACTGCTCCTGGTCACCATATGGAGACTGACAGCACAAGTGTTGGTGCACCTGCTCATCCTAAAATCAGCCAAATGTTTAGAGTAAAAACGGGGACAAGTCAAGTCACGACATGTGCAATTCTAAGAGATTAAACAAAAATCTACTTCCAACATAAGAATTTTGAATTGATGGAGAAATGAACAATTTCTTTGGTTTTTGGTCAAATTTATGCTTCAGCTTTAATAATTACAAGCAACTTTTCACTCTTATTAAACTAGAAACGTAGTGCATTCAAGCTGTAAGAAATAAGAGAAAACAAGATGGAGCTTCAGACAATTCTGTTGTGTTTAAACACATCAACATAATTCTTCTTTAAAAAATAAAAAAAAAAACTGCCTAAATAAAGACAATAACCAAATCTGTTGAATATTCAGGCCTTCTGACCTCTGAAGGCTGACTATTGTTAGCAGAGTGTGGATGTGTATATTTCTGTCTGAATGGACACAAAAGACGTCTGAAATGAAGTGCAAACTCAAGCAAGACAGCTGCGTCCGCGTAAAGACGTTCTCATTCACGCTGCGGCCCGATGACATCACCCCTCTGCTCGGAGAGAGAAGCTGCTTTGCATCTGAGGCCGGCAGAAGATTTATGTCTCCACAAGTTAGTTTCACACATTCTTCTGCGTGGCGCCGAAATCATGCATCCCTGGCTCTGGGATAATAAATGACATCATGAGACAAAGATGACTCTAAAATTTACAAAACTTTTTTGGTTCTGATTTCAGACATATAACAGGAAAATGGTAAAAACTGTGGCAAGCTGGTTAAATGTGGCTTCGTGGTATTTCTATGTGAGAAACGTGACTTCAATGATATAAAGTAGGTCTGATGTTTTATAAGAACATTTTATGAATAAAAGATGCCTTTCTAAACAACCAGGTGTTGGTGATGAAGCCTTTTCAGATTTGAACTTGTTTTAAACTTCTTAGATTTCTAGATTTTGTTTAATAAAGATTTGTGTAGAAAACCGCAGCACAAGGAGGCAATGCTTCAGTCGATGTTGGTCTGAAGAGATTTCAATAAATGCTTTTGGATCAGTTTTTATAAAAGCAGGTGCAAACAGAATAAATTTTGCTTTGGACCGGATGAGAAGCTGTAGATAATATTAAAGGCAAAATGAAAAGATGAGAGGAATAATATATTGATGTGCTTTTATTACTGCTCCTAACTGCTGCAGCATCAGTTCATCCAGACTGAAAGATTGCACCTTCTTAGTTCCACCAATCTGAGTAAAGACCTCAACTGAAGCTTTTCCACCAATGACGTTCTGGTTCTTAAATGGTTCTATAAAAGAATCGGTTTAGCTTTCCACAACCTAGGAGCTAGCTCAGAGCCACACCAGCGTCAGTGGAAAACTTTGAGTCACTCTGTTTTATTCTGAGCTTTTATGGAGGACTGAAGTGCATGGAGACAGTTTATACTATTTATCTCACTATCAGCATTTTAATGGAATCCCTTTGTCCTTATGATCCCTGGGTAAGGTTATCAAAAGAAAAACGCCTCCACTCGGTTTTCTGCTTTCAGTTTGCCTCACATTCCCTGGTTTACTTGGTGCATTTTGAAAGGAAGATCATTGACAGTCCTAGACAGTATAAAAATAAATTTTATGTCACGCAGGCCTTACAAACAACCAGAGTTGAGCAGATTATTGATCGAGAACCAGGGATCAAACACAGGGTACAGACCAGATCTGGCCTCACTTGGGAGGATATCCACAAATTTCACTTCACACAATTCTTGTGCTGAATTCAGGGTTCCTACATACTTTTCCAGTCTTTTCCATCCTTTAAAGTAATTCTACGATTAAAATAAAATTTAAACATCCATTCTTTTAATTTATGGCGGATAGGTGTACAGAAGGGAGGGTTTGAATATACTACCAGCAAAAAACAAAACTACAACAAAAGAATGAAGGAAACATGGAGCGAAGGAAGAAAGGTCACAATGAAGGGCTGGAGACAGGAAAGGAAACACATGCAGACAATTAAAGAAGCGTAGAAGGAAGGACACAATAAAGGACGAGAAGACAAAAAGAATTATGGACACAGAAAGAAGCATGGAGGTAAAAAGAAAAAAGGAAGACATTGAGGTAATGGAGGCAGAACACCTGGAAGGCAGGAAGGAAGACAAGAGGGATAGAAGGAGCTCAGAAAAACTCAAGAAAAGACGAGACATAAGGGAGAGAGTTAGGAAGGAAGCTAAGAGGGACACATGGGAAGTATACACTGAAAAAAGGACACAGAAAAATGGTTAGTAGGGGTGGGAATCTTTAGGCATGTCATGAATTTATTCGATAAAAATTCAGACGATTATAAATCAATTGCCAGATGCTGGGTTGATCAGGGGATTATGAGTTACAGAAAATAAATATGAAAATAGAGTAATGCATTGTCAAAGTAAATACTAAAAGTGTCAAATGTTTGTTACTCCTCCCTTAATTAACAGAGAAGATTAAATTTTGAGAGTAAAGCATCACTCTACTGGTCTGTCAGCGGTACCTACATTGCCAATGTCGAGGTCACACACCAGCAGCTTCTGGTTGTTACCAACATTCAGCTCCATCATCTCCCCGCTTTTCCCCAGACCTCCAGGGTAGAGCGGCAGGCGATAATCGTGCTCCGACTGCTTCTCCTGCTTGATGCCCATGGTGTGAACATAGTCTCCAACCACAGCACCTCCTAGGTGGGCTCCCTGGGTACCCATGCTGCAGTCAGGAGAGACCCGCTCCTCCTTCAGGATCAGATCTTGTGGTGGAGGTTCCTGCATGACGGAGTGGGCCGACAGCCGGGTGAAGCTGGTCACTGGAGGGAGATGGCTGAACATTATCATGCCTGCTCCAAAATTGGAGTCCATGCTCCCGTTGGAGCGCAGGAATTCATTCCCTAGTTTATCTTGAATGATGTTCATGCTGAAGGTGGGTGGGCAGGAAGACTATGGGACAAAAATCATCCTGTGAGAAAAATTATAACAGCAGCTGATGTTGGTGAAAACAATAACACATTTCTGGGAGACTTTGTAAAATCATTCTGTCAATAAACAACAGTTTAGGAGCCAGTTAAGCTTTGTCTTCAGGAATAAAAGCCACGGCCTCTGGTCGAACGACTATGTGCTTCGTCGGATTAAACAAACGGTTTGTGGGTCAACAAAGAGCTGCCGTCTGGAACACGGGAAAACAAGGTGAAGGAGCAGAGGGACTGAATGCGGTCGGGTTGAGTGAAGTGTCTATGTCCGGCCTTTCCGGCCTAATGAAAGACACACAGTTACACACAACAAGAGACGAGGAAACCACAGGATTGAAGCTGTGTGTTAATCTTTATGATAGAACTGTGTGACCCAGTCATCCTATTTGTACCAGCTTATCTGCCAATGAGAGTGCACACAGACTGCATTAGAACGGCTGTTTAGGAGCTTATGTAGCGACAGAATAAACAATTTGTTTGTCCTATAATAGACCTGAATGAGAACTGTAACAAACATCTGTAGATGGTTTTGGACACATATGCCACTGACTGGCATTTTAACTGAAATCTGTTACTTTTGCTTTTTTAAAGTGTAAAGACAACTTCAGCGACTAAGAATCAAACCTAAAGTTTTATGTAAAAACAATAGGTTTTACAGTGTTGCGTTTGCTGCACAGACAGTAAAAATGTGAACTATGTAACACGGCAGCCCCCCATCAACAACAGCTACGGTCCGACCCCAAACAATGGTCAGCAGGGCCGGACCGAACTCAGTGTGATGCTGACCTAACACCGAGCCTTCGATAAACGGCAGTTAGTGAGGACTAAGTTCTGTGATGTTACCCAAGGTTCCTACACAATTTCCTTTTTTAAATGTCAAGTCTCCACTGTTCAGATTAACTATACGTTTACAGAACGCTTAAAATACAGTCAGGCTTTTATTTTTTGTATCCATGTGTATTAAAAATAGATGCAGGGAACGACACATCTGTAAATCAAAGTAAAAATAAACCCTAAAATTTTATAAACATTTTTCTAAAATGTTCTTAGCTTCTTTGTTTGGAAAATTAGGGGTTGCAATAATGGGTAGGAACACTGGTTCTGATCCATTTCTTCAGTCTGTCTATTACAGCATTTTAATATAACGATGTCTTATGTCCAAAAACTATTTTTTTTACCAAATTTGGGTAAAAATAAACAATGACAGCTTGTAGGTAAAAGTAAATTACGATACAAATAAAAATAAATAAAATAAAAACAATTGAAGTTGAATATCAGCTACTGGCTGCCTTGATTTTATCACCAGATTATCCTACAATACGGCTGCATTCTTCATCATTAACCCTGTTTTATTTTTCAGTAACACTTATGCAAATGAACTATAATTCTAACAAATATGGTTAGAAATGACCAGGTTTAAAAAGCAGGGTTTGTACGGCACACTGCTCTAAATTAAGCATGTAAACACACACACACACACATTTTTAAGGAGTTTCAGTATGCATAATGGGTTAAATGTAATATGGCATCTAAGAGGGGTACAAATCTGAATTTTCCTCAACAGATTTGCTAAGTTTGAATTGAAAACGGTTTGAAATTAAAATTAAATGTTTAAAACAATTCACTAAGACTGCTCCAAATTGCCTTCATTTCTTGTGCTGCATTAGCAGCAACTCATGCAGCTCCAAAACAAGTTCAGAAGAAGCGAAAGCAAACAATATTGTATTTCCTAATAATTCTATTTTCTGTGGTGTATTTCAGTAGGTGAGCTGAGGGCTGGTAACACAGCATAAAATAAACCAGCAGGCTTGTTGGATGTCAATTAGCTCCCCTGCTAACCGTTTCGGCTCAGCAGTTCTGCGGGGCCCTTCTTCTTTGTGATGCCAATAATTAATATGGCCAGGCAATAAAAGCAGCTCATCTGCCTTGAAAGACGCACAAACACGCATAAAACTAGAACCAAAAGCAGCCTTGTCCAATTACAACGTTTATTCGGGCTAAAACAGTTAATTTTACCACTTTCGCGTTTATTTAAAAATGTTTAATTGAAGCACGTTATGAAAGCTGGAGAATGATGGACGAAATTACAATTTGTGTTTAAAACCTGCAGCACTGTGGATGTATTTATTCTCTTCGTGAACACAGTTCGGTTTCGTGGACTGTATAAGAGCGACACATGCAGGACTGAGCCAAAACAAAACGGCCCAACTAAACTCTGCGAACAATGATGCTCGTTCCGACAGACAGAGCGGCTAACTTAGCAGCAGCTAACCCCTCAGCGCTGCGCTCTGCCTTATCCCGTTAATAATGGAGTTATAAACCACCGCAACCTAAAATATTAGCTTGGGTACAATTATCTTACCGGTGCAGGACCATGACCCGCTGCTGAGGCCCGCTTAGTTCTCCCTCAGCCGATCCGTTTTTATATCAACAGCCCAAACATTGTTCTCCTGCTGCAGCTGGCTTCTTCCATCTTGGCCCGCGCAGAGCATTCTGGGTCCAGTAGGCAGGAGCGTCCTGAGCAAAACCGAAAATCCCTCTTTGTTTCTTATTAGCCTACACTTCTGCTGTGTTCTTTATCATCAACGCAGTCAAGATTTTACCTGTCTCTTTGCTACTTTAACAGTAAACATGGGTGATGTGATTTTATTTACGTTATTGTAGGTATGCTTTAAAAACATCAGAAAAAAAAAATGTCGCAAAGACACGAAAACGTGCTGCCAAAAATCACAGGAAACAGCCTATGGATAATCCCTTAAGCATGGCCTCTTAGTAAAGACAGTGGATAAGAGGTTTTCAGACTGTTTGCTTGACTAAAGAACTAAGTTACACAGTTGTTTAAAAGACTCGTACTTACGAGTTATTGCTCTTCAAAAGAGCTAAACTTTCTTATGAAGTGATTCGCATTTCTTCTCGCTTCCTCAAAACTTCAAAGTTTTCTTTGGAATTTTCAGCTTTTGACTTAACTCTGACAAACAGAGATCTTAGTAAATTAAAATGCCATCAAAACGTTAATTCAAAACATTTAAACTTCGATTCATTATGCAGAATGATATATTTGAAGCATTTATTTGTCCAATTTTGATAAACATGGCTTGCAGTTAAAGTTCTGTTTCTTGGAAAGAAAATTACATTAAAGAATATTACATAAAACAGGTACAAAGGGATTTTATTTTATTTTTTATTATACTGACAATTTGGCCTAAACAATCATGGGCAACACTGCTGACATTGACAGATGAGAAGTTGAGTGAAAGGAAAACGTGTGGTAGAAAAGGTGCACATGCAACATGGATAACCGGAGCCTTGAAAGAATTGTGAAGAAAAAGGCTAAAGGTTTTGCAACTTTCAAGTTTTTTCTGGACTGTGACTGTGTGGTGACTCTCAACACACACAGACGTATCCAGGTACATCTGTGTGGTGACATGTACACCAGGACGTATAGGCTACATGTGCTATTGGATTCCCTAAATTAAGCCACTAAAGTGAAATTATGAGTGGACCGTTGCTCAATGGTCTAAAGTTTCGTTCTAGATTAAAATTAATTCTGCATTTTATTTAGACACCAATGTCCCAGAGTCTAGAGGAAAAGTTGAGAGGTACAGAATCCAAGTTGCCCGAGGTCCAGTATAACGTTTCCACAGATGATTTAGGAACAAATTAACTTTTTGTTAAAATTTCAACTTATTGAGATCTACTTGTACGGATTATTCAGACATAAAACGTCCATCTAAAATCTGGGTTTAAAGATGACATCTCTCAGGTCCTGGGTCAGGTCAGAGTACATTTCTTCAAAGTAAAGGCAAATTCTGATAGGTTTGTAATACTGCTTACTGTCCTAACTTTATTACAGATTTCATCAACAAGAAATATAGACTGTTTTATGTCTGTTTTGTTATACACAAGTAAGGATATGAACCACAGAGCCTCATACAGTCGGCATTGCAGTTCCTACTGACTGCTCCTCATGAACAAGTTAATTAATCTTCAGACAAATACTCCAACAAAAGTAAGACAAAAAGAAAAAAGAAAAAATCATTCAGGGTTCATGCATGCTCTGAGCCTTTATTATTGTTGTTTCAGAGAAATAAATGATATTTTAGGCCACTGCAAGGAGAATGACTGTTCTAACACGCAGTTGGAAAATAAACTATTTTGAAGATAGAATGCATAACGAGAAAAGAAGAAATCCGTTGCTGTAAAATGAATAAAAAACGTCCATGAAAGTAGGTAACTAACAATGTTCTGAAAAACACAGTGCTAGAAAGGACAGTGGCCACAAGAATCAAACTAATTCAGTCATTTTGTGTTTATTTATTAAAAACCTTGAAAGACAGCCCAAATTTGTAAAATCAGTCATGAAACATTTCTGTATTTTAGTTTAATCCTTTATGGTTATTTTGAAAGTGCTGCAATTGATTTACGTTATTTTTACCTCGTATAAGGGGCACCCAGACTTGGACTTGTGTCTTGTCTTCCACCCACACTGCTTGGCCTCTCATTGAAGATCAGCTTGTTTTGGGATAACCCCAACTTCTGATTCCACACTGTGAGTGAACCATTGTGAGCTCCCATTTTAAAAGGTGGGCACACCTGACTTGTATAAACACACTAATTATAAATATTTTCACGCTTTATACAAGTCAGATGTGCCCACTTTAGTAATACATATAAATGTATAATTCTTGTCTTTTTGGAAGCATATCGTAAAGGTTTCCATAACAGGAAGAGCAAGAAATCAGAAGCGTCAGCAGATATTTGAATCATCCAATGAGGGGCCTTCCCAGGTGTGAAATAAAGCTCTATCAAACTTTTTGTTTCCTGTTCTCTAATCGTGTTGCTGCAAAAAAAAACTTTCAATGAGTTTTCAGACTCAGATTGTGTAAGCCTGCCTAACATCACTTCAAACTTGGTGGAGAAACTTTTTTGGCAAATACAACAGTGAAACATTTGCTGAAGTTGGTCACCTTGCCTGATCACATCTCAGGAGAGAATTTGTCCTATTCTTTAATACAGAAATTCAACAATTTCCAGTAGGACTGAGGTCTGCAGACTGACTAGATGACTGTGCGCACTAAATGTGAATCCTCTTAGCCACTCCTTTGTTGCCATACAGGTATGTTTTTGGATAATTATCATACTGGAAGACTCATCCAAGCTCCATCTTAAGAAAAAAGAAGATTCTTGTCCAAGATACAGGGCATTGCTCAAAACGTTTTTGGTATTTTTTGTTTTTTTGGTAAGCTTTCTCTGACACAAATGGATGTTCACTGAAAAACCCAAGTCAGGCTTGTACATGTACATTCCAGAGCAGAGGACTGAAGGGTTTAAATACATTAGACTGTAATATGTTACCACTGGAGTTTTATAAAGAAGCTTCTCCAGTCTAGCTGTGGGCTCACCTGTCGCCTTTTTCACTGAACATCGTGAGACAAGATCTTGCATGAAGGTCTGGACCAAGTGCTACTGATGTTTTACACTATATTTCTTCCATTTCCAAACTTTAACCATCTCACAAAGCTTCTTCTTCTTTATGATTGTGGAGCTCATTTCAGTCTTTTGTAGATCTATTGTCTCTGATGTCCTCTGACAGATCTTGGGTCTTGCCCGTGAAGGTAGAATGGAAGAAATTGGTTTTGTGTAGCATGTTGAGATCCAGAATATCCATAGTAACTGATGTTGATTTGTTTGCTATATGGGCACATTGCTAATCAGCATAAGCTCAAATCATGGCTTGTTCACAGGGGGGCAAACACTAATTTAACTAATTGAGAAATCTATTTTTTTATTTCGTGAAATGTATTTTTTTCTGGATTTAATTTAAAAAAATTACTGTCCCAGCTGTATTATGCATATACACAATTGTTGATATTCCTTAGTTGTCCATCATTTCCAGCTAGGAAAACAGGACACAAGGCTTTGTGATCTCCAGTGTTATGCTAATTTGGATTTCTCTGTCTGGGAAAGCCTGATGGTTTTCCACATAACAGATGGCGGTCCTGGCTGCCAACACTCTAATCCTCAAATCTCAGGGGGATCATAGCTGTGTGCGAGCTCCCTCTGCTGAGATAAAAGACCCTCAGCAGTTTTTAAAGATGTGAGCACAAGACAAACTGTAAAAAAAAAAGATTAGTTCACAGTTATCCATGTTTGATAATAAATAAATTAAATATTTGATATTCACCTGTTTTATCCTGCAAGCAGCTATTTTTTTGTTATTTACATGTGTGATAGAGATACCAAAAAGGCTTTTTTCTGTAGAAGTGCAGGGAATGACAAATGTACCTCTGACAAAATGTAATACTTTTGTATGATAACCTTGTACGGCCCTGAACTATAATTAACATTTTTCATATGCATTGATAAATTGAATCAATAAGAAATATCTGATATAAACCAGAAAAAACTAAGATGTTTGATGCTAAATATAAAGTTTTCCATGGTCTTCATACATTAAACAAAATTTTATTTGATGTTTTGCACATAGTTTTGCTTTATTTCTTTGTTCATATATGTTTATTTAGTAACACCTTGTTAACGGGACAGTAGGAAGTGGTGCAGATAAAATATATATATATTAACCTGATTCAGACCACCAGATGAAAACAGGTCTACACAGCACTCATTTTACCTCCCAAAGTTCTTCAGTGGTCCCCTTGTGGTTCTGTCATATTGTATTGATCTTACCTGACATAGACTCACTACTCCATTCTCAGTCCTGTCAAACTGCTGCAAAAATAACATATCAGGATTCAAACAGCAGCTGATAAAAAGATAATGATGTGGTGTCAATGTGTGGTGTTATCTGTGACCCGAGTCCCACACTAGCAGCAGAATCCATCTCTGTAAAACGTCTGAGGCTGTAGATTTCTTCAGCAGGTGAAACCTATCCAACATGCTATTAGCTCTCCCCCCTTATCCTCATTCATACACATTAGAAAAGTGTTTCATATTTAATTCATTAACCTTAGCGACACTGGACGTCTTTCACCAATGTTAAAATAATCTGAATGGGACTTCTTGCAGGGCTGTTGCATCAGCTCAGGTTATTCCAAAATTAAAATGCATATCAGGTATCTTATTAAACTTATATGATGGGGTCAAATGTGACTAATAATTTTTTACTGAATTTGCTCACTTAAGCAGAATACAGAATTACAAAAGTATTTATCCATCATGACTTTTTTCACACTTTTTTAGATTACAGCCACAAATTTCAAAGATTTTTTTATGTGACACTCCAACCTAAAGTAGTAATACAATGTGAAATGGAAGGAAAGTGCTATTGTTTTTCAAATGTTTCACAAGCAAAAGTTTGAAAAGTGTGCTGGGCATTTGTATTTAGCCCCCAGCACTCTGATACCCTTAAACAAAAGTTAAATGGAACCAAACACCTACTTATTAAAAAAGAGCCCACATTTTTGTAATTTAACATAAATGAAAACTCAGCTGTTCCATGAAGGCCTTGGAGGTTTATTACAGACCATTAGTGAAGAAACATCATCATAAAGACCAAGCAACACATCAGACAGGTCAGGGAGAAAGTTGTGGAGACATTTAAAGCAGCGTTAGGTCATAAAACAATATACCAACATCACAAAGAGCTCTGTGCAATCATCTGACACAACTGCAAACCTACCAAGACATGGCCCTCCCCCTAAACGGATAGCTGGGAGAATCTGATGACATGACAATTATAATCACGCATTCCACAAATCTGGCCTTTGTGGAAGAGTGGACAAATGAAATACTTTGTTAAAAAAAGCCATAAGAACTCCCATCTGCAGTTTTGGCAGAAGCCACACAGAAATCACTGGATATATGTTGAAGGAGGTGGGTTCTGTTCGCATAGTTTTTTTTTGGCCTACAAGCAAAATGCAATCTTTGGCAGAAAACAAAAAACTATACATCACTCTGAACACACCACACTCACTTTAAAACATGGTGGTGGCAACTTCACGCTATGAAGATGGTTTTATTCTGCAGTGACAGGGAAGTTAAACACAGGGTAACCATGGAGGAAAATCTGTTAGAGGCTGCAAAATACTTGAAACTGGGGAAAAGGCTCACCTTGCAACAGGACAATGATCCTAAACATACAGCCAGAGCTATGGTTGGGGGTCTAAAGTGCGGCCCATGGCCATTTGTGGCCCTTGGAATAATTTCGTGTGGCCCTCATTCGCAGTTCAAGAATGGTACAAATTTGGCCCTTCATTTATTGAGCCTGATGCAGATGAACACTTTTTAAAGATGAGATTTTCAATGACGAATTTATATATTTTTAACTGAAAAATGTTAGTTACAAGATATCTAGTTACAATTGCCTTTTATTAGCCATATTACTTTGCTTTCAATTTAGTATCAAAGTAAGTAGGGCCAAAAACACCCACGTACTCTTTACTCAAAAACTTACTAGGGCACACCCAATCATTAGAACTGGCTAAATACAGCAAGGGTTTCTTAGAAAGTTCTCATTTTGGTTGCTGGGTATAAAGCCTAAAACATTTTCCAGACCAACAAAATATAAAACATTTGACCCCAAAAGTTAGGAAACTGTTCACCATTCTTTTATTAAGACAACCCTTTATAAAGAGACTCTTTTTAGGACCTACAATAATTTCTTCTTTTCAACTTTGTTTCATTAAAATATATACATAAAAGAAAATAATTCAAAAATCATAACCCCTGATTATGTTGAACTGGTGCAAAACGTTTGGACCCCACTGGTTTAGATCAAAGCATATTAATTTGTTAGAATGACCTATTCAAAGCTCAGACCTAAATCCAATTGTAAATCAGTGGCAAGACTCTCCATCCATTCTGTCTTGATGTGCTGGTCTGATGGAGACATATTCCACAAGACTAACAGCAAAAGATGGGTCTACAGACTTGGAGGAATTGAATCCTTACACATGCTACACTTTTCTGATTTTCATTTATGAAAAAAAAAGGAAAGCTATCAATTATTTTCCCTCCGCTTCACAATTATGCGTGCTTAATAGTGGTTTGTCACATAGATTAACATAATATATTGAAGGTTTGTTTTTTTAATGGGAGAACCGGCACTGTATCACCTAAATGATCAGGGAAAGATTTCTCGAAATTTACCACGAACATTAAACAAGCATAAAACACAGTCCGAACACATTACAAGTTATTAAATAGCAGTTGTAATAAGATATTACTCAAACATCCGTCAGGAAAAAACTACTTAAAATACTTTAAGGAGTTAAACAATACTACACGGCCTTTGGGCAGTCATGAACTGTGAGAAAGTGGCACTAGTTTAGTTACCTGTTTCTGTTGCAAAACCTTTGAAAAATATTAGTTAAAGCAAATCTTGAGACCAACAATCATAGAACCCCTGATTATATGATGGCTTTATTTACATCAAAGAAACATCAAACTGATATTTAAACAAAGTAGTCTCTCATTGAAGCAGTCCTTTTGGCCTCAAAACAAATTAAAAGACTGAACAAAAACCACTTTCTATGTGAAATGAGATTAGTCAAGCGGGGTCTTTATTCTTTCAGTGATTCAGAGGGGATTTTAAGCATTCATTAACAATAACTTGCACACACTGCACAGCACGCATCCCTGTGCAGATCTTTAGGTGTGGTGTAATTAAAACGAGGACAAATCAAGTCAGGAGGAGGGTGACTCATCCCTTTGACTATACGTCCTCGGGGGAAACAATAGTTAAGGAAATGCTCCATTGGATATCTAAATCAAGAAAAAAAAGAGGAGAGAGCCAAGGAACTGATTTACTCACAGGAAAAAAAATGGATAAAAGGCTGGGTGGGAGTATGTCATAAATTTTACATCATTGTCCAGAAGATTGCATTTTAGGTAAACATGCTGCTGTGAAATGCGTCTTACAGTCTTTATTTTAGTTATTAACTATAATCACCATCTTAGATTAAAGTTAACATTTGCACAGTGCCTTAAAAGGTATTGATACCACATGAGCTGTTTCACATTTCATCCCATTACAACCACATACCTAATTCTATTTATTTGTGACTGGATGTTAAAGATCAGCACAAAATGGCACCTAATTTTGAATTGGAAGGAAAGTGATGCATGTTTTAACATCTTTAAAAATAAAAATCTGGAAAGCATTAATTTGTATTCAGGTCCTTAGAGTCATTATTTTATTAAGCTAACTGTAACCATATCTGGAAGTCCTTTGGGGTATGTGTCAACCAGATTTGTTCATCAAGAAGCTGACATTTTTGCCCACTCTTCTTTGAAAAATTGCTCAAATTAAGTCAGGCTGGACTGAGGGTGGCTGTGAGCAAAAATTATTTACTTGTCACAGACTCTTAGTTGGATTTACATCTATACTTTGACTGGGCCATTCTGACACATGCGTATGCTTTGATCTAAACCAGGGGTGTGAAACTCCAGTTCCTGAGGACTGGTTACCTGTAGTTTTTAAATAGGCCCCTGCCTGAACACACCTGAACCAAATAAGTAACATAAGTCATTAGCAGGTCTGTCTAGAGCATGATTGCATGCCGAGGAGGTAATTTAGTCATTTTCTTCAGGAATGTAGGACCAGGGACACATTTAAAAGTTGTAGAACATCAGCAATGGATCTCTGAAACTCCCTCCTTGCCCAGTCTGCCAGTTTAGATGAATAGCCAAGTCTTCGAAAGGTTTGTAGTTGTGCCATTTTCTTTTCCTTTTTGGATGATGAACTAACAGTGCTCTGTTAGATGTTTAGGTATTGTTTTATAACCTAACCTTGATTTAGCTGTCTGCTGTGTTCCTTGGTTTTCATAATGTTATATGTTCACTAATTCTCTAAAAAAACACTGATGCCTTCAGAGAACAGTTGGATTTATACAGACATTAAATTGTAAACATCTGGGCAGCATTAAATAATGATAGATAATTAGGTGACTTCTAAAACAACCTGGACTTTTGGAATATTTTTTTCACGGGGTGTGAATACTTTTCCAACAAAGCAAAAGTTCACCTGCACCCTAGTTGGTCAGGTTTTAAATGCACATGGATTGTGCATCCAGCAGATGGCACAGATTCACTTAGCCCCATGATCCTCCAGTAACACAAATTTAAATATTTGTATGTATAATTTCTCGATTCCTTGTAATTACAAAGGAGGATAGACCCTAATCCAAACTCAATGTAAACATCTCATACAAAAGGAGATTAATAAATTATTCAACTGGTTATTTTTTCAGAATTAACCTAGGATCTATTAACTGACCAGCTGAACTAGAGTCAACCTGCCCACTTCTCCTCTTGTGTAACTCTCTCCTCCTCTCTCCCTGCCCCTTTCCCTTCCTCTCTCTGCATCTCTAATACTCTCCCTTCTCTCTTTAAGCATAACATCCCAACAGAAACAGGGTATAGTGGACGGCTCCGGTGCTACTGAGCGACGCGCCAGTCAGAACGAGCAGAGGCTCAGCAGAGCGCACGGAGAAAAGCAGAGACCCAGTCGTGTCATGAGAAATAACCAAGAGGACAGTGGAGATTTTCAGTAAGTGGACACCTACTATGCAATAAAAGCAAAGAGACAGTAGGAATTTTTGTTTTGTAATTTTCATCATTCCCAGGATCCACTGTGCGCACAGAAGTGGCCATGGCGCATTTTACGCACTGCAGGTAACTAGGCTGTTGGAGACTAAAACTCTACACACATAATGGATTAAACTGCGAATATTGCTCTAGTTACACCAGCCGGGCTGACATGGCGGCACTTCGGAGAAAATTTGGAGAAGACTACCAGGTGGTTAACACCAACCGGGCAGCTACTTTTTCTGCCCCGGTCAAGAAGAAACGCCAACGCTTCGTGGATAAAAACGGCCGCTGCAACGTGCAGCACGGAAACCTCGGCGGGGAGACCAGCAGGTACCTCTCCGACCTGTTCACCACTCTGGTGGACCTGAAGTGGCGCTGGAACCTGCTCATCTTTATCCTCACTTACACCATCGCTTGGCTCGTCATGGCATCGATGTGGTGGATCATTGCTTACATCAGGGGGGATCTAAATCACGGCCACGATTCGTCCTACACCCCCTGCGTGGCGAACGTTTACAACTTTCCTTCAGCCTTCCTCTTTTTCATCGAGACAGAGGCCACGATCGGTTACGGCTACCGCTACATCACCGAGAAGTGCCCAGAGGGGATCATCCTCTTCCTGTTCCAGTCCCTGCTGGGCTCCATAGTGGACGCCTTCCTCATCGGGTGCATGTTCATCAAAATGTCCCAGCCCAAGAAACGCGCGGAGACGCTCATGTTCAGTCAGGACGCGGTGATTTCCCAAAGAGACGGTAAACTGTGCCTCATGTTCCGAGTGGGCAATCTGCGCAACAGCCACATGGTGTCGGCGCAGATCAGGTGCAAGCTCATAAAGGTAAGAAGGATGCACAACTCCCTGCAACACTAAAATTAATTATAATATTCTGGTCTTTTTCATAAAGCAATCCAGATGTAACAAATGGGTCGTACATTTTGAATTAAATCTGCAAACAACTGTTTTCTCTCATGCACGACATACAGTTCTTTAATTTGCCTAAAAAAATCTGTTATTGCACAATGGGAGCACTCTTCACTGGCTGCTTTTATCTGAATAGTCTTCAATCTCTGGCTTCTCTTGAGGAAAAGTGCTTCAAACTGCACATCAAGGTTAAAATCAGGTTAAAATTAAAAAACATTTGGATCCCCAGCTGCACAATAAACATGCTGTGCTACACATGTACATCTTATTTAACAAAACAGGGTAAGGTAGAATTACCACAATCCCCATGAAGGTCTGAGGTTGGATGGTAGTTTTATAGGTGGGTAAACCTCAAAGCACCGGGATAAGAGAGAAAAGGCAGTGATGATTTTTGTTTGGAGAGCTGCATTACGGACAGTTTCCGCCAAAAAATATAGAATCTGTGAGTTAATGTGACCGGAAGGTGCAGCAGCTTTTGGGAGAAAGTGAGGAGATCTAACATTGGATGTAAACTTCAAATGCAATCTTTGAAAGCAATTTAAAAGACCCTTAAATAGAAGGAAAAGAACAACCCTTCCCTACTAATGATAAACTCAGCAGAATTTTTTTTTTTTTGCTAACACAGTTAATGAACCTCTCTCTGAAAACAAGAAATTTACAACACAAACATCTGCAAGTTCCACTGGCTCCTCTTTTAATTATCACCACAGAGCTCCCTTCAGCCACATCCATGTTTGGTGAGCAAAATGGGCCATAAAGAAGACAAACTGCATTAGCGGTGGTGCTTGGAGCTTGTTTATGTCTGTGTTCTCTTCCACACACAGCGTTGGTCAGCTTAATGATGCATGCAGGCAGGCAGAGAGCAGGAGGCAGGGAGGACAGAGCTGCTCCACACGCAGGAGCGAGGAGGAGGTTAACAGATCCACAAGCAGGAAGTACAGTCACAAAACTGTACCATAGATTTCCTGCACAGGAAAGTCGATATACAACCTTTAAACTGTGTAATAAACATCTAAATGGTCTTGTGAAACTTAAAAATGATAAAACACAAAATCAGAAGCCAATACACTAAAAACCTTTAAAGCCAGCATGGTCCTACCCATCTTTTTTGTCTAGAAAAAAGCAGTGTACGCTTTCAAATCTCCCTACAAACTGTACAAAATGCATACAGTTCCTCCTTCTGTGGAAAACAATAAACACAGCAACCATCGTGCACTTACTTTTGCTCAGGGGCTTTGTGGTCTAACCTTGTTCTTTCGCTTCAAAGACTCCCTTACCCAGACTGCAGGCCTGCCAGAGCACAAATCACCAACAAAACAAACAAAAAATCGAACAGATCAGGTGAGGCACTGCAGAAAAAATCCATTGTTCAGTATGCAAATATTTCTAAATGTTACATGACACATGAGTTGCTTGGACAAATGAAATATCATTTTAAGCTAAATGCTGGAAGTGCACTCCTTTTTTGGAGATGTTGGTGGTGCTGTTGAGCTACAGCCTGTCTCATTCAGGGCTCTATGAAAAATATTAAGATAGAGGAGATATTTTAAGGCAATTTGAGACAGGCACACGCTTTGACTCCAGTTTGTTCCTAAAGCTCCCAGTAAATGACCAGCTCAGAAACTCTTCTATTATTTCAAATTTTACAGTATTATTGAAATCTGGTTTCTGATTTGAGCTCAACACTGAATTCAAATGGTGGCCCTAACTGTGCAGCCCTGTGCTGAAATTTAAACCAAAACCAACATCTTTAAACTTTGCCAAGGAGCCAGACTTTCTTGATTTCTTCATAGTGCTCTTGAGCAGTAGTTCTCCTGGCTTGTATTTGACTTGGGCTGCTTTTTACTCAGTTTTAGCTCAGTTTGTGTGCCTGTTCGCAACAGCATGAGGTGCAATTAGTGGTTAAACATTAGGGCTGCACAATATCATTGCTGAAAATCACGATGATTTTGTTCATGATTAACCCACCTTTTTTGACTTTTCTTTTTCTCCTTTACTGTTACACAATGACCCCACCACTCTGTGTGAATTTTAGAATCAGTCACTAAAGATATACATCAGGTGTGTGCATTAAGGAGACTTAATGTCCATCCAACTGGCCAACTATATAACTAATATGCAGAGCATGAATGCCAGACATTTAAAATGTAATAACCTTCCAAATATTTCATCCAAGCTGTCCGATATTGCCCACATGGATATTGCAATGATAGTTGTGATTAAATATCGTGCAGCTCTAATAAGAATTTTGAAGGTGGACATGTGTGCGATACAGGACAATGTGTCAGTCTTACTGTCTACAGCAGATGGACATCTGTAAATCCTGTCTATGAGAAGAAAAGTAAAAACCCAGCAAAGACCTGACAATATCTGAGAAATGCAATTGATCATCTCAAATTCTAAACTGACTGCATTTTGAAAATCACTGTTTTGGGAAAAAAAAGTTCTGTCCTGCAAACTGTGATGGCCTTTTCCAAATTCAGCTTCAGAAATGTCATCTTCGCGACAGGCTGTAGGTAACAAGGTACATATCCGGTTATATGTTGACCCAACACAGGTTCATTTCTTGAGTTAAGAAGACTATGTCTGAATGCCCATTTTCTGGTTTAGTGCTTTCTTACTGGCTACCAACAAAACATAAAAAACTATACTTTTTCTCCTGCCACTTCAGAGTTGGGGATTTGAATTATTATTTCATACTCAATGATTAATAATCATAAAACAGTCAGTAATCTTCTATACCGCTTCTTCCATAGTGGGTCACGGCAAAGCTGGTACCTATCTCCATCAGTCTATGGGTTGGAGGGAGGGGTACACCCTGGGCAGGTCGCCAGTCCATCGCAGGGCAACAGACAAACAACCATGCACACACTCATTCACACACCTTAGGGCAATTTAGAGAGACCAATTAACCTAATAAGCTTTGGACTGTGGGAGGAAGCCGGAGTATCTGGTGAGAACCCACGCATGCATGGGGAGAACATGCAAACTCCATGCAGAAAGACCCCCGGCCGGGAATCAAACCCAGGACCTTCTTGCTGCAAGGCAACAGTGCTACCAACTGTGCCACCGTGCAGCCCTTCAGTCATACAAATCATCATAAAAATTATATTTCATCAATTCTGCTAATTAAACTTAAGACTGGTTAATTAAAATTTGAGCAGATACTTGCATGAGCCAGGAAATGTTGCCAGAGGTTATTAAGTATTTCACATGTCTTGGGAAAAACTTATTTTGCTCCTAAATTACATCTTTACTAAAAGAAACATGCTTGGAAGAAGAAGCTGAAGTGAGATATTACTATTTTTTTTCTTACAGAAAATGAGCAGAACCATGTAATCATTTATACATAATGGAAGAAGATATGCCATTTATAAAGCATGTCATTACTCTGTATGTCAGCAAAAATAACCACCATACTCAGCTGTGATACGTGGATATGACCAACACAAGTGCTACTTTGTGTAGGATAAAAGCAGCAGTCTTCCACCACTCTGACTGCAATCCACAGACCCACTGACCTTTTTTGGTTTGAAGTGGGCCCGTGGCCATCTGCCTACACCTGCACACTGCATGTTGGTTCTCCCTTTTCTCTTTGGTGATGCCCAGGAAGCCAGAATTAGACTTTTTGGCTCAAACCACTCAAATATTAGCAGAACCATGCAGCAATCCGCCGCTCGGCTGGTCTGCAGCAGAGACCTGATGGAGGAGACAAAATGTCTCCTCCATCAGGTCAGTTGGACCAAATACAACATACATTCTCCTAAAATACAAATATCTTTTGTCTGGAGTGTTTATTTTTATCTGTGTGGTTTTGACTTTTGATAAGTAGGATGTTCAACACCTGATAAAAGTCTTCATACCTCAAATTTTTCCGTACATTACAAAATCCCAATAAAAAAGTATTTTATAGGGATATTATGTAAGAGAACAACACAAAGGAGCACACAATAGTGAATTTGATAGAAAACCATTTATGGTTTTTAAAACAATTTTTTTAAGGTGTGCTATTGAGCCCCCATTACTCTAATACACAAATAAAATTTAGTCCATCTATGTGTAATTTATTCACAGTATCAATTCAGTTGTTTTGTGACGGCTACAGAGGTAGTTAGGGAACATTTCTAAACAAAGTTGAAAACATCCACAGCTCAGGTGGAAGAATCTGTTGAGAAGACGATTTTAGGTTAATCTGACGTTAAAGGAAGAGTGACAGGAAGAAAGCTATGGCTAAAACAAAGACATAAGAAGTTCGATCTGCAGTTTGAAAGCAAACATAACCTTTTGGCCTACATGAAAAACTGTGGTGCATAAACCCCCCCTTAACAAGGTTTCCTCTACCTTTTTTTTTCAATTTTGTTTTTGGAGCTTTTAGAACATTCCGAACATTTAAATAAAAATATTCACCTTTAAGTGCTTGACTAGTAATTGAGTTATTTGTATTTTCCTGCTCTTGTCATGAACCACACGTGTGTGTTTTTTTGTGTTGGTAGGGTCCGTTTGTGTTTGCATTGTCATCATTTTTAGGTTATTGCTGTTGAGTTCTTGGCATATCAGTTCATTTATGTGTTGAGTTTCTTATTTATTTATTGGGTTCTGTTCTTTGTGAATTTTGGTTTAGACCCTTATGTTTGTATTTGGTTTTTTCATTTTGGTATTTTGCATCCCTTGTATTCTGTTCAGCTACCGCTGTGTTCGTTGTTTCCATCGTCTCCTCAGTCAGTTTCTCCACTCTCTCAGCTGTTCTGCAGCCCTTCTGATTAAACTTACCTTGTTTTAACTCCTCCTCAGTATTTCCTCGCTGGTTTCTTTCTTAGCTTTCAACCTAGTTCCACGTCCTGTTCTGATTGTGCCAAACAAGTTTCTTTGTCGTAATTAAATCCTTATTTTCACCATGATTATCCAGAGTTTGTGTCTGCATTTTGGTCCTGTTCAAACACCCAACCTGACACCTCTATTTCAAAATCTATAGGTCATAGACTTGAAAAGATCTGTAAAAATTGACTGTAGTATCCCACACAAGTAGGAAATGTTACTACTAGGGTTGGGCAAATATTGTTTAATTCAATTTAATCATAAACTGCTTTTGTGATTTACAGTGAAAAACTAATTGTAGTTTGCCAACAACAATAATCATCAGTTATCTTTTAGTCAGTATTTCACTGTTGTCTCTGAGAGCATCAATAAACATGAGTACATGTAAAAATATGATTAAGGGATGTTCTTATGTGCTAAAGTGATAAAACTGTACTACTAATGTAACTAAAGTCCTGAGGTACTCTCTTCAATTTTGTAAGAGCAGTATTTGCATTTGCATTGCTGGGCCTGACTGCAATGAAATCAGTCATTGGCATGCAAGTCATTGGCATGCAATTACACCACAGTGATTTTTTAGATACTTTATCATCATTTATCGTTCTCCCAATAAATGCCCCAAATTAGTACCTATATTCAAACAAACCAAAAAAAAAAAAAACAGTCTCAATTTTGAATCTGTGGCGACGCTGTTTGAAACTGTGTAATCTGACCTTAAGCAATTTTTCAAGGAAGAATGGGCAAAGATTGCAGCTTGTAGATGAAGTGAAAAGTAGTTTGCAAAAGGAAAAATATGAAAAAATAACAGCAGGAACGCAAATTTAACCCTGTGAAACAAGATGGAACCTCTTGTTTACATGACTTTGGATGTCATATTGGTGCACCTAGAGCCCTGCTGAGCTGCAGTGGATGATTGCTGGATGATAGGAGGCAGAAAACAGAGTGAAACAGACCAGTGGGAGCTGTCATCCAGTCCCACCACATGAAGAGGACACACAGCTCTGTTGGAAATTTTTGACGGCCATGAAGAGCATGCTGGCAAAAAACCTCCCTGAAATGTTAACTGGGTTTACTCGTAGGATGGATGAAGGGTGGGCATGTAAAAGATATGGTAGAAAATGGTGAAAACAGCTCAAAGAACCAAAAAAAGTTCAACAATAAAAAATGTTTTTCTTATGTATTTTCATTATTTGATAGGTGCAATCTATTTCAGACATAAGTGAAATATTCTCTGCATTATTTTCCCAATAAGAGGAGTTCCAACTGCATGACTGAGCTGAGGAGGGCTGGAAAGAAGTATTGAGGCTCTTTGGAAATTGATTAGTCAGCCTCAAACCCAAAAATCATTTAAAATCTGTGCTTCTCATGGCTCTCTTATATAAACTCTACACACATTTTCCTACAAGAGTTCACACAACTTCTGCACAGCATGGTTTCTCTGCTCATATCTGCCCAAGGCATCTAAACCCTGTTCAGTTATCTGCATCAAACTATTTCCAAAAATGCAGGTTTTATTTTGGCAAAGGTGTAAAGCCCACGTTTTTTTCCTAGTGAAGTATTTTGCAAACCATAAGTCTGCTGAAGCTTGACTCGCTCTAGTCTGTGGATATTTTCCCCCTACGCATCTGTTTAAAAACATGGAAGGTGTGCGCAAACCTTTGTAACTCAAAATTTAAACTTCAATACTAAAATGGAATTGTTTTTTGGGTTTAGGAGCCTGTGCACTATAAGTTCCAATGACATTTTGGTCCACCTATCTGCTGCCAAATTAAAACATTTTTAAGTGGGTAAGGGAAAAAAGAGCACAAAGCCCAAAAAGAAAATGATTAGAATTCGTATTTGTAGCACCATCAGTTAGTGTCTAATTTTTAATATCGGAAGAATACAAGCCTCCACAGTAATCTTATTTTAGACACACTAACACAAAGTCTATTTAATAAATAATGAGACAACGGCCAGGCTTTCTTATTATCTTTGCAGCATTGAATATGAAGTTATGCAAGTCTTTGTGTGCAACCTAACCATTATTGTATGTTTTACCAAGGCATTGACACTGAATATTCAACAATTTTACCTTAGTCATAAAAAAAACTAAGTGTCAGATGAATTTACAAAGTTAATCAGAATTTGCAATACAAGGAGGTGCAGTATATTTAATTTGGTTCAGGTTCAATTACAGGACCCTCAACACTTACAGGGGTTGGACAATGAAACTGAAACACCTGGTTTTAGACCACAATAATTTATTAGTATGGTGTAGGGCCTCTTTTTGCAGCCAACACACCGTTAAATTCGTCTTGGGAATGACATATACAAGTCCTGCACAGTGGTCAGAGGGATTTTAAGCCATTCTTCTTGCAGGATAGTGGCCAGGTCACTACGTGATTCTGGTGGAGGAAAACGTTTCCTGACTCGCTCCTCCAAAAACACCCAAAGTGGCTCAATAATATTTAGATCTGGTGACTGTGCAGGCCATGGGAGATGTTCAACTTCACTTTCATGTTCATCAAACCAATCTTTCACCAGTCTTGCTGTGTGTATTGGTGCATTGTCATCCTGATACATGGCACCGCCTTCAGGATACAATGTTTGAACCATTGGATGCACATGGTCCTCAAGAATGGTTCGGTAGTCCTTGGCAGTGACGCGCCCATCTAGCACAAGTATTGGGCCAAGGGAATGCCATGATATGGCAACCCAAACAATCACTCTGGGCATGCAACAGTCTGGGTGGTGCGCTTCTTTGGGGCTTCTCCACACTGTAACTCTTCCGGATGTGGGGAAAACAGTAAAGGTGGACTCATCAGAGAACAATACATGTTTCACATTGTCCACAGCCCAAGATTTGCGCTACTTGCACCATTGAAACCGACGTTTGGCATTGGCATGAGTGACCAAAGGTTTGGCTATAGCAGCCCGGCCGTGTATATTGATCCTGTGGAGCTCCCGACGGACGGTTCTGGGGGAAACAGGACTGTTGAAGTGCATATTTAATTCTGCCGTGATTTGGGCAGCCGTGGTTTTATGTTTTTTGAATACAATCCGGGTTAGCACCCGAACATCCCTTTCAGACAACTTCCTCTTGCGTCCACAGTTAATCCTGTTGGATGTGGTTCGTCCTTCTTGGTGGTATGCTGACATTACCCTGGATACCGTGGCTCTTGATACATCACAAAGACTTGCTGTCTTGGTCACAGATGCGCCAGCAAGACGTGCACCAACAATTTGTCCTCTTTTGAACTCTGGTATGTCACCCATAATGTTGTGTGCATTTCAATATTTTGAGCAAAACTGTGCTCTTACCCTGCTAATTGAACCTTCACACTCTGCTCTTACTGGTGCAATGTGCAATCAATGAAAGCTGGCTACCAGGCTGGTCCAATTTAGCCATGAAACCTCCCACACTAAAATGACAGGTGTTTCAGTTTCATTGTCCAACCCTTGTATTTGCACCCTTGGTAAAGATGTGCAACAAACCTGTATATATTAATCTGTTATTGCAATATATCTTTTAACAAAAATGTAGAAAAATCCAACCTTTATTTTAAATACATAAATTACAATACCATGATGATAAACAACGGTTTTAACATCACCCCCCATATTTCTTTTTTAAATAATTAAAAATAAATATAAAGTAAATTAAGTTTTTTTTTTATTTATACATCGAAATAAAAGTTAAAACAGTGGGTCAAATAATTTTTATCTAGTAATCCTGGACTTCCTGTTTTCCATTAATAAAACATATGAAATAACAGAAGTCTATTCTATTAGCCACTCTTCAAAATGGAAAACACATGAGTACATACCATTCAAAAAGCAAATGTATTTTGATATTCATAAGTCAGTAAATTGCTGTAAGAAAAGGACCAGAGGACCTGAGTTTTTCTTGCCTCCATACACATTGAGGAGGATGGTAAGGGAGGTACAAAGATCTATGTTAGAACGCTGCAACAAGGGAGGCGTCTTGTGGTCTATATAATAACCATTAGATGCCGGCACGTTGTTTGGGGGGAATGCAAGGAAAAAGCCTACATTTGATCTACCCTAACAAATTTAAACATGTGGAGATTGCTGAATGCTACTCTGACTTTAACTGGAACAAGCAGGCTAAGGCCAGATGAGACTATGATTGAGCTTTTCGTCCACAAACAGCACAAGTAGATTTGCCATGAAACAAAAAGAAATTGGGTTGTCAATTGGTCTTTTATCAGGATATTATCCAAAATGTGGATGCATCCAGACACAACATCCAAGTTTGTCCTTTGCAGTCCCAGTCCCCTGACCTAAACCCTAAAGAAAACGTGTGGGTTGGGCTGAAGAGAGGAGGGCATAGGAGAGCCATCAGTACTCTGGAAGATCTACTGATATTGTTCAAAGAGTAATGGTCACATTGTGAAATGTAATAAAAGACTAAATTCAGCCTTATTGGCCAAAGAAGGGTATACATATACAAATATATTAAAGTGCCTATGACACGCTTTCCCCACAAATGTAGAAATTGAAAGAAAACATCTTAATATTGAAGGAATTGGGCAGTAATTTACATGATAATGGGATTAAAGACACGATAAAAGACAATTGTGACACAAAATAGGCATATTTCAATGTTAAATTTTGCAAGTCCAAAGTCGCCTGGAAATGAAGTGAAAGGGGAAGTCTCCATTCATTCATTGTGTGAGCAGCACTGATAAATGGTTCAGGTAGAAGCCAAGCTGTTTTAAAAACAGCATTAATATGGTGGTTGCTGATGGTGGCAGCAATACTACGACAGCAGCTGTTAGTCTACACTACTTTCCCTCGTGGACAGGAGGATCAGAGCTGGCTGGATCAGAGCTGGAAAACCGACAAGGGACAGATGGGGTGGTCCCACCAAGCACAGCCAGTTGTGGTTGAAGTACTTTTCAACAAACTACTTTGAACAAGAAACCCCTGAATTCACAAAAGAAATGGTGTCAGAGGTCAGGATATCTGAAAGATGGAGAATCTTGAAGCAGAGTCTATAGCCATGCTGTTCAGAGCATCTGATGTGAAAAGATTGCCAAATTAAAGGTTGTTGCTGCTGTTGCTAATCAGATCAAGGCTCAGCAGGTAAGAACACTTCCTTGTCACAAACGTACATTTAGAGATCGGCAGTTATTGTTAATAATTAAAAATCCAAATTTATTTTTTATTATTAGTAATAATAATGCAAATTATTATTATTAAAATAAGATAAATTACATGGTCATCCAATATATTTTAATAAATGTTTCTCTACAGATTCTAATACAAGGTTAAAAAATGACACACCAGGTAGTGTCTTCAGGTCTTGAATCATCCCTCGTGTCTGCTGCTGCTGCTCCATGCTGCTCACTTTGCCTCCGGTTGTTTCACTCAGTGCCGTATTTACTGTAACCCTGGATTTACACTGTATCTGCTCCGGTCCAGTCCGGGCCGCAGCGTAGCCCAGAGAAGCTCCAAGAACCATACGCAGATCGTGCAATAAAAGCCGGTGATAAATGCGGTAGCAAGTACAAAACCACTCATTCTGTGGAAGGAAAACCTGTTTAACTGCTTCATTTTTCGTTTTATGCATTCAGATATTTTCATGTGTTTTGTTCTGCAATATTTTGTTCACTGATTGCAGTGAAGCTGTATTTGTTGATTAATTTGGTGCATTCAATGTTTAATTGTTTGGTTTATAATACCTTAGTGAACCCAGTAACTGATCTAACTGATCTAATGTATGCAAACTCTATCATATACACGTGTGTGTGTATATATATATATATATATATATATATATATATATATATATATATAAATGCATGCGTATGTATTAATATAGCGAGATCTAGTCTGTCTTGTGTCTAGTTAAATGGCCTTCTGCAAGCTGCACTTGTGCTCTGCCATCTGATGACAGCTGACTTTCTTCTCCTGACTCTGCTGCGTCTCTCTGTGATAGTGACAAATATTATCTAAAGAAACATCAGATTCTTCGCTGCTGTCTGTGTTGTCTGCCATTGTAGCAGCAGTCAGTTTACATGTGGCGTTCCCCTTTGACGTCAAAAGAGTGCAACAAAGTCGCAAAGGAGTAGTCTGGAAATGGCTTTTTAGTGAGATTTATGACCATATATCCCAACAACTGTTCATTTCAGTGCCATGAATTTAAATTTTAAAATATTTTCTCAATGCTTCCTTTCCATGAATGTAATTGGAAAATGATGTCACAGGCACATTAACGTCAGATGTGCCGATAGCCGATACACCGATGATGTGTAAATCAATTACTACTAAAGCTGGGATAAATTGACAAAACTGACATTTTGCTCAATATTCACAGAAATGATTGTACTACAATAAAGTATTTAATTAACTATGTCAAACATCAGAAGCTGACGTCATTGTGCAGCTCAGGTGTCGTCAACTCTGTCAATGAGGAGAATTGCTGCAGAACAATAATTGCAGTTAAGTCGTTTTTTTTTAGTAAATCTTTAAACCCAACCTCCTTTGTTTCTGAGGATGGTCTAGCAGTACTTAATCACATTTTATGTGCAATCAATTTCTTTAAGCACCCATCTTTATTTATAAGCATTATTTAAATTTTCACAGGTCTTCTTTAATAAACATCAAGAATTCCCTGCTACATTTCTAGTGTTGACATGTCATTGATATTTACTAGATCTACACAAATGTGTAGATCTAGTGTTTCCCTAAAAGCATTGAATAAAATGAATACAAAGACTTTGTAGTTACATCCTCTGAGCTTCAGGGTGCAAATCCGCTCATTTGTTAGGACAGCATGTCAGATTCAAAGAAAAAAATCAGTCGACAAGCTCTGAATCTCTGTGCAGGGGGGAGGTGTAGCAGACAGCCAATGGGGCTCTGTGAGAGAAGCTTCAACTGTCAGTATTTGCATACAGTCATCTGTCTTCTAAATCTTAAGTGACAAAGACAAAGTGAAATGCAGGACTTCCCAAAGCTATCCCGAGCTTACGCTCATGGAGCGAATGATGCTAAACAGGATTCAGCAGCCTGAAAAGGACAAACGTTTGAACACTCTCCAAATCAGCATCAAAGACCTTCTCCAACATAAACGTAAAATGAACAGGAGAAGGAAAAAGAAGTTGGTGTTGTGTGGAAATCTAAAGTCTGTTTACTCACCCCACTTCGACAGTTTGTGTCTCAGATGGACACAGTGCAGAGTGAAATTCCTGGGAGGTCATAACGATACTGTGGGCTCTGAGTAATACAGCTGCAGGAAGCATAAACCTAGACGAACACCAGCTACTGTATGAGTGCATAGCTGCCACTGTTTTAACCTGGTGTGTGTGTGTGTGTGTGTGTGCATGCGCGTGCATGTGTGTGTGTCTGTGCAATAAATAGAGAAAGAGAAAAATACAGAGAGATGGAGAGAGATATCAGTAATACCTGGGCCAGGCAAGCAAGTATGAGCCTGAAAAATCAATTTAGTTTTCTTGGGTCATCTCAAACTGGTTTCTTGAAATTGATGAGTTCACTGTACTCCAATGGCCTTCACAGTCACCAGATCTCAATGCAATAGAGATCTTTCATGTGTGGTGGAACAGGGGATTCATGTCCTGGATGTGGAGCCAAAAACTCTTGCTGTAGCAGCATGACGCCATCCTGTCAATGTGTCTTAATTTCTATTTGAGTCAAAGTTTTGCTTACTGCTAAACTTTCCAAATGTAATGCCACATCTTAGTGTACGTGTTCACTGAGCTGCACAATGTGAGCGAAACAAAGCTTTGATCGTGTCAAGAGTTAAGAGTAGAGACAGTATATGGACTTAAAATTATTAATCACACTAAATTGCAGCATTTACTGCAATAATGATAAAAGTGACGTTAAAAGCATTTAAAAATTCATTGCTCTTGCCATCATAGCACAATGCATACATAACCAATACATGTTAATATAATTGAGTCATACTTTTAAATATACTGAAAACTTTATGCTTTTTCCCACGATAATGATCAACAGTATGATAACTGGCCCCATTCCTACGTAGGAAGTGTCAAACCAGCAGAGAGACAGAAAGTTGACCTCTGGATGTATATTTTCTCAAGCTGAGCTAGCAACTGTTAGCATGTCTGGCTGGTTTATTTCTAACTGCGAACTCAGGCCTTTAAATATTATTAAAAACCTTTTATGGTTTCTTTATAGTCCTACTGTCTGGGTGAAATAGGTTGCCAGTATGAAGAAGCTTATTCTGGACGATTGCAGAATTTGGCACAAAGCTAATTTAGCCTAAAGACTGCAGTGCTAATGTATTGTCAAGGTTGGATGAAAGGGTTGAGAGGTTAACACTCCGGTGCAAACTACAGTATCAAACTATTAACCAGTATTTGTACATCTTTTTTTTCTTCATTGTTTAAAAATAAGGTGGTTCAACACTTAACTTTTCATACTATAAAGAGCCAACACTAAATGAGTTTAGTTAGCTTGTGGGAATAATATATTGAAACTTAAATATGCCATAGTTTAGAAGGGAGCAGAGATGGGATGCATGTATATTTGTGTGGGAGATAATAAAGAAGCTGTGAGCGGTGAAGAGGTGGAGATTTGTGTGTAGGAGGATGGCTTGTGCATGTATTCATAAACACTTTGTGGCAAAAAAAAAAAGAAGTTAATCACCAAGTTGCACTCAGAAGGAATGGTTTGATCTGAAATAAACTTTCTACACATGCAGCCCTATGGAATGGAAATACTTGAATTGCAAGGAGCTGGAACATCCAGAACCGCAGCCTAATAAGGGGAGCAAAAGAGTTAGCAGGCAGTTTTTGATCCATCTGACAATACAGGCAAATGTGTCTGTTCATTGTTTTTGACAGACTGTTGGATGCCCCTGCTACTGCCTGATTATCCTAAATATTTGGTTTCTGAATTATTGATATATTTGTTTTTGGTCTGCATGTGTACCAAATTACAATGTTAAACAATATTCATAATATTTTTATTTTAGCACTAGCCTTGAAGATTGTCCAATACATATAGTATACACAGGCATATTTGAAAATGTAAATGTAATTCTTAAAAAAACTATTTCCTTTGTGTTTATTCTTAAAATCTGAACATTCTTGTTTTAAATAAAATTTAAAAAATATTATGCATCTTACTTTCTCCTTTATGTCATTATCCTTCCTGCTTATCTGCTGTAAATAATTATATTCTTCCTCTGCTCTTTCTTTTCTTTCTCTTTTCTTCCTCATGGTTATCCTCCAGTCTCGTCAGACACCCGAAGGCGAGTTCCTGCCACTGGACCAGTGTGAGCTGGATGTTGGTTTTGGGACAGGTGCAGACCAGCTGTTCCTAGTGTCCCCTCTCACGATCTGCCATGAAATCAATCCCAAGAGCCCGTTTTTTGACTTATCGCAGCGCTCCCTTATGAACGAACAATTTGAGATTGTTGTTATCCTCGAGGGCATCGTGGAGACCACTGGTGAGAAAGCCATTCCTGTTGCTCGTTTTCTGGTGCCATTGCTTCCCATCTTCAGAATTCCCACACAGAGTTAAAATGTTAACATCTTTTTCTGTTTTGCATGTTTAAAAAAAGGAATTGGAAAGAGAGAGAAAGAATAACATGTGAGTGAGGGACTGATTGAATTATGAAGAATATTTTATAACTCCATAATCAGTTTAAGCCCACTTTATGCATAATAAATGCCTGTGGTCACAGAAGTGTGTGTCACTGTGATGAATGTGCTGGGTTCTCGTGGTTCTGCTGCATTTCTCTGATGACAGTAATAAGCAAGAGTTGGTGTACAGCCTGCAAACTGCAAGGAAAATCCTCAGCAGCAACACTGATCCCCCTGTTGCATATTTAACGGACTGATTCTTCCCTAAAGTCTAATGCAAATAAATTAATCTCCCGTCTTTAGCTCTGTCTCTATCCGTCCCTCTTATGTTGCACTTTGCCACTGTTGTAGTAGAGACAACAGAGCTGAACAGACTCCAGAGAGAACAGGAGGGAAGGATCAGCAGGAAAGCAGCAGCCCAGTCGCTGCTCTTTTCAATGCACCATTAATCTGCTTACAGCCAGACGATTAGCATCATGAAGGAAATATGTAAAAACCACGCCAAGTCCAACACCTACACAAGAATTCATGTACATCTAGCTGCCCCTGGCACATCCTCATTTTTTTCCTGACAGGTTACCAGGCATATTATTTATAATTGTTAGTCTCAGTATAAACATTGCAGGGTTTCTTCTTCATTTCTGAAAAAGGCAAACAAATAAAGTCCAAATCTTGACTTTTACACTCAGGAAAATCATTTTGGCTTTTGTCTTATTTGTTTGGATTTCATTCATGCATTAAAGTCACAAATAATCATTATTTTTTATTTTTTTAAGCACTAGTGGCCTTTATTTTTGTCAGTAAGCTAACCGGAAATGGCATGTAGAGAGAGGAAAGACATTTGGCAAATGTCAATGGGCCAGGACTCGAACCGTGTTGAGGACCAAGGCCTCCGTACGTGGTTCGCGTGCTTAATCTCTGCGCCACCGCCACACCCACAAATTATTAAAAAGTTGGAGTGAAAGGTTATCCTTTCTGAAATACACAGAAATAGAAAAACACCACCAAGAACCACAAAAGTAATAACATTTTGAAGAGGCCCAGCAGATGTTTTGGTTTAAATCTGATAAAAATATCTGTGGAGAGAGCAAAAGATTAGCATGATGGCTAGAAGGCCTTGCAATTTTAAAGACTTGGAGCTAATCACCAAAAATAAATAGTCAAAAATACCACTGGCAGCATGTGAAATGCTGGTCAGAACATACACATACATTCCAACTGCTGTAATGCCAATAAGGATTTTTCCATTGGCAATTGAGATGGGTAGAAATAATTTAATACAGGCATTTTTTTTATGTAAGTAATACTGACTCTCCTTATACATAGTTTTACTGTCTTTTAAGAGAGGTGCCAGTATCATTGCTTAACAGAAAAAAAACTTCTTGGTTAATTACAAATAATTTCACACCTAAATCTTCCAGGTGTATGCATAACCTTAACTGTACCATAGAGTTGGACTGAATGGTTTGCATTAGCCAACTCAATTCTTACATCATGCAGAGGTTATGTGTCACTTTAGCCCTCTTTTGCACAAAAAGGCTGTAATAAAATGTACCGATTTGTCTATCGGACAGAGTTGCAGACTTACAGCATCCGCCTCTGCTAACATTAAAGTGGATGGGGTTAATGCAGCTTTTAAATGACAATATTTCACTAATCAGGATATAATACATTTCATTAGGTCTTCTGAAAAAAATAGATGAATAAAATGTCACATGAACAGCAGAAAGAAAGATTACTTTAAAATACTAAAATTAGCAACAAACGTTTATGGACAAATTGCCAGATGAGGTAGTTGAATATCTGTACCTGCCAGAACAATTCAAGCCAGGAATTTCAATTTCACCTGAAACAACATAGGCTTAGGACCTTGGTTCTTGCATCCCAATGCTAATATTCTGTGAAAGCTGCTGCCAGAAATGTTCACATAAAACCTTCTTCTGGGATGTCCTGCTTGCCGTCTGCCAAGTATTTGTTTTGCTGGGGGCTTTTATTTTATGCAAGATGCAGTAAGCATTATCCAGGTGGGTGGATACCCATATGATACCTGAGAAATGAAGCTATAATGCCATGCCTGTCAGGCACAAAACCCACAAGCCTCCAATCCTCTAGTATTGCTGTTGTCATGAGTGTTAAAAAAAACCCAGCAAATAACAGAAAAGTGCTTAAAAATTAACACTGCACTTGTAATCAAAGCCAAGACTCTAGGCTAAAGTACTTAAAAATGACCTTTGAGATAATGTAGGGCAGTTAAATGGTTTTGGTAGATGAAGAAGTGTAGTGAGCCGGGAATAGCATCAGGCTATGACATAACACTGCTCTCTTCGTCCCTCAGAGGTACGCAATAATACTCCTACTCCTCAGTTAACCGCAGCTTTCACCTTAGCTCACACTGTAGCACAGCTGTGTACTTATTGATCATGAAGAACCTCCGAAAAATTCTACTTGTAAATAAAATTAAACAAGAGTTGAGGTCAAATTAGGAAAAAGTTATTGTGCACATAATGCAACAAGAACACGAAGTGAGTTAAATTTAGGCATTTAACTCTACAATCCATCCATCTATCCACCCATCCATCGTACTGTGCAAGTGTTTAAAGTCACAAGTTTCTAAATTAATTGCTTTCAATGAACCAGACTATCTCACATTCTTTTCAAATGGTCCTGACCATTACATTTTAAATCTGAGTGGTGTTTTGTTATTGGACTTCAGTGCTTGTCAGGGATTGTCCATAATGAATACCATGTTCAAACATAAGGGTGTCCATCAGTGCACTTGGCACCAGGAGACCCTAGGCAGGAGGTCAATGATCAACTTTGTTGTCGTATCATCAGACCTTCGGCCGCATGTTCACTCGGGAGAAGAGAGAGGCTGAGCTGTCCACTGATCACCACCTGGTGGTGAGTTGGATCTGCTGGAAGAGGACAAAGCCGGACAGCCTTGGCAGGCCCAAGTGCATAGTCAGGGTCATGGAGAAGGACTACCGTTTGGCCTCAAAGAGATTCTGACAAACCGTCCGGCGCCTCTGGAGGGGGAAGCAGTGCTTCGCCAACACTGTTTACAGTGGGAGTGGGAGGCTGCTGACCTCAACTGGGGAAGGAGTACTTCAAGGATCTCCTCAATCCTGCCATCACGCATTCCCTGGTGGAAACAGAGGCTGGGGACTCGGAGTTAGACTCTTTCATCACCCAGGCTGAAGTTGCCGAGGTGGTTAAAAAGCTCCATGGTGGCAGGGCTTCAGGGGTGGATGAGATCCGCCCTGAGTACCTCAAGTCTCTGGATGTTGTGGGACTGTCATGGTTGACACGCCTCTTCCACATTGCGTGGCAGTCGGGGACAGTGCCTCTGGACTGGCAGACTGGGGTGGTGGTCCTCCTTCATAAGAAGGGTGACCGGAGGGTGTGTTCCAACTACAGGGGGATCACAGTCCTCAGCCTGCCTAGTAAAGCCTACGCCAGGGTATTGTAGAGGAGAGTCTGGCCGATAGTCAAACCTCGGCTTCAGGAGGAGCAGTGTGGTTTTCGTCCCGGCCGTGGAACACTGGACCAGCTCTATACCCTCGAGGGTATAGCTCTATACCCTCGAGGGTACTCGAGGGTTCATTTGCCCAACTGGTCCACCTGTGTTTTGTGGACCTGGAGAAAGCATTCGATGGTGTCCCTCGAAATGCCCTGTGGGGGGTGCTCCAGGAGTATGGAATTGGGGGCCCTTTATTAGGGGCCATCCGGTCTCTGTACAAGCGGAGCAGGAGTTTGGTCCGTATTGCCGACACTAAGTTGGACCTGTTCCCGGTGCACGTTGGACTCCGGCAGGGCTGCCCTTTGTCACCGGTCCTGTTCACTTTTATGGACAGGATTTCTAGGCGCAGCCAAGGGCCAGAGGGGGTCTGGTTTGGGGACCAGAGGATTTTGTCTCTTCTTTTTGCAGATGACGTGGTCCTTCTGTCCCCCTCTAGCCAAGACCTACAGCATGCGCAGGGCTGTTCGAAGCCGAGTGCGAAGCAGCTGGGATGAAAATCAGCTCCTTCAAGTCCCATGCCATGGTTCTCGACCGGAAAAGGGTGGCTTGCCCTCTTCAGGTTGGAGGGGAGTTCCTGCCTCAAGTGGAGGATTTGAACTATCTCAGGGTCTTGTTCACGAGTGAGGAAAGAATGGAGCGGGAGATCGACAGACGGATCGGTCCGGCTGCCGCAATAATGGGGGCACTGTGCCAGTCTGTTGTGGTGAAGAGAGAGCTGAGCCGAAAAGCAAAGCTCTCGATTTATCGGTCGGTCTACGTTCCTACCCTCACCTATGGCCATGAACTTAAGGTCATGACCGAAAGAACGAGATCCCGGATACAAGCGGCTGAAATGAGCTTCCTCCATAGGGTGGCCGGGACTCGGAGTAGAGCCGCTGCTCATCCACATTGAGAGGAGCCAGTTGAGGTGGCTCAGGCATCTATACCGGATGCCTCCTGGACGCCTTCCCCGGGAGGTGTTCCAGGCACGTCCCACCAGGAAGAGGCCCAGGGGACGGCCCAGGACATGCTGGAGGGACTATGTCTCTCGGCTGGCCTGGGAACGCCTTGGGCTGGAGGAGGTGTCTAGGGAAAGGGACGTCTGGGTGTCTCTGCTGAGTCTGCTGCCCCCGCGACCCAGTCCCAGATAAAGCGAAAGATGACGAGTACGAGTATTTTCAGTCTGGTTCCCGAGAGGAGTGTGTTTTTTAAGCCACTTAACCTTGGCCTATTGATCATGTAGATATTCATCTTTTTTTAAGGGATAACCAAGCGTTATCCATACAGAAGAGTCAACTTAGCAAAGAACCTATTTTAAAGCAGATTTGAAATTCCTTGTAGTGGAAACCTTAACATCTAATAGATGTTTTTTGTTTGGATATGTTTTGTATATGCTGTAAATAATTATCTTTTGTCCCCCATTTTACTTATTTGTATGAACAAGCGGTGTAATATCCTTTTATTATTAGGTAGAAAGACAGGACAGAAAATGAGCAGAAAATCAACTACAGGTTCAAACCTGTATGACCGGCGGGAGCGCCGGCGCTTTCATTTGCATATCTATTTTTAAAGGCCTGTAGAATTGCGACCAAATAAGCAAGAACAATACTTTTTTTTGCAAATGAAACCGGAGAGTTCAACTTAAATATTCTACTCACCACGGTTTTTATTTTCCAGAAACTGATTCAGAAATCCAGTAAAAAAAAAATCGCAAAAAACAAACCAGCAGTGTGCTTCCTACATCGGAATATGCGTGATGACATTGGTGGATGAACTATCACATGGTTTTCTTTCACACCAATGCCCGCAACAATCGGAAGTGATGTCATCTCCTGGGTGTTTTTTCCCGGGAGTGGTCTTTTTTTCCCCAGAATTGGTAGTTTTTTCGCGGTAAACTTCGCTCACACTTTCGCTTTCATTTTCGTTGTTTTTTGCACTTTTTATTGTTTGAAGATGGTCTTATGAACATATATGTGTGCTCATAGGTATTTGGCACACTTAGAGATTTAATTACACTTCTGTAAATAGTTTATTTTGATGTACATATCTTTTCTCAAACTTTTCACAATGTACATTTTATAATCGTTTTGGTCTCTGTTCATAAAAATTAGTGTTTGAAAGGGTTTTGTGCAACTTTTTTATATTGCAATGTTTGAGGGATACAGCTATGATATTTCTGTATTTAGGAAAATATGTGCAAAAAAAAACGATTTGAATTTTTCTGGTGGTTAATTGCACTTTTTAGCAATTAACTTAGTTAATATGGAGTTATTATATACAAAATATTAAAATTTAGGATGTAAGGGTTTTATTGATATATAACAAATTGAAATGCTTCAAAAAATGGCTCTACAGCATGTACAAATGTAAAAATATGCTCTGGCGAACTTGTTCTATGGTAGATCATACAGGGTTAAAGAAAAAACTTAAAAAGACCTTCAGAAAGACTGGAACCCTATTAAATGAAAAGTAGCTTGCAAAAGTATTCATGCCCTTAGAGTCTTTTCAGATTTTGTCGCAATGAAATCACAAAAAAACTGCTATGTGTTTCTTCTTTTAGGGACTTTATGTGATAGAGCAGCAAAAAGTAGGGCATGCATATGAAGTGGAAGAAAAATGATACATAGTTTTCAAAATTTTGTACAAATCCAAATTTGAAAAGCGTGGCCTGCATGTGTACTCAGCCCTTCTGGGTCAATACTTTCTAACACCTTATGCTACAACAATAGCTGCGTGTCTTGTATAGTATTTCTCTAACAGCTTTGCAGTTGTAGAGACTGATTTTTTTGTTTTTATGTCTGGACTTTGAATGGGCAATTCTAACATACCAACATGTTTTGATCTATGCCAGTACATTGTAGTTCTGACTGAATGTTAATGGTCACTGTCCTGCTGGAAGGTGAAACTCTGCCCCAGTCTTAAATCATTTACAGCCTCCAACAGGTTTTCTTCTAGAGTTGTCTTGCATCTAAACTCCATGCATCTTTCTATCAACTCTGATTAGCTTCTGGTCCATGATGAAGAATGTAATTTTACGGCATGATGCTCCCATCACCATGTTTCAGGGTGGAAATTGTAGGGTCAGAGGGATGTACAATGTTAGTTTTTTAATTTGCTTGTATGCCAGAAAGGTCAGCTTTTGTCTCGTCTGACCAGAGGCATCTGTGTTCCCTCCTTGGATTGTAACAAACTGCAAACAGGACTTCTGACCATTATGGAAGAATGGCAAGAAGAAGCCATTGATGAAAGAAAATCATAACATTTGAGTGTACAACTAATAGTTGAAGTGTCAATAGAATCTTCCACATAATCTGTGTAGCTCCTGAAATTGGCCTTTGGAAATTGTGGCAAAATCAATACTTTTGGAAGCCACTCTAATTCCTCTGGCAAATTCTACATCTGACCAAGGCCTTCTCCCTGTGACTTGAGTATGCAGTGCATCTTCCAGGAGATGTTCAGACTTTATTCAAAATTCATCCTGGTTGGTGGAACTCACGTCTGTGTTTAATAAGTTAAGCCAGCAACTCTTTAAAGGAAGCCCAGGCCAGCTTCCTCAGCATGGACTCAAATAAAACTTTCACCTTTTAGCTCTTTTGTCTTTTCACCACAAAAAACAGACAAAGCCTCTGTGTGGTTGGTGCTAAAATCAAATTGTAAATCTTCTGCACTGCTCCCACCCACAAATAGAAAATGCAATGCAAAGATATTTGAATTCCTCCATATGAGGAAGCATCTCACTCCTGACCCAAAACAGGATTCTTTGTTCAAAAACCCTGATGTGTGTATGTGAGTGCTGATTCGGGTTTTTGCTGGCTGTCATCACAACAAACACAATTACACTCCTAATCTACGCTGGTAGCAGAAAATTGGATAATCTCACAACAATGCTGCCCAAACTGCAGCCACACTGCTTTACACTGCAGCCTGGAAAGATTTAACTTATTCCAACTGTCTATAAAGATGCTTTGTTTCTTGCAACATCGTCCTTGTTATTTACACTACAGTACATTAGGCAAACTTTGTGACTAGAGAGACACTGCTATAATAGATTATAAGAGCTTTTAATTAGCTTTCCTGAACTGCAAAATACTTTTAATAATGTTCATTATTGTGTTTTCATGTGATTAATTTGAACTGTGATTGCAGAAGTAGTCCTGATCCTGCGTTCTTTAGTAATAAATGGGAAAGGAAGAAGATAATGAGACAGAATGCTGTCCTTTTGCATTCCTCCATACAAGCCAATTACTGTTTTATTTGGACCTTATTTATTGGAAGTCACTGAGATAATTACTCACCCATCACTGTTTTGTAGGTATGACATGCCAAGCACGGACGTCATACACTGAAGATGAAGTTTTATGGGGCCACCGCTTCCTTCCTGTGATGTCTCTGGAGGAGGGCTTCTTCAGAGTGGACTACTCTCAGTTTCACAGCACATTTGAGGTACCAACACCACCATACAGTGTTAAAGAGCAGGAAGAGAAAAACTCATTGCCTTCCCCTCTGTCCACTCCCACCCCCGCACTGACTGACAGCTACGGTGCCCGGCGTGACCGGGTGTTTTCTGTGGATTGCATCAACACTTCAGTGGAGAGGGGCCGTCAGGGAGGGGCTGGCGGTCGGCTGCCAAGCAAGCTGCAGAGGATGAGCTCATCGGGGAAGGAGGACCTGCAAAGGAAGGTTCTTCTACTCAGCTCCCAGCACACAGAGAAAGCGTGCAGCACAGGGGACCTCCCCATGAAGCTACAAAGGCTCAGCTCCTCACCCAGTCCTGGAGCACAAAATCGGCTACAACTCAAGTCACTCAAGGTGGGCTTTGAGCCCATGACACAGTCAACAGGAGACCTGTACCAGCGCAGCCCACCAACTACGCTCTCACCCACTCCAGTGCCCATGCACAGCCCTCTTCTCTCAGCCGGAGGGAGGCTGGAGGACAATCTTCCACCAAAACTACGAAAAATGAATGCTGACCGCTGAAATCTGGACAAGCACAATCTACAGCAAGCATGAGAAGGTGGTGCATATGGAAACACAATGAAAAGCAGTTATAACAGGGAAAGAAAAACACACTGGCAATTTATACAATTTTCTTCTTGAGAAAGGACTTTACTGGAATTACTGTGATTTTTGTGTTTTGTAACGATGGAATAGATGCAGATTATAGACGCATATTTACTGGATAATTCTGAGAAGAGTTGTGCATGTCTACAATAAATCCATTGTTTTATTTATGCACCACTATACTCAATATTCAATTCTAGTTTTAATCAAATATAAATTATATTACAATGAAAGCAAATGCAGTTCGATATTCTCTGCCTTGTGTTTTGATTCCTGTACTAACTAGGACAAAGCCCATCATTAGCCTGAAAATGTGACTTTCAGCCAAACAATTTCGAGAGCTGTCAAGTAAGTGTTGGTACAATGTCTTTGGACCCACTATCAGGTATCTATGAACTGAAACAGTCATATAAACATAAGCATAAATAAGTCAAGAAAATAAGTTACTTGCAGTAAGAATTACGAAACTCCCACTCGATCACATAAAAATACAAGAGGGGAATAATGAAATACATTGTAACTGAAAAATTAGACATGAAGTGTGTACACTAGATCTCAAAAGTGTGTATAATTTTTGATAATTTCAGGTTTTTCTGTTGCCAAAAATAAGATCATGATAAATTATTTAAAAACTTTTTCACTTGTCAAAATTTGACTTCTGTTTCACATGCTTAAGAGTGAACAGACATTAAGTATAAATTTATAAACTTGAGCAGAAATAAAATCAAAGCGAAAGAAACAATATGTACACATACAATATATATATAAAGCCCATATAAATACATATATTAATATATATATATATATATATTAGTATATACTGATACAATATACATATATATACTAATATATAATATATATATATATATACACACATATATACATACATATATACTATATATATATATATATATATACATACATATATATATATACATACATACATTATATATATATTATAGTATATATTATATATAATATATATATATACACACATATATACATATATATATATATATATATATATACATACATATATATATATATATATTTTTTTTTTTTTCTAATAAGGCAGGTTATAAGGCAAATAAGCTTATAATGTAACCCATATAAAGCACAATTAAAGAAAAACCCAAAGAAATCTTTTTGATGGAAAATTTTTTTATAATAAGCTAAAAAAAACTTTTAATCTAATTTTAACATTTTGTCCTATTAGTTACACATTTGACATCAATTTAAATGAATCTCAATAACCTGAAAAAAGTTTAAAAGTTAAGCTGTGTTTGAAAAATGTTTTTTGACATTAGCTTATTGGGATTTATTTTAAACCAGACTTTACAGAAGTGAAAAATGGATGAAAATGATCTTACTACACAACCTTGGATGGAATCATGGAATATTGAAACCTTCAGGTTTCAGGTAGAAAGCTGAAGCTGAAGACCATCAGCCTCACAGTAAGATTAGGCTTACATTAAATTCAACAAAAAGAGTGGCTTCACCTTCAAAAGGTCTTGGAATGCCCTTGCAAAATCCAGAACTATTGGACAGCTGACCAAATATATATAACTATCCCAACAATAGGGTACACAGTCCTTGCTCATAGTCCTTTTTCAATAAAGTGTGATCATAGCTGTTAGAAACAGGGTAAATAATAATGCTGGGTAGATGCGACAGAACCTCCCAGCTGCACATCATTGGGTCAGCATTTCTCAAGTATCACTAGCACCTCAGATTTCATTTTACTAAAGCATCACAAAAACAAGAAAAATAACTGATTTCCTATGCTTTGCCAGTCCACACAAACACAGAGCAACAAGCACCCCCACAACCATTATCTATCCACAGATTCAAGCACCCACTCACTATACACAAAGCCGAAACTGCTTCCTACAATCATCCTGTGATCTGGCTGCAAATAGAGGCTAGTGTGTTTGGTCGCTCATATGGTTTGTCCCATTTCTCATGCTGTGTGTGACTTTACCAAATAACACAAATAAATAGAAATAGATTCATTACGAGGAAGAGCACCTCATCAAAACATTAAGATGGTTAGAATGAAAACCAAAATAAAGTAGACGGCTGACATACTGTTTGACGTCAGGTATAGTTTTTACTACATCTCCTAATGATGAGTGGAGATGGAGTATGAGGTTTAATACATGAAAGTGGTATGTAAACACCCTTACACTATATTTATTTATTCCCTGATGATTACATTTTTCATTACTGTCAAATGACTACTGAGTAGGCTTGTTGACACAACACTACTGGAATGGGATTACTTCAAGCTTTCCAAACCAACGTGGACTGCATGTCTGTCATTAAACTGCCATCCACGCTTATTGGGTAACCCGGGTTTTAATTGCAGTAGAATAATGTCACAAAAAAGAATTTGGAAAACCCAACCCTTAATTTGAAAGTGTTGGGGATGAGCAGCTGGGGGAGGTGACGAGCAAGTAATATGGGAACTGTGCGTAAGTAATATGGCGGTATACTGGTAAACAAACAAACACGACAAACTCAGGTAAAACAAGCCAATGAATTCAAGCCAAACATAGAAACGTTTAAAAGACTAACCACTGTCTCATATTTTCCCAATAAAACAAACTGGACGAGGAAACCTTGGACAGCCTGGAAAGCTATGTGGACAAATGTTTTGACAACCTCGCAATGGGCAAGCCACAAAAATCTGCACCCATGAACCATGAACATCAAAATGCACCCGTTCAGAGTGCTCGGCCAACACCTCCACTATCTCTCCTGAGAAAAGCTATGCTGATGTCCTGGACTCTATCAACAAGAAGCTAACCAGCCCAGATGCTCGTCTGGCATTGGTGGAAGTTCTCCACAGGGAATTCCAAGTTCTAAGGGAGTCTCTTCAGTTCTGCCAGGAAAAACTAGCTTCGCTCACGGCTGAGAACCAAACACTGAGGGATAGCGTGAAAACACTTGCCAATGGAATGACGCAGCTGTCCGGAAAAAAAAAATAAAAAATGAGGGAGACCATCCTGGATAAAGAAGCTCGGGGCATGCGGGACAACCTTGTGTTCTCTAGCATCCCAGAACGGGCAGAGGAGAACGTCGAATCCAGGGTCCATGAGTTTCTCCAACGTCAGCTGGAACTCCCAAGTGACAAGGTAAAAAGTTTGAGCAAAAAGAGCAGGTCAGAAGTCAGGGCAGAGAGCTACGGGAAATGAACCTCAGCATTAATGACCAGTATCCAAAGGAGATCCTCGATCGGAGGCGAGTACTAACTATGATTTCACTTGGGTCTAATTGTTTCTATGGTGACATGCGCTGTCCAACTTTAGCTACACATGCACAACCACAGGCACACTAAGGTTTGTCACAAGATCCAGAGGGTAGATTTATGATAATAAAAATATCTATACATAACCAAAAGATATGTATTGTCAGTATATATGCCTAAAATGTTGATGACCCCCCATTTTTCCATTCTTTTTTTATGCACAGTCTGAACACTTGGATCGCTCACATCTTCTTGGGGGCAATCTCAACTTTGGTGTAAAAGAAGAAATAGACAGGTTGAGTACAACAGTGACTCAGCGCAGTTGACAATCAATAAATATAGTTAAACAGTACATGAGTGATTACGGACTTGGGATGCATGATGATCTCTTCACCCTAACCATAGAGAACATACTTTCTTCTCAAATGTCCATCACTTACTCGCGTCTGGATTATTTCTTAGTCAGCAGCTTGTTGTTGACGGACATTTCAGACATTGAGATACACCCTTTTGCTGTCAGCGATCATGCTCCTGTCCCCTTAACTCTAGTAAATAAGAAAGAAAACCCACAAAGAAAAAGCTGGGGGTTAAATACATCATTGCTCAAGGATGAAGATTTTATCAAATATTTTAAAAAGAGTGGACTTCATATTTGAAGTCTAATGACCTCCCTGGGACATCAACATCTGTTCTCTGGGAGGCAGGGAAAGCAGTAATAAGATATAAAATAATCTCATCCTCATTACATAAGAAGAAAAAAGAAAAACATTCAGGAATTAGAAGAAACCGTTAAATTATTAGAAGCATCCCAGGAAGAGGAAATGCTGGGCAAACTACGTGAAGCAGAACTAGAATTAAAATAAATTATTGACAAAAAAAACACCAATTCTTTGTACAATTACTTCGAATAGAAAATTTTGAATATGCCAATAAATCAGGTAGCTTTTTAGCTAACCAGCTAAAAATAAATAAAGAAAAGACAACTATATTTGCTGTTAAAGACTCGACAAGGAAAACAGTTTATGATCCTGAAAGAATAAACAGCACTTTAAATTTTCAAGATTTTTACAAAGCTTTATACTCACCACAGATAGACCCATCAGATAACAACATTGATCAATTTCTGGATAAAGTAACACTTCCTAAATTATGTGACAGTCAAGCGACGGCCCTGGATGTACCACTGATCAGCCAAAATCCAGGAAGCTCTCAAAAGCATGGCCAATATAAAGGCTCCAGGCCCAGATGGATTTCCAGAAGAGTTCTACAAAGCATTCTGGAATATTTTGACTCCAATATTCCACAGAATGTTGCAGAAAACCGAGGAAAATGGCAGATTTCTGCCAAATATAAATTCTGCCGACATTAATCTCCTGTTAAAACCAGGCAAAGACCCAGTATTTCCTACCATCTGTTGTCCCATATCCCTTATTAATGTTGATCTCAAAATGATCTGTAAAGCCCTCGCAAAAAGACTAGAAAAGGTAACTTCTCTCATAATACATCCTGATCAAACTTGTTTCATAAAAGGCAGGCATTCATCCACAAAATCACACAGATTACTTAATTTAATTCCTACAGTAAAACTATTGAGAATTTTATATTATCTTTAGATGCAGAAAGAAGCATTTGATGGAGTTAACTGGAAATTCTTGTTTGCAACCTTGAGTAAATTTGGTTTTGAACAATCTTTCATAAACTGGTTAAAAATATTATACATTTCCCCAGCAGCATGTATCAGGACAAATAACCAAACATCTTCCAGCTTCTGTCTTCAGAGGGGCACAAGGCAGTGATGTCTACTTCCCCCCTCATTATTTGCTATTTTTATTGAACCACTAGTGGCAGCGATCAGGCAAACTATAGATATTAAAAGGCAGAAAATGCATGAATATTGAACACTGAATAAATTTTTTCTCAAGAGTTTTAGATTATTCTATAAATTGGTTAAAATGTACAGTTCTTCCAATGAATTGTTCTTTCCACAATTCCCTTAATACACAACTACAGTCAGGGAATATTACATATTATGTATATATATTTTTTGCATTTAAGATGAAAAACCTAATGCTCTATCCAAAACTCTGTGGAATAGCTATAGCTACACCTGGTTCAAATTTTGTAAAACATTTCCTACTAAGCACCTTTCGCTATCAGATTATTAATCGAATAATTGAAAAAAAAAAGCTTACAGATTCATCGATTAGCAAAATAATCATTAGTTGCAGCCCTAAATGGAATCCCTGGTGTCCGTTACAGTGGGGGAAAAAATCCCATATTGAAAAATATTTATTTTCAACAAAATTACAGAACAGCTTTTCATTTATGTGAAACATGGTGTGAAATAAACTCATGATGCCACAATACTAATGCCACTCATTGTGATGCATAGACCAGGTAAAAACCAATGCTTGAGCCCTGAGCTGCAAACCTTGTCAAACTGGCACTTTTGCCCCCTCAGCCAGTTTAAACCAACAGCAGGGCAGACTTTACGTGGCATGGTTTTTGTCATTTTTTTGGAAACCCAGTCACAGTCTGGCATGTTTTTGGAGCCTCTCTATAATGACTCTGACACTGATGTCTCTGCAGTTAAAAATATCAGGATCATGAATACTTAATAACAGGACAGAGCATGGAGAGGCTCATTAAACGCCCATCTTGCTGACTTCTTCGCACTGTCCCAACACTCAAATTTGACTCTGTCACATTAATGTCCGTTCCAAAATGAGGGTGTTGAATAGGCTCTAAACAAAAAAAACAAAAAATCCCTCATCTTTGTAAAATAAAACCAAGAGTAAATGAATTTGCTATCAAATTAATTCAGGGATGTTTTGATGTAAAACCGACTCATTTCTAATTTACAATAAATCTCTTCATTCTGCTGGGATGCACCACCTATGAATGTATGCTAATTAGGCCGCTTGTGGTGTCTAAAAGGGAAATGTGCCTCACAGAGCTACCTTACTGAAACAGACACACACCTGGGGATGAATAAACACAGAAGCTGTCAATCAAAACACACAAGCCACTTCTCTCCATCACAATCACCACAGCGACATAACATCTCCTTTCCCCTGAAGCAGTCAGAGCTAAAGCCTACAGCCAAGATGTGTGTTGTTTGTGTGTTTAAGTAGATCATTGTATTCTTCAGTGCCCTTCTCTGCTCACTGCTACTGAGCAAATTTAAATGCAGCATTTTAAGTGTTTGTGTCTGAGGATTGCTGTATATGGATGAGCTACTGATCTGAACTTCAGATATTGAAAATTTTCTTCTGCAATGTTAATTTATTTGGCCTTGTCCATGCAAGAGAACTACGTGGCAAGCAGGAGAAAGGTGGAAAGCAATGTGAATCCTCTAGAAAAGCATATATTGTCAATTTTTTAAACAAATATATTACCAGATTTTTTAAATGTGAGGAATATGTGGTGATGTGTTAATTTTTGATCTTTAAAGCCATTATTATTGAGTGCTGGAATAGACAACTCGTCATGGAGAAGTAGTACAAGCCTTCTGTGGAGACCACCCATTTATTGTTCTCCTTAACCAGGCTAAATATCCCAGGACTAATCAATACCTCTCTCACTGTTGCAACCCGACCCATGACCTTCAGCACCACACAATGCTCAGAGGCTTGGATAATCACTTGACCCTGCAGGTGTCAGGAGATAATGGAAGATTTGAGGTCTATCTAAAGGTTGGAGAGAGCTTTAGTCTTAACTTAGCACAATGTCCTCCTATCTCTGCAGAAAAAAACAAATCAATACCTCTGAACTTTATTATTGCAGCAGCACACAAAAGACACAAATGCATTGTCAAAGGCATACAAGACCTCCACACATGGTGCATGTTTTATTCAACACCATACTGTGCTTTTATCTTGTATCTAAAGGGATGGCTGCCATGCAACAGTTAATTCAGGATTTTTTAAATTAATGGTCCTCCAGTGTGGCGATCAAACAAACAAACACAAAACATTTTATTTAAATGGTGGCAAGATTTCATCATATTCTCTTAAATCTGTTTTTAGCAGGAAATGTCAGCTCACTGTATTATAGCTTCAACTGTGCATAATATAACACATACTGGGGAGAGATTGTGTAGCTAATAATAGATTTCTTGCAACATCTTCACACCAAAGTACAATGCCAAATGTGTCTTTGTGCATATTACCATCGTTTCATCTCCTGCCATCTAGTTTTATGTTTTTATCAACATTTGAGGATCAATTGACAATCTTGGAATGAAATGTTGATTCTCTGCATCCCCAAATTAGCCGAATTAATCAGAAAGTAGGCAAAAGAAATTATGAGCTTTCTATTCTGTGAGGCCAATGCACACCGTCACGGATTGGTCATGAGAGAATCTGAAGTTGGACTGGCCACACTGGCATCGTGCCACAACTACAACCTCCTCCTACCCACATTGCTTTGCTAAAGCTCTGAGTAACTGAGCCATTTCATTGTTGTTGGCCCTGCAGCATGTATGCAAGTATTCTGCCCCTGTTCTGACTTCAGTCAAAATCTCGCCAAGCAGTGGCAATAAACAATCCACTTTCTCCACACCAATAAGCACCGTGTTACTCTCAAGCTACTTGCATTCAGTAATCACTGTGCACCTTCCTGCAGGCCTGAAATTTATAGTAGGGGATAGGTAAACACTCCTTCAAATTGCACTAAGGCTTGGGTGTGCTGGTTGCTGGGAGGCTGAACGTTTTTCAGGCTACAGTTTAAATAAAGGCTGAAAAAAAAAGTTTACCACAGTTCCAGCGTGACTCAAAAAACAACCTCAGGCCTCAGAGCCTTGATGTTATTGGTTGACAGCAGTCAGTGAAAAACTCAGATTTTGCATTTTATGTGCATGGTTTCTTTTGGCTCTACTAAGAAATCCATACAGGGCACTGCATAAAGGGAAAGTTATCGTGTACGATGACACTGTAAGGGCTCTGTGCAGAATGCATTCTCTCATGCTGTTAATTAGCTCTTAAAAACACTGATGATGTTAAACAGAACAAAACATTGCTCTAATCTTACCTAAAATAAAACAAAATGCTCAATCTATGCTGTTACTTATAATTAAAACATCTAACATGTAAATCACATCAAGAAATGAGTGAAAATTGTCTAAAAAGGGGGAATCATTTGAAGATGAAAAAGTTTATATTTTGTAAAATAACCCTGCTGTATTAATTTCTTAAAGTATTTGTGACAGTTTGAGCATGTGTGGGATTTGAAGTGTAATACAAACGTTGGAGGCGAGGTGATTACGGCTCAAGTCTCCGGCATCACAAAGCCGTCATAAAAGCACAATTAGGCAGCACATAATAAACAAAACCATTGACCTGTTAATATCTCACGCACAGGCTCAAAGGAATAATTAAGAGATGCTTGGCAACACACTGCATGTGTTACTGTATTCTGTGTGCTTTTAGCTAACCGTTTAATTTCTGTGCTTTTTTTAAAGAATTCAATCAGCACATGCTTCCCATCAGGAGGGATTCTACACCATCTTTACATCACTGTGAACCCATGAGTGGATACGTCGAGTATGACCTGTGAACACGAGTAATGGCTTTTTTCCATGCTTCCTTTATCTATTTACTCCCCCATCCTTATCTTTTCATTTCTTGCTGTTGTCATCAAGCAGGTTGCTGTATTACTACCGCGCTGCCCTGGCTACATTGTGCCTGTTAAGCAGTTTTTCTGCTTGTACCAATCACTTGTCTGACGGTTACGTCTTCTGTGAAATTGTGCTTGTCACATGCAGGCGTGCGGGTTGACGAAATACGATCGCAGAAAATCAAACGCACACACTTTTCTACATCAGAGGTTCAGCTCCCCCTCCCTTACTTGTTTTCCCACTTTTCAGTTCCTCAATCCCTGGCTATCAGCAAAAAAAGAGGAAAACTTTTTGTAGAGATGTTATTTGAAATCCATCTGCAGACACTGACTTTTTAATCACACGCTTCTTTTTGGGGGACTCTTAATCATTCTATTCTTGCAGTGAGTGTGGAGCAGTGGATGGGGTGAACAAGAAAATGGTGACAGTGATTTGGGCAGTGAATGAAGGCTAAGAGAATAAAGAGGGACCCTATTATTACACGCTGCCGATCTTCAGCTCCATTAGAAAGAACAAAATGACCCTCATCACCCGGTCCTCCCAGCAGATGTAATTGGGTTTTTCAGAGGAAACATTCTTGGGACTTAAATTGCATTTGTTCTGTCTGCTCCAACACTACCCCCATCAGCCCACCCTGGCAGCCTGTAGGCCTCCAGGGCATGGTGGGAAATAATAATCCATGTTGTCACACTAATGGTCATGCCTCATAGCTCTATGGCCAGATGTAGAGTGATAACATTAATTCTGTGACAATGGGTGTCGCTAAGGTACAAATGAAGCAAATTTTTTTAGGATGTAAGTAGGATGAGGTTGTGAAATTATAAAGAAAGTAGTAAATGACCCATTGGTCATCTGGTCTGTCAAATTGCCTTTGTCCTCTGGTAATACCTGGAACAGAGATGTTATTAATAACATAAATTGCTGTTATAGAAGTATTTAATTGTTAAATTGCGAGCGTGGCCAACAAAAGCTGCTTTCCACCTCGGATAAAAGAATCCAATTAATGAGGGACAGATGTTGTTTTTAGACGGGATTCTTGTTTTTAAATAGGTAAGAATGATTGTAGGGGTTTTTATTTTGCTTTAGGCTGTTCCAAAACTAGTTAGCAAAATCTTTTGTTCAGAATAATTAGAGATTTGTATGTGGTTTCAACAAGACATTTCTATCCTGGAAAGAACATAGGTATACAGGCCTTTATACTCAGAAACCCTACAATGTAGCTGAAATAAAACAACAAACAAGAATGGGGCAAAATTCTTCCACAGCGACACATTGCTGTTTTTACAAACCCTTGGAGGCAGTTGTTGGTCATTTCCGATTTTACAGAGGGAGAGGTTGGTTTGGGTAGGTTTTATTCATTAATAAATTAGGTCATATTTGGAAGTAGCATTTGTATTTGCTCGGGTTATCTGTTATTAAAAATGTGCATGCTAATCTGAAACATGCAAGTGACACAAAAAGACAAAACCTGAACATGTCTGTGAGATGATAAATACATGTTCACCCCATTGTACAGCAGATAACTAATTAAAGCATAATGCATCTCTCAAGATGGCTTTCAGTTACTGTTCATGTGCTTTCGATTTGTCCTCTTCTGTTAGGCACTGCACTTTATGTTGTCATGATCAGACACAAGGACCAGACAGAAAGTGAGTGAAAAAGAAGTCAACATCAAGTAGAATCTTCAAAATAGCTTCAAAAAGCCTCATTCATATTCATTTTATAGACAGAGAGAAAGTCTGGCACCTTCTGCATAGAAATGTAGGTTAAAGTTGTATTATTAACATAATAAACACAATGGGACACAGAGTATATAAATACTTGAGAACCTGCTTGAATAAGCAAATGATGAACACATATATAAGTAAAACAACCTTCGCTTTTAATTTGGATAAATCTTAAATGCTACAGCAGATATTTTAGACATTAGCCTGAAAAACTAGGAACTATAGGAAAACTTAAATGTTAAGGATAGGCTGTAGTTTAAGCCATTCAGAAAAGAAGGTGGAAAAGAACTCCCAATTTTTATGAGTCAGAGATTAAATTAAAAGAAGAGATCATATTTCTCCTTATTTTAACTGTTGAATCCAGAATAGAACAAATTATTCTTCTAACATAAAGACCATGATTAACAAGCTTTAACTTATCTTAAAAACCAGATCTCTATGATACCAACAGATGCCTTCAGTCTTAGACTGTAGGTTTATTGGTGGTTCCTAGATTTTCTAAAAGTAGAATGGGAGTCAGATCTTTTTCTTCTTTGGCTCCTCTCTTGTGGAACCAACTCCCAGTTTTAGTCTGTGAGGCAGACACCCTGTCTTAGTTTAGGACGAGGCTTAAATCTTTTCTTTTGATGAAGACTAAAGTTTATCCTGAGCTATCCCTCTGTAGTTTTACAGCTATAGGCTTAGGCTGCTAGGGGACATACTGAACACTTTACTACACACTTACTTTCTCCTACTGCTCTACGTTATGCATTATTTGCAATTATTGCTGACATTAACTTTATGTTCTCTGTTTTTATCTTCATTTAATTACATGTTTGGTTTGCTTAGGATGAGGGATTGCTTGGGCTCAATGTATGTTATCGAATCCTTCTGCATGGATCAGAAATTGATTTTATCATATATTTCTGGATATGACCTGGATCTGTTTGTAAAATGCCTAGAGAGGACATTTATTGCGGATTGGAGCGATATGAATGAATTGAATGAACCAAACTTAATTGTTGCTAATCCCCTTGAAGGAGCCCCTACGCTCTTAAGACCATTTCACAAACCTTTACAGATACAATCACAACACTGCGGCCAGTCTCAGAAATGCTTCAGCTGGCAGTAATTGATGGCCTGAAAATGAGAACACGTTGACTGACTTCTGCTGCCTGTGAGTACACTTCTATCAAGTGAAGTGAAGTAGGTGTGAGTGTTACAGTATTACCTTAGAGTCTAAAACTCAAAATAATCTTTTCATTCACATGAAAGGCTGTTACAAACTTAAAAGCATTTCTTCTTTAAACTCTGAAAAACAATGATTCAATGAGAAGTGATGGAAGATGAGTTAGGTATTTCCTGTTCAGTCGGTTTATGTGAGCTAACACCGTCGTCTCTGTGCACCCACAAACACATTACCACTCTGCGTGGTAGGATGTATTGACAAGGTGTTAAAACAAGATAAAGATGAGCTCTGAATTTGTTGACAAATCGTTCGTGCACAGTAAACCTGTCTCACTTGCATTCTCCTTCCTCTCTTATCAGAGTGTTTCCCCTCTGGCTCCTATCATGATGTGTAGAACAGAGTGGAGATCGCCATGCCTGATGTTCGCTCTTCTCTGTTAGCTTGCCTTTGATATGCAAAGTTTGCCCCCTGCCTGCACGCCATCCCACTCGACCCACTAAACACCGGTTGCTCAGCTTGCTCCTAATCTCCATCACACTGTGTGTCTTTTAAAAGCGGCCAAACGCAGCAGAGCCTACCACACAAAGGAAGAATGCATGCTTGGCTTGAACATCTGCCTGCCTGTCAGCCTGCCAATTTGAATGTTAAAAGAGCCCCGGACATTTACAGTCGTTTCCCTCCGCAGATTAATAAAGCACATCGGCACCTTCAAAGTGGAGTCAACTGGATCAAGACCACGGGTTCTCCATCTAGTAAATAAAAAGGACCACAGCTTCACAAGGGTGCAATGTTTGGAGTAAGCAAGTTCTTCAATAAACAACAACTGTCTCAGCATGACTCTAATGTAAATGTAAATACTCTATATAAATTTAGCCAGACTGAATGTCAAAAACAGACATACCGTAAAGAGCCTTGAAAATATAGTTAATCTCTTTCCAGTGATACGGCAAGAAAGCCACAAGCATCAACTCTGCATCCAAAACTTTCAACTACATCAGTCTGATACAGACTCTTAGCAGATGTTAAAAAATTAATCAAACATAATCGAAATGTTTGACTTAAAAAAAACGTTCTAATACCTGCTAAAACACTAGCATCTTATTACGGAGCAGTCTGAGCAAACAAGATTCCTTTAGGCCTGTTTATATCTGATACTAACATGAATCCTGGCTGATTCTGACTCAGGTGTAAACCCCAACCATTCAGAGTTGACATTTACATATTTTTACCCTTTATTTATCCAGGTCTTGTTGACTTAGGCACAGAGGCAAGGTCAAACCAGATGTATATGTTGACTGTACAGAAAGATGCACCTTTTTTCCTAACCGTCATTCATTAAATCAGACTAAACTAACCTTTCCTGATTTACTTCACTTAGGTTTACCCAAATTATGTCTGGTTGCTAAATACTAGAACAACGACAAAGAGCATTTCTAGAGAATTTTTAAAAACTTTTCAATGTCATTCAATACATTCTCTTAAAAATTTGTGTAACTTGGGTCAAATATTTTAGGTATCATTCCACAAGCTTCACAGCCGTGTATGGCCGAGCTGGTGACCAGCATGAGGAGGAGCTGCCAGGCTGTTGGTTGTGTACGGTTCTCTCACACACTACTGAGGCCCCTGCTTTTTAAATAAATTGTTAAATTGCCAATATATCTTGTTTCCTCAAGCTTCAATCATCCAGTTCAATAAACTATGACAAACAAGAGTCAATAGTGAAATAAGCTGTTTGGCATTGGCAACGGAGATTCAATTTCTCATGAGCACAACCCATATACTCAACTCTGCTGCTACACCCACAAATACATATTCCTTAAAATGGTGGCAGTATTTTCAGGGAAATAATCAGGCTTTCCAATAGTGTAAGACATATTACCAAGAAGCATTAGTACAATAAAGAAATAATTGACCAATCATGAATTTCCTTATTTTTGTAGCTTGTAATTCTCTATTTGTAGTGTGAACATCAATATTTGGAGTTTGCACCCTATGATTTCAGCATTCATGCTCAAACTATTCAGGTCTTCCAAAGAACATATTTAAACCATATAAATCATATTTAAATTTACCTCTTCTGTATGTTCTTTTTAGTTCCTATTCTTGTTAGCAGAAGAAACTAATCAAAGACAAATTCAACTATGGAAATATAGTTAATATTCAGTGATTCAAAGTTAATTTTCTTAAATTGTGTGATAAAAAGGCCATAATAAGACAACCTGGATTCTGTCATGTTACTGCTCACAGTAAGACAGTAAAACCTGGTCAAATGTTGCTCTTTAAACACTGAGTCCCAGCAGTTAAACAAGCATCAAAATTATCCAGAGATGAGTCTGATGGCATCTAAAGGCTTAAGTTGGATACCTATTCCATCCCACAGATGCCTTCAGTTAAATCAGTGGGGTCCAAAGGATATTTTGTTTTACAGCTGATGTTAGTTACATTATCTGTGGACCCTCACATTTGAATACATTGGTGTACCGAAGTGTTGATGGTTAATGACTGCAAGGTTATCAGGATCTGTAGCTCCAAATCAAGCATATATATCTCCACCATCAAGCGTGACAGATATTTGGACAGATGAGACTAAATAAAAGAAATCACTATATTGCACACTCCTTTACCTGGAAAAGCACAGCTTCTCCATCATGACTTCATTGTCGTTTATTAAAAAACAACAGAGTGGACCATGTTTGTTTCTGTACACTTCAGGTTACATTTAAATAATTTACACCCAGATAAAAACCAGATCCTTTTTATCTTCTAATTTGGCAGACTTTACCACAGGTCTGTGCAATTCTGAGAATAAAATACTTAGAACTAGATCTAAAGCTTTTAAGGACCTAGGTCCTGGTGTGAAATCAAACAAGAAGGCTTCAGAGTTGTGCGTCTGTGGTTCAGACACATCCACTTTTCTGCTTTGCCTTGTCGTGACTCAGCCTTTAGTCCAGTGATGTGAGAAAGAAACCGGCCAACTGTTTAGAACCAAGTCCCGGAGCTCTAGTTAAATCACAGACTTGACAGACAGAAAAGACAGGCGACATTCAAGAGAAAATCTGAGCCACTTTTTTACTCTTTCATGTCATCTTTCTGCTCTTAGATTGTCACCTGTGATAAAAAATGTCACAATATATAAGTAAAAGTTTTTGAACAGCTTCATGACAGACAGTTGAATGTTTGATACTGTAATTAGCTTCTACTTTGCCACATCCTGTCACCACCTTTGTCAGCATTACATAAAACTGGGAAATGCAGAACATCACAGCATCTATTGTTCTCCCTACAGGAGCCCCCCCCCCAACTCTGCTTAATCTCAGCAGTAAATCTGACAGTTTGTTGGTGGGGGATAATATTCTCAGTAAGCACAGAAAATCCCTGCAGGGAGGTTTCCCCTCTTGTTAATACTAGTAATATTATGTATGACTGGTGATTATATGAAATGCAACACCACAAAATAAGGGATGGCCACCCTTTACTTCTTTTTGTCAAGCTGCCTTATTTTTGTTTCATATTAATGTCATGCCATTCACACAAACAGGCAACTGGCTACAGGAGGAATCTTCATAAATCATGTCAAATAGTTACTATTGAAACAAGCAAATTTAGTAAGCTTGGCTTTTGGTATTTCTAGTAAAATAATTTAAACCATAACAGCTGTAATGTCAAATATTCACTGAAGCAGAGGGAAATCACATGTCATAAATTATATTATTTAATATCATTACCAAGAAGGTGATTTATTAATAAAGTTAAAACAGTACAGTATTGTTTGAACTATTTTATCCTATGAGATGAATTTACACAATCCAACAATTAGGCTTAGCATCTTCCAAATGGGGAATTCTACCTTAATGTTGACTTTTCTTATCTCTCCTGACTTCAAAAATCAACCATGGGTGCCTTGTATGCAAAGTGTTATCAGTTGCAGTTATAAACTATTCTTGTTTCCCTCAATTTGAAGCCCACTAGAGCAGTTACTCAACCTTTATTTCCTAATCCTATCCTTAGTTAAGTTGTGCCACATTTTTACCAGACTGGAGTTCTGACTCCAAGCGGTAAAAATGGTACACACAAGTACCTAAGCAGAGTCTCATCTAGTGAAGCCATCCCTGCTACTGGATTTCAAGTGTCCCCTTGATTGTTGAGTCAAAGTCATGCATTCAAAATTATGCACTCATTAACACCTATTCATACCTTCAAACCATCATAATGTCCCTCAGTTGAAGCACATGGGAACATTTAAGACCAGCAAAGATTTGGTAGATGATTCTGATTTAAATCTCTAAAAGCTTTTTTGAATATGTAAGCAGTAATCTAAATCAGGATATGCTGGTGTCATCCTGAAAGTCCTGGTTGGGATTAGAGGGATTGGGATTTCATTTTTCATGGTGACCCCAGCAGGTTTGTTTCAGCTACAAGGTGACAGGGTGTTTGCTGGTGTATTTCGTCCTCAGTATTGGGTCTGTCTTTATCTACCCCAGACCAAGCAAAGTAATAATTTTTAAATAAAACAGCTGCTAAACTGAGGAATGTTGAGCCATTGTTGTGTTTACAGGCAGATTTCATCTTAGGCTACACAGTACAACCATTCTTCTCAAACTGCTAATACCACTGGTGGTATCAATTATTTTTCAGCAAAAAAACTGAACGTGACATATAGAACTAATAAGCTCCAACAGCCACAAGGATGAGTTGTTCAAGGACATAGATCTTTGCTTCATACTATTTTTAAGACAGGTACCTAGAACCCTCCAAGTTGGGAGGGAAGGAAGGAAGGGAGAAAGGAAGGAGTTTAAAATATTTGCAGTAATTTTAATGAAACATACAGGAAACGCCAAAACATACAAACAAATCAACAAAAAATGTTGAAAGAAGGCAGAACTAAAGGTAAAGAAACATTGGGATGGCACATCTAAAGACAAAGGGAAAAACCCAACCAACTGAATTCCTAATTCATTTGAAATATGATGAGAAATGTATACACATTACTCAGCAAAGACAAAGTGTGAAAAAATGTGCTTGAGGACAAAGATGGTTTCACAACAAAGATACAAAGGCTCCCTTTGATGTTTTGATGCCTCTCAGATGAATGAGAAAACACTGTTGATGAACAAGACAACTGATTAAATCCTCCAGCTGCCCAAAGCAAACAAACATAAATGGAAAAAAAAGACTGAAGTCACTTTAATTTTCCAACCAATTTCTTCCTTTTCCAATTTTCTTTCTGTTCTCACATAATTGTGCAGCCCAACCTTGAAGAGTCTGGACATTTTGGGTGTTTTCAAATAAGAAAGCATTTGCTGCCTGACAGACGAACAGATGGCTCTCCAGATGATACATTTTTTTCTGCCAGCCATGACCAGCATGTATTAGCATGGAGACAAATACACATTTACTTGAACACACACTCACATGGACAAACATCTATCCTAAAAGATAATGAACTACTGAAAACAAAAAACAGTGCAGTATAAGCTGGAAATAGGAACAAGACCTTTAAGTTTAAATTAATCATGGTAAATATGTTAATGAATATCTATCCTTGTAATTAAATGCCTGCTACAGTCTGGTCAGACAGAAGCAGAACAAACGTGGAACTCAGAGCTGCATTGTGTGCTGAGAAAGCTGATTTTCTCACTGCCATCTAAACGGAGTGTTCCTGTAAGATAGTGGAAACGGCTCAGAGAGAGACGTGGCAAAGAGTCTGGTGAAAGTGCGATTAGGCTCTTGGAGCTTTTATTTTTTGAAAGGTCTGCCTGAGAACATGACCAGATCACTGGATTCATCACAAAACTATTAAACATGACTTTGTGCGTTCTGAAAGCATATAATTAAAAGAAGTAGGTTTCTGCAAGAGAAATAGAGTTAAACATTCGCCTAATTGTTGCCAGAGTAAAGCATGTGTTCTATTTCTATTCATTTAACAACAGATTGTTTTGACTTGACTTGTGCTGTGCAGCTGTGATGTGATAAATCATCATAAAACATCTAGGAGACAGTAAGTCTAATCGGGGTTAATAAGTGCCTCTGTGGGAAGCTCGGGGGCTGTTTGAACAGATTTATATATATTAGTCTTAATCTTTGGTTGGGATGTCTTGACAGACACCAGTAATTTAGGCTGCAATAGTAAGACTGCAGTCAGCGCACATGTTAGACAGTTTGTGACAACTTCAAAGACAAATAAAGAAACTGAAACATACTTATTTTAAATTCTTGAGTGTTGTACTGAACTTTAAAAAAGTCACATTTCAATGTGCTCAAACAGGTGATGTTAGACTGCCACACCACACACAAACATATGTGTTTTCTACCTCTGGCATTCTTTGCTGCCTCCCTGTATGCCTGATGAAAAACTCATTTTCCCTTTTATGGCTTTTTGACAAACAGAAAAACATTACGGCTTTAATTTGTTTTTGGTGACAGGTTTGTTAAAGTCATGAACAGCAGGAGGGGTTCATTTTGTCCCCTCTCAGAGGAATCTTAATGACAAATCTGACTTTTTTTAAACCAATGACGCATTTGCTTTCTTTTAACAGTTTGATCAATTTTAAGCTGAAAAAACCTAAATGTAGACTAGACCCAAAACAAAAAAATCTATGTCTGGGGATTTTTTTTTTTCATTGTAAATGATAAAAGGCTCAAGGATCTTGATTGTATCTGCTGAAATACAAATCAGCAATTTAGAACATTAAAAAAAAACTCCAAATAAACAGAGTGACAATTTCATGTTTTTTTCTGCTCAACAACCTGACCACACTAAAACTGAATATCAAACACATGTAATACATAGCTCACGCTCTAGAAAACTAAATATCCTATCCTATGGCGCACAGCTTACAACCTGCTACAATTTATCTATATCTAAATATCTATATTTAGATATGTTTTTCATTCAGATAGTCTTTCAGGAGGTGATTATATAATCCTTTTAAACCATTATCTAAACCAGGGGTGCCCAGGTCCAGCCCTGGAGAGGTAGTACTTTTAGATGCGTCCCTACTCCAAACCACCTTAATTTAATGAATGGTTTGTTACCAGGCCTCTGCAGAGCTGAATAACTGAATGTTGAGGACATTCAGCCATTTAAAACAGGTGTGTTATATTAATATATAGGCTGTAAAAGATAGACATTTTAAATGTAATTTGGCATTTTGAAATAGATTTTGTTAGTAAAAACATTATTTGCAACTGTGATTTAGTACACTTGATGAATTTCAGCTGATAATTCTCCTCCTGACTTTGTTTTTTAACTATCGCCAAAAAAAAATCCTTACAGTTAAGCCCAAAATCAATCATACTTCTCACAGATTTAGCTTTAAGGTAATTTTATTATTTCCCAAACATGTTTTTTCTAACTGGAAACAATAGTTTAGATTAGCCCAGTCCTGACTTGAATCTGATAAATAAAATATGTAGAGGGAGCCAACGATTAGGGTAATGGCAAGGAGGCCTTCCAACCACAACAATTTGACCCTCATCATTAAAAGGTAAAAATCCGTAAAACCTCAAGAATGCAAAAAGCTGGTCAGAAGGTATAAGAAGAGTTTGGTTTTGGCTTTTGGGGAACCTGTGCCAGCGGACATAGGTTACTGGCCTAGTGGTCGTGCTGCTCCTGGGCGGGTCTGGGGTGGGCTTGAGGGCTCTGGGTTCCATGTGTGTCGCCCCCCGGCTGGGGTCCTGACTGGGCCTGGGGGGCTTGGGTCCTGGCGGGTATGTCGCCGTGGTTGTGGGCCGGTGCGTGCTCTGGCATCCAACCCTGGCCCAGGGGGCCTTCAGTGCATCGGTGGGCTTTCAGGGCCTCCTAAACTGGCGGTTAGGTACCAGCAGGGACTCTCTCCTTCAAGGAGTACATTCTGTTGGTAGGGCAGAAGGTCTATGGGAGGGGGTGGGGCGGAGACAACCTGGGCGTCTAATGCCTTATGCATTCTGGGAGTTGTTCGAATGTTGGGGTGGGTGTAGGTTTTCTTCTGGGGTGGAGATGGGTGGTTGGCCTTGGGTGGGGATAGGCATCGTATGGACCTGGGTGGTTCCGGTTCGGATTTTGGTTCCTTGTCTGGGTTCCGGTTCCTGAAGTCAGCCCCGGTTCTGTCTGGAGGAGGGGGACGGAGGAGTCTGCATGGTTTGAGCGGGTGGGCTGGCCGGGGTTGATCTTGGGGTGGACTGGTCTTGACTTCTCGGTGGGTTTTGGTTTTGGCTCTGTGGACTCTCTGCCTTTTGTGGGCTTCGGTGTGGGTTTCTCGAGGGGCTACTTCTGGCATGGGTATGGGTGGCAGGTATGTTCTTGCTGTGGGTCTTCTTTTCGTGGGGGGGCTTTATTTTTGGAGGGCTGATGGGGGGTGCATTTGCATGGTATGGACTTTGTGCACGGTATTTGCTTTGGGTGCTCTTTGCTGCGTTCTGTCATCCGCTGTATGGCGTGCTGTGGTGTTGGGGCAGTGGTCCTGTGCACGGCAGCTCTGGCCTCCGGGTGTGGGTGCTGCAGGACGGGCGTCGCTGGGCTCAGCGGTTGCATCAGGCTTCTCGGCCTTATACTGAGGTGGGGTTTGCTTGTCTGCTGGGTGGTTCCTGGTGGGTGGTGTGTGCTTGGGGTTGGTGGTCTTCACCGTGCCCCGACCAATGTACAGAAGGATGGGTGGTGTTGCTGTGCACGCGCTTCCGGCTAGCTCTCTTTTCTTGGGGGTCGATGGCTTCTTTGGGCAGAGGACTGGGTGTCAGGGCTGGGGATCGGGGTTTGTTGAGGGTTTGGTTGGGGGGTTTCGGTCGGTTCTCGGGGCCTGGTGCCTGTCCCTAGCTTTTGGCCCGGTGAATGTGCTTATGCCTGCCTCCATTGTTGGAACTCGGCGAATGGGGGTGCCTATTGGGGTCAACCGGGGAGGTTGTTCCCTGGGAGAGCATTTTGCCCCCCAGCGCTTCCTTCCCCATCCCCGGACACCTCCATCCGCCCACTCCATCACACTGCCACTCATGTAGGGCCTTGGGGTGTGGGTGCGTCACTGGAGTGTCACAGGGGTTTTCCATCTCTGCGGTCTCATGGCAACGATTCCCATCCTCATCCTGGACTCCTGGGCTCTGTCAGGCCTCTGCTTTGGGGAGCGATATGTCCCGGGGACTCTGGCTGGATCTGCTCGGGCGTAGATGGCAGCCGGCAGGGCCTGTGGGCTCTTCCCTACAGCTCCCTGGGGCTTCTGCGCTGTAGCTGCTGGGTGGTCCCCCTGGGACTCTCCCCTGCTCTTCTCTGGGGGCTTGTGGTAGTCCCAGTGATGGTGCTCTGGTGGGCCTTTGAATGTCTATGGCTCAGATCTCCTCCGCATCTGTCCCAGGTCCAGGGGGACAGGTCTGTGGCTCCTCACACTCGCTATGGCATATTTTTATGGAAAAACCTAGTATACACAAGCGTGCTCACACTCAGACCCACAGGTGTTTAGATTCAGGTGATAACAGAAACACAGATGTTCTACACTCACCGGCCACTTTATTAGGTACACCTGTCCAACTGCTCATTAACACAAATTTCTCATCAGCCAATCACATGGCAGCAACTCAATGCATTTAGGCATGTAGACATGGTCAAGACGGTCTGCTGCAGTTCAAACTGAGGATCAGAATGGGGAAGAAAGGTGATTTAAGTGACTTTGAACATGGAATGATTGTTGGTGCCAGACAGGCTGGTCTGAGTATTTCAGAAACTGCTGATCTACTGGTCTACTTGGTGATGCCAGAGGTCAGAGGAGAGTGGCCAGACTGGTTCGAGCTGATAGAAAGGCAACAGCATCTCATATAACCACTTGTTACAACCAAGGCATGCAGAAGAACATCTCTGGATGCACAACACGTCGAACCTTGAGCCGGATGGGCTACAGCAGCAGAAGACCACACCGGTTGCCACTCCTGTTAGCTAAGAACAGGAAACTGAGGCTACAATTCACACAGGCTCACCAAAATTGGACAATAGAAGATTGGAAAAACGATGAGTCTCGATTTCTGCTGCGACATTTGGATGGTAGGGTCAGAATTTGGCGTCAACAACATGAAAGCATGGATCCATCCTGCCTTGTGTCAACGGCGCAGGCTGGTGGTGGTGGTGTGATGGTGTGGGAGATATTTTCTTGGCACACTTTGGGCCCCTTCGAACCAACTGAGCATCATGTCAACGCCACAGCATACCTGAGTATTGTTGCTGACCATATCCAACCCCTTATGACCACAGTGTACCCATCTTCTGATGGTTACTTCCAGCAGGATAACGTCATAAAGCACGAATCATCTCAGACTGTTTTTTTGAACATGACAATGAGTTCACTGTACTCAAATGGCCTCCACAGTCACCAGATCTCAATCCAATAGAGCACCGTTGGGATGTGGTGGAACGGGAGATTCGCATTATGGATGTGCAGCCGACAAATCTGCAGCATCTGTGTGATGCTATCATGTCAATATGAACCAAACTCTCTGAGGAATGTTTCCAGTATCTTGTTGAATCTATGCCACGAAGGATTAAGGCAGTTCTAAAGGCAAAAGGGGGTCTACCCCATTACTAGCAAGGTGTCCCTAATAAAGTGGCCAGTGAGTGTATATTGAGCCGCATTTATCACTAAATACATCTTGCATTTATAAGTACCGTGTATTTTTGGGTAAAAAAGCTGTTAAAATGAATGTTTCTGCAGGTGTAGAAGCAAGCAGGATGTTGTCTTGTATTCTCTTCATCCTTTTTTCTGTCCTCCATCCTCTTTTCTCCTTCTCTCCCCTTTTCCTTTTTGCCCCACCTCCAAATGACAGTCCGTCTCACTGCCTACCAGAATCTAATTCCTTGGTTGTTAAAAAATAATTTCAAATCAAAATCTGCCAGGGGTATGAATAATTTTGGGCTTAACTGTACCATGGAGGTGGACTAAGCAATTTGCTTAGCAACTTTGATAATAACTCCATACACAGTTGTACTGTGATAATCTCTGTTCTACGGTTCAATGTCCGCTCCAACAAACATCAAGATGTGTCATTTTACTCTGAAGTACCTCAAGCATCATGCTGACTTAAAGCTTGTTTGGTACTCGGATAATTAATAACTGCATGTTATGGGAACCAATTACTGAAAACAATGACTGGGTGGTTAAACTAGAGCACATTTACCTTAAACATAATTTTATCTAATCCTATTATGGAGCTACTTAATAAAGTAGCTTTGAATGCAAGTCTTTCGTAATGGGCCTCACTTTAGATTACATCAACTCGGTTCATATATTCATGTCATATTTTACATTGATGAATTTTATTAAATATTCAACAACAAAAGGTTTGTTGGTATCCCACACCATCAACTTACAATCTTCATACCAGATATTAAAAAGAAGTCACATTTTTAATCTGAAGAAACCATATAGGGTAAAATAAATTTGTTAGAATATCAACAAGTGTACCCCAGAGGACCCATTGCATTGACTGGAGAGGATGTTTCTGTTGAGTCTAAAACATTATGGACTGGACGCTATGCATTTGCTTTTCCATCTTTGGAGACATCACTGTGAATATCTCAGTCTCATTACTGCATAGTGCCTCTTTCCATTTCCTCCACACTGACTGATGTATGAAGGAAAGAAAATATACACTAGTGCCTCATTCTGTCTGCTGGGTTCAAAACATCAGAACCAAGTTAGTTTTGATCAGAGCAAAGTGAAACTTTGTAACATTCAAAACAATTTCTCTTCCTTTGTGCTGTCCTGTTCGGCCTAAGCTCCAGAGCCTGATTAGAGTAATTAAACTATTGGTTTGTTGCATTTTTTCTTTTTAATTTAGCAGGATCCCTCCTGTGATAACAGAAGTCAAATGCAGTATTTGAGTCGCTGACAGGGCAACCCCCCCCCAACCAAAGTTGGCTTCCAAACAATCATGACAGGTCTAGGTGGAGAGGAGCAAAACCACAGATCTCCAGCATTTACCCTGTCAAACACAGAACACAGTGTACAGACACATTCCCCTGCCTCTGGCTGTTGCTGCCATTATTGGCCTCGGAAGTGAAAGCAGGCTAGATACTATAAAGACTAATTAGGGTGTTTTGTGATGTATTCACCTTCCCCCAAGTTCTGTCAAACGGTGCAGAGAAGGAATCCTGATCAGATGCCCAGACCACCTCAGTTCATTTCTTGTAAAGCAGAGAAGCAGTCGTTCTCCTCAAAACTGCCCCCAGATGATAAAGCTTTTTAACATATTTAAAGCAGAGTCCAGCTACAGAAGAAGCTCATTTCTGTTGAGTATCTTGGATCTTATTCCTTTCGTCATGATCTGTATCTCATGATCAGATGTAGCAATAGGAATGTAGACATACGAATAAAATGAGGCCTTTGCTTTTCGGGCTCAGCTCCTTACTACAACAGGCAGCACATGCACTGCTGGAAATTAGAACTTTATCTGTCTATCCATCTTGATACTTGCACTACTCCATTTGAAAGAGACTGACCCCAGACCTAGAGGAAACAGTTAATCTTTTTCCAGTTAAAAACAGTGGCATCTGTCTCAGATGGTGATTTTCATCCTAGCCACTTTGCACTCATCTGCAACCAGATTGAGAAACATACATTTTTATCATTAAAAAAGGTTTTGCATGATATGGTCTACTATTTACTACTTATTTATTTACACAATCATCAGTTGAGGTTCACTCTATAGTGGCGAAAATAATGCACTTATCGGCAGGGCTAAAATGCACAGAAACATTTCCTTTGTTCCCTTTTCCCTGTATAAACACCCTTTTCAGACTTCTTGACTCCGGGGACCAACATAACCAGCCAAACTGTCCAGAGGTCAGTTGGTGACAAAGCACGAGTGTCCATTAGACCCACCCACTTCATGGAAATCTTTGCCATTAGAGCTTATGCATAACATCACCCTCTGCCTTCAAAAGCAAATTTTAAACCAATGTTTCCTTGTGGGATCCTTTGATCATGTCGCAGGTCGGGACATCTTGTCACAAGAAACAAGAAAAATATTCACCATTATTCATACTTCGGCCCAAAATGTTCACTCTGCGTTTTTTTTTTTTTGGCCCGTGAAGAAATCACAGGCTGATTTAGAGTAATGCTGTGTGTGGAAAACTCAAACCAAAACACACACACATCTGTGATGGATCTGTAGCTTTTAGAAGATCAAAGGCTTTGGCCCAAAAGCCTGCAATCAAAGTTTATTAAATGTTATTTTCCTACAGCTCAAAGTGCACTATTTTAGGTACTGGACTTCAAAGAACAGAACAGTGAAACAGCTTCAACCCTTAAATAAGACTTGATCTGCTTTATAAAACAATATGTCAAGCTCATCAACCAAAAAATAAGTATTTAAATATGATAATTATGCAATTAAAGGGACTCAGATAGAAGTTATTATAGTTAATTTAGAGCCTCAGTGTAGTTATTCACATGCAGTTGTGATTTTTGTAAAATGGCTCAGTAAGAACTTAAAGGGAAAGACTGACAGTTCAAGCGACCACAAAGCAGTTGGTGAAGGTTTAAAAGCTCCACTTTAGGAACATCATGTTTTTAAAAATTATTTCAGATGGTTGAAAGAGTCTCCTTTTCATCATACTATAACATTTGCACTAAACTGACAGTCAGGTAGTTGGTGCTTTTAGTTCATATTATCTGATTGAACACCCGCAGGAGATAAATTTAACAACTGCACAGATAACCCCAAAAACTCTACTTCTCCCCCACCCATGACTGCAAGTTGTCAGTTAGCTGTGTAAGATGGGCAAAGGCATGTATAACATTGTTTCACATCATCAAAAAAGACTAATATAGGAGTAAGGTAGCAATTAGCAAAGATCCTGGGTTGGATGACAGAAGAATGACTTGTTCAAGCAAACACTGTTTTGAAACAATTGCTGACAGGCTATGAGACTAAGCATATGTGTCTGAAAAATAACCAACTGCAGGGTTGATACGGAGGCACATAATCAAGAGTATAAAATAAAAATGTCACCTACATTTTTTAATATTTAGTAGGATTAGTATTAAAAATATAACTAACATTTCCTTTTGCTCTAGGTTATCACATTGTCAGAAACTCATAATGGCCCATGCCTTATGGATATCTGTCAGAGTTGAACAAATGGTAAATGGATTGAATCACAGGTACATCTCAAATAATTACAATATCATAAAAACGGTAAATAATTTTTGTCTCTTATTTCAGAAAGTGAAACTTATATAGATGAGAATTCTCAATTTAATTTGAATACTGTGAAAAAGTTAAATATTGGAAACTAACTCAAAACCCCTGCAAAGGTTTCCTGAGCCTCTATATGACCTCTCAGTCTGGGTCAGCCTCCTGACCCTGCACAATCATGTGCAAGAATATTCATAGAAAGTTGAGTGGAAGAAAAAACTGTGGTAGAAAAAGGTGCACCAGCAAAAGGGATAACCACAGCCTTGAGAGGATTGTCAAGCAATCCATGGACTTTGGAGGAGCTTCACAAGGAGTGGATTGCCATCTACCAAGAAATTTTAGAACTTGCTTCCTGCATTCTGGGAATGCATTTTCTAGCATGGCTTGGTACCTACACTGCCAAAGGTGCCAAAAGCTGGTTCAGTGGCCAAAGCGTTACTGTGCTCGATTGGCCAGCAAACTGGTCTAACCTGAGCTGCATAGAGAACCTATGGGGTATTGCCAAGAGGAACATGAAATACACCAAACCCAACTATGCAGATGACCTGTAGGCCACTATCAAAGAAGCCTGGGCTTTCATCACCTCTGCAGAACCACAGTCTGATCTCCATGCCTCGTTGCATTTATACATGAATTCATGGAAAAGGAGGCCTAACCAAGTATTTAGTGCATAGAAATGAAACTTTTTAGAAGCCTGACATTTCTGTTTAAAATATCCTTCTTTACTGATCTTATGTAACATTGTAATTTTCTGAGGCTGAATTTTGGGTTTTCATTATCTGTAAACCATAATAAATCAAAATTACAAGAAATAAAGGCTTGACATATTATATATATATTCTGCCATAAATCTATTTGAGTTTCACTTTCTAAAATGAGAGACAAGAAAATTTTCACAAATTTTCTTTTTAGATGTACCTGTATACAATGCTTTTCTAGTCATACCAAGCATTCAAAGCACTTTTACACTTGACACATTCACCCAGTTGCACTCACATTCATACACCAAAATAGAGATTTGTAGGCAATTTGGGGGTTAAATGTCTTGCCCAAGGGCACATCAATAGCTGCCAGTAGGAAGCTGGAGTCCAACCCACAACTTTTTGATTGCGACTTTGAAGACTACTACAATACTTCCTTAGTCGCTCCAAGCAATGTTTTGATAGTATTCATTTTTTTCTGTCTTAACTATTCTATGTTCTATACACACACGTTGACAATAAAACTATGTAGAAAAAGAAATATTATATGGCAGGGATAATCTGATTAAGAGAAAAACCAGTTAATTTATGCAATATGATTGTAGATTAAAACGTGTCAACAGTTTCAGCTCACACTGTAGAAACGTAGAAATGATCAGCAAAAATAAGGAGCGTCAGAAATGTGAGATGCTTCTTGCAATTCTGGTAGACAGAAAAAAGGCAGATAGTAGGATAAATATGGAAAGACTGTTCTGCTCAAAAATTCTGGCTTATCATTTAGAGTCTGATACACATCCTCAGATAATTCAAACCAAAGCTGCGCACAAAACCTGGTACGACTTGCGAGATATCGGACCCCAGGATGCAGATGAGGAGGAAGCATGACGGTAAGTAAAACGGTTTAATAACAAAAACTCACTCTTAGCAGAGGCAGGAACAAAACAGAAGCAGGCTGGCAGACGCCCACAAGAGTCCAAACAAAAAACAACCCGAACCGGGCGGGCGGTGGGGGCCATGGCAGGAGGGCCAGAAACAGGAACAGAGTTCAGGCGGGCGACCAGGAGGTCGTCCCGAGCAGGCACAGAGTTCAGGCGGGCGACCAAGAGGTCGTCCCGAGCAGGCACAGAGTTCAGGCGGGCGACCAAGAGGTCGTCCCGAGCAGGCACAGAGTTCAGGCGGGCGACGGTGAATGCCTGGCGAACCCTCAGAGGCAGAAGCAGAGCCTGGCGAACCCTCAGAGGCAGAAGCAGAGCCTGGCGAACCCTCAGAGGCAGAAGCAGAGCCTGGCGAACCCTCAGAGGCAGAAGCAGAGCCTGGCGAACCCTCAGAGGCAGAAGCAGAGCCTGGCGAACCCTCAGAGGCAGAAGCAGAGCCTGGCGAACCCTCAGAGGCAGAAGCAGAGCCTGGCGAACCCTCAGAGGCAGAAGCAGAGCCTGGCGAACCCTCATCTCTGGCCAGAACGAGAACAAACTGTTCCTTGAAGCCCTCAGGAACAGGGTCCGACAGCGCTTCATCCTCGAACCCCTCGTCTCTGGGTTCAGAGGCCAGAACGAGGACAAACTGTTCCTTGAACTCCCCAGAGACAGGATCCGGCGGTGTTTCCTCCTCGAAACCCTTGTCTAGGGGCTCCGAGGCCAGAACGAGGACAAACTGTCCTTTGAACCCCTCCAAGACAGGATCCGGCGGTTCTTCCTCCTCAAACCCCTCGTCGCAGGGTTCAGAGGCCAGAACGAGGACCAGCTTCCCACTGAACCCCTGGAGGCTAGGAGCTGAAGCGTCGGCAGGACCCTCAGTGACGTGAGCAAGACCTGAGGCGTCGCCGAGACCCTCAGTGGCGTGAGCAAGACCTGAGGCATCGCCAAGACCCTCACTGGCGTGAGCAAGACCTGAGGCGTCGCCGAGACCCTCAGTGGCGTGAGCAGGAGCTGAGGTGTCGCCAAGACCCTCAGTGGCGTGCGCAGGGGCTGAGGCGTCGCCAAGACCCTCAGTGGCGTGCGCAGGGGCTGAGGCGTCGCAGAGACCCTCGGTGACGAGACCAGGAGCCGAGGCGTCGCAGAGACCCCCGGTGGCGTTAACAGAGGCGTCCCTCTTACAACGTCCTCTGCAGCATGTGGAGGAGGTTGAGGCAGACTTCGGGTCAGATCCTGAGTCAGGCTGTGGTGTGTCAGGCTGTGGTGTGTCAGGCTGTGGTGTGTCAGGCTGTGGTGTGTCAGGCTGTGGTGTGTCAGGCTGTGGTGTGTCAGGCTGTGGTGTGTCAGGCCTGGCAGAGACAGGCTGTGGTGTGTCAGGCCTGGCAGAGACAGGCTGTGGTGTGTCAGGCCTGGCAGAGACAGGCTGTGGTGTGTCAGGCCTGGCAGAGACAGGCTGTACAGCCTGGCAGAGACAGGCTGTGGTGTGTCAGACCTGGCAGAGACAGGCTGTGGTGTGTCATGGTGTGGAGTGTCGGACTGTGGTGTGTCATGGTGTGGAGTGTCATGCTGTGTGTCAGGCTTGAGTTCCATGAGCACCCCCCAGAGAAAACTGAGAAGGTGCTCAGGACCTGGAAGTGGAGGCAGCCCGCCCTCGGGCCCTCCGAAAGCTCTACAGCAGGCTGTAGACCTGGCGTGGGCTGCTCTGCAGCAGCAGCAGCTCCCTGGAGTCCCTGGCGTGGACTGCTCTGCAGCAGCCACAGCAGCTCCCTGGAGTCCTGGCGTGGACCTGCTCTGCAGCAGCAGCAGCAGCTCCCTGGAGTCCTGGCGTGGACTGCTCTGCAGCCAGCAGCAGCAGCTCCCTGGAGTCCTGGCGTGGACTGCCCCTGCAGCAGCAGCCCGCAGCTCCCTGGAGTCCTGGCGTGGACTGCTCTGCAGCAGCAGCAGCAGCTCCCCTGGAGTCCTGGCGTGGACTGCTCTGCAGCAGCAGCAGCAGCTCCCTGGAGTCCTGGCGTGGACTGCTCTGCAGCAGCAGCAGCAGCTCCCTGGAGTCCTGGCGTGGACTGCTCTGCAGCAGCAGCAGCAGCTCCCTGGAGTCCTGGGGTGGACTGCCCCCTGCAGCAGCAGCAGCTCCCTGGAGTCCTGGCGTTGGCTGCTCTGCAGCCCGCAGCAGCTCCCTGGAGTCCTGGCGTGGACTGCTTCTTGCAGCAGCAGCAGCTCCCTGGAGTCCTGGCGTGGACTGCTCTGCAGCAGCAGCAGCTCCCTGGAGTCCGTGCGTGGACTGCTCTGCAGCAAGCAGCAGCTCCCTGGAGTCCTGGCGTGGACTGCTCTGCAGCAGCAGCAGCTCCCTGGAGTCCTGGCGTGGACTGCTCTGCAGCAGCAGCAGCTCCCTGGAATCCTGGAGTGGACTGCTCTGGAGCAGCAGCAGCTCCCTAGAGTCCTGGCGTGGACTGCTCTGCAGCAGCAGCAGCTCCCTGGAGTCCTGACGTGGAAGGAGGTGGGCGGCAGTAAAATTGCCTTACGGCCGTCCCATAATCCTCCTCCATCTGCCTGATTCTCTCCATCAGCTCAGGAGAGGAATACAGGAGACTGGTCTTTCTAAAGGTCTTGATCTGTCGGGCAAAAAACCTTAATCGCTCCTCCAGCTCGTCAGGTGTTGCCTCCGAACACCGGGCTGGAGCGAGCGAGCGAAGACGGCATGGGCGGAGGTGCAGCGAGCCTGGGAGATGGTGCTGTGGCAGGCAAAGAAGCGGGCTTACTTGCTGCAGCCCTCCCGCCAGCAAGCAAGGGAGTTCCCGCTCCAGGTATGACAGCAGCAGCCGTGAGAGACTCCTCGCCGGCTGAAACACAGGAAGGTGCCCCACGCCGGCGTTTCTTGCGGCGGGAGGAGGGCGAAGACTTCACTGCCGGACCAGAGTGCGCAGCCAGGGGAGCAGGCGGAGATCGGCGACGAAGGGGACCTGTCCCCGGACATGGAATCGCCAACCTGGATCCATCATAAGCCGACTGCGGTACTGACAGCCCTGCAGAACGGCGCAGAGTCTTCTCCACCTCCCGAGACAGGAAGGTAAAAAGGTCCATAGAGCTAGCCTTATGCTCATCCGCGAGGTCCATCCTTGGCGGAATCATTCTGCTACGGTTTTGCGAGATATTGGACCCCAGGATGCAGACGTGGAGGCAGCGTGATGGTAAGTGAAAATTTAATAAACAAAAACTCACTCTTAGAAGAGGCAGGAACAAAACAGAAGCAGGCTGGCTTGACAGGCATGGCATGGTCCACAAAACAATACATGAGTGGAGATAATGATTCCGCAATGACTAACTGAACAGGTGTGTATATATGGCGTGAAAACCAGGTGGAGCAAGAAGACAGATTGACAAGGTGCAGGTGAACCGGATAAATTTGATTAACAGAACACAACGTGACAGGAGCAAAACATGGCTTGACTAGAACGCAAATCCAAGGAAACAAAATAGAACTATAACTAGAAAAACATGAAACAAAAACATAACCAGATCCTAAAACCAAACTTGACCAAACTAAAGCATGACCAGAGAAACAAACAGAAACATGATTCAAAACCTTAACTGTGAAAAACATAAATAAAAACCAGAAACCAAAAACCAAACAACCCCAAATCATAACAAAACCAGAATCTAACACTTTGAAAGCAGTGCATCTGAGATATCAAACTAGGCTGTAGAGAATAAGTGGAGACAGAGCTGCACAGGCAGAGGAGTTTGAAAATTATTAACATCTTCAAAAGCTTCTCACTTTGTTGTTAATTATCTGGAATCACTGAAATATAAATAAAAATGTCACTTTTGCCAAAGAAAGAAGGGCCCACTAATACAAACTCATGGGTTTAGTGCCCATTCATTTTTTATGTTTATATAAGGTTATAAATATAAAAAACTTTAAGTTCAGAGTGTTGGGACCCAGCCATGAGTTACTACATCAAAGGCCAGTAAGAACTTTTATGGAACTTCCAAAATAAATTGCATTAACCTACTTCCAGCACAGCCAGGAACAGGAACAAGAGGGGTAACCGCAGACTTCCAGTGACGTCACTGTATGAATAAAAACCCCGCGTTCCAACAAACTGACCTCTTCTATGCAGGTCCCCAGCGGAACTGGAAGGAGAGACACAGCGTGCTAATCTAGTCTAATCTAATCTAGCTAGTCTCCTAGCTGGCAAGCAGACATCACTCTTCAAACTGGATCCAAGAGTGTCCTACGATCTTGCGATCATATGCACTAAGTAGGAATGAATTGCTGTTTGTGTATCCGGTATTCATTCATGAACGAGGGTAATTAAGATACAAGCGTGGCTTGACTTTTCTTTCTGAGGTCTACAGAAGCAACCTGTGTTCCAGCGAGTTCCCAGCAGAGACCCTGTCTCTACAACGCCAAGTGGAGCGGTATTCCCAGTCTGAAGAAGGACAAAGGTACCGCAACACAACACGCTGCTCTACGTGCAGTTTGGCCCGTGCCGGCAGAACGAGCTGCCTACCCCATAGCTACGGAGGTTAGCTGCAAGCTAACTCTTTGTTCACCGTGGATGCTTTCCTTAACTTCGTCACCCCGGACAACATATCCTCAGCATGGTTCACGTAAGAGGTAGTGTTTGGGTAAAGAAGATTAGTTTAGAGTTAAATAATCCAAATAATGTTCGTTTGATGATGTTCGTTTTTGTTTATGTTGGGAAACTCACCTAAGGATGTGTTCTGTGCTTGTACTCATACTCGTCGTCTTCCTCTTATCCGGGACCGGGTCGTGGGTGCAGCAGACTAAGCAGAGACACCCAGATGTTCCTCTCCACAGACACCTCCTCCAGATCCTCCGGGGGGAGCCCAAGGTGTTCCCAGGCCAGCCGAGAGACATAGTCCCTCCAGCGTGTCCTGGGCCGTCCCCTGGGCCTCCTCCCGGTGGGACGTGCCTGGAACACCTCCCGAGGAAGGCGTCCAGGAGGCATCCGGTATAGATGCCCGAGCTACCCGAGCCACCTCCTCTCGATGTGGAGGAGCAGCGGCTCTACTCCGAGCCCCTCCCGGATGGCCGAGCTCCTCACCCTATCTCCCGGCCACCCTACAGAGGAAGCTAATTTTAGCCGCTTGTATCCGTTGTTGTGTTTTTTTTTTAAGTTAAGACAAACTTTAGTTAAAGGGTGGACAGTGCCATAATGCACCGTCCACGCTTACGCATTTAAACCCTTTTATTACTGGTATTTTAAAAGGTATGTGTCTGATTCTGGGAACCAGCTAGAAGCTTCTTTTGTTAACTCCAACCACTAACGGCTAAGAACACGTGCTCACCCACTTTATGAGTCAGCTGAAGATCATTTACCCAGAAAGGTTGTTAGCCTCCAATCTAGGAAGTAATATTTCCTTAAATATTACTTTACTAAACGTGATAATTAAACACCATTAAGACCCATTTATCCAAAAGGTTTGGTTCTTATTCAAAATAATATTTTCTTAAATATTTTAATAAATAAAAGGCAGCCAATTAAACACCGTTGAGAATTGGTGATCCAGAAGGTTGTTTTATTCAGCAAATCATTCTTTAAAATATTTTATCGAAATAATGTTTTATCTGATCTTGCATTGTGAATGGTTGTTTGAAGGTATACCAATTATTGCCTAAATTGGTTCCACGACTAACTTAAATAAATAAACCAAATAAATAAATAATCCAGATTCTTCAAGATAATCCTTGGTTCTCAAACATAAACATTACATGGTAATGTTGCATCACTCTTTCGGTCATAGTTTTCAACCATCTTTGATTCACTTGTTTATATTCTACATAGCCTATTAGTCTTCCTTATTCTTTCATTCTGCTTTGTAGTTTAGATGGGTTGTTTTAGTATATTAAAATAGTTTGTTGATTGAAATATGTTTGACTTTGATTTGACTTTTTTTTTTTTTATAAATTCTTGTATTTTAAGAAATTGTGTGAATTCATTCTGTGTGTGTACAGAGTTTTGCTGTTCAGTAATGCCAGAGCTTGGCTCATCCCTTTCAACTTTGTCCTAATACCACCGCCTTATTGGGCTGGTATTCACAGGACAACCCTTAACGGACCGAAATATTACTAAATATAATATTAAAGTATTAATATTAAATAATATATTTATATTCATAATCACAAGAGTGACTGAAACTGGATGTCAGAAGGTAAAACCTCATCTATTCATCATCCTCTCCTCGCAGCTTGGTACATGACTTGTTTCTTCACGTCTTTTTTTTTTTAATCTTGTACTAATTTCACCTAACATCAGTTAAACAAGAACTGAGTGATTCAGATGTGTAATTGGGTCAAGAGGAGGCACTGATGGGTCTGATGTGATCAGTGAAAGCCCAAAGGGGAAACTTTCACCAGATAACCAACTGCAGCAAAGGAAGTCTCATGTGTACCTAAAGTTAGCCAGTGTTTGTGGGATGTCCAGCTTTCAGGAAAATCCCAGGGCTCTGTCCCCAATATCAGAAAGGCATTTAGCTCCACGAATCATGACATTAAATGTATATAACAGCTAGAAATTTTGAAATCCCCCCAAAATTATGATCACAACCTTTTGTGTGTAAATGTTTTTCCCAACAAAATTGTCAAGGATGACATGAAATTAATAATATCCTAACGACAGCTGGTCCAGTTTGTCCAGGAAGCCGGTTTATCCAACTGTTAGGAAGTCCGAATGCAGGGCTGACCGTTACACAGATCACATGTCATTAGGAGTCACTGACTGTCTGCTAATTTCCAGACAGTTCCCACTTAAATTCGTGGAGCTCTGCAATCAAAGACCAGTTGGGCATAGAGAACTGATTTTACTCCTATGGGTTTTTTAACACTGCGCTGTCCGACCCACCAGTGTTGACCCACTAAGTCCAGTCGCATTATATCCACAACTTTCATAGGTTTCAAAACCATAACAATCCTATATCAAACACTAGCTACACCAATATGGTTTAAGTTTTAAAAACTCTTAAAACTAAATGTAAGTGTAAAAAAAAAAAAAGTGTTAAATTTTGTATAATTATTCCTGAAAATTATTTTTACCCTAAATAAAATGGCTAATAGTAAAAAGCAAACAGTCAAGTCAGTAGGAGGCAAATATCAAAAATAAAAAAATACAAATATTTATTTAAAATTTGAATCACATGCTCATCATAGATGTAAAAGCCATGGATCAATTAATGTCTGTAGTTAGTACACATCCATTTATAGTCAAAGTATAATAAAAAGTGTCTACCTATAGGCTGTGTGTGGATTTTGTATTCAATTATGTTCAGAAAATAGATAATTGTACTTTAAAAAAAACTATCAATGTTGGGTTCTGTCCCTAATTACTATATTGAGCTAAGTTTTCTGAACAGCTTATCCCTTTTTTTTATTCCTCTACAGAATTTGGATAATTCACTCCAGACTAATTGTGCAGCTGTAGCTCACACGTGCATTTTAAAAATGGCAGATGATGTATCCCTGCATGTCTGAAGAAATAGAATGCAGCATGAAGGTCCGTTAAAAATTCAGCAGAATCTCTACAAGATGTATAGATTGAATGCTACAAGCATATCAATATTGGCTGGCCTATCATTACTGTAGTATGCGTAAAATCCTTTTATAGTTAACTTCATATTTCTGCCATTTTTAACACTTCTTTGTGAAAATTGATGGTATTTCTGCAGAAATTTCAAATGAGGGCTCAGACACCAAGACTAAAGCTCAGAATGAACCGTTATTGCCATTTGTCTAGCCAAAAAGGTTTTTTAATATAATCTGATACAACTATATAACACAAAATCCACTTTGAGAGAGAATGCATACTTTTAAATGCTCTCACTCATATTGTTAATCAGTTGTTTCCAGAATTCAAAATGAAAAATATGACTAAAAAGTATAACAAGCCTTTTTAAAACAAAAACCCTTTTCTCCCTCCGGGTGAACTTGGATTTTTCCTGATGACACTTTTGACCCGAAATTTTTTAATAAATACATTTTTCCATCTTCTTACATTCTTCATTAGTTTACAAACATCATACCAACTTGTGTAACTATTACGAGACAGAACGTTTGATTTACAATATATCTCCAGGCTGTGTAGATTTCAAGTTTATATTAAACTAACTTATCTGAGTTTTGTAATCCTAAAATTACCTTGCTGTTATGACAGTTATTAGAATATCAATGTGACTGTGTCTAAAACTACATGCAGAATGTATGTAGCTTTTATAAATACATGAGTAATGTAAACAAATCACTCTCTTCTTGTCAATAAAATATGTTGAAATGCCAGAGAACACCAGGATTGGCAAATTCGCCACTGGCGCCCTGTGCTCTTCACAGATGAAAGCAGGTTCACACTGAGCACATGTGACAGACGTGACAGAGTCTGAAGACACCGTGGAGAGCGATCTCGCCCCGAAAAATCCTTTAGCAGACCGGTTTGGCAGTGGGCATATGGTGTGGGGGGCATTTTTTTTTAAGGGCCCATGGCCCTCATTGCCGCCCGAGGTAGCCGACGCTATTTGGTACCAATGAGACCCTCAGACCCCTTGCGAACCCTTGTGGGGCGGTTTTCCTGGTTTCCTCCTAATGCAGGACAAGCTAGACCTCATTGGCTGGGGGGTGTCAGCAGTTCCTGCAGATGAAAACATTGAAGCTATGGTGGCCCCCTGTTCCCCAGACCCCCGAAATCCGATTGAGCACCTCTGGGGCATCATTCTTTCTCCCTCCAGCAAACCCATTCCCCACAGACTGTCCAGGAGTTGGTGGATGCTTTAGTCCAGGTCTGAGAGGAGATCCCTCAGGAGACCATCAGCCGTCTTATCAGGAGCATGCCCAGGCGTTGTAGGGAGGTCATACAGGCACGTGGAGGCCACACACAATACTGAGCCTCATTTTGACTTGTTTTAAGGACATTACATCAAAGTTGGATCAGCCTGTAGTGTGTTTTTCACTTTAATTTTGTGTGCGACTCCAAATCCAGGCCTCCATTGGTTAATAAATTTGATTTCCATTGATGATTTTTGTGTGATTTTGATGTCAGCACATTCAACTTTGTACAGAACAAAGTATCCAATGAGAATATTTCATTCATTCCGATCTAGGATGTGTTATTTGAATGTTCCCTTTATTTTTTTGAGCAGTGTATTTTTAGAACAAAGTCCCAGAATGCAATGCATCTTTTCAGAAATAAACAGATGTGGATCAGCTCTCTGGTGTCTGCTACTTTGCGTCTTCACCGACAGTCCTTAAATAAGACAAGCTTGAATCATGGGTTTATTTACCCTTATGAAACTAACCAATCCCAACTTGTTTTAAATCTTGTGAAATAGAAATTCACTATTGTTCATCTGCCGAAGGCTGATGGATTGGCTCTTTGTAGATATGTTCAACAGGAGAACAGTGAGCAGAACTCTGAGGTGATGACTTTCTGAACCTTTATTCCTGCCTAAAACAACTTACTTAACAGGCAAACTTATAGAAAGTCAAATACAAGCATCTGAATGTTAATAACATGCAGACAGTACAAAAACACCCGCCAAAGATGACGATCAGTTGTTTCCTGTCTGAGACAAGCACTAATGGACTTTAATGGAGTTAATGTTGCCAATTATCCTTGATGTGTTTGTGTAGGAGTTATTGATGCTTCATCCTCTTCTTACTTTCTGCTTGACTCATGCTTTTAGACTCTCAGGCTGCTAGATAAGTTGAAACAAACCATTCGAGACTGCCACAGTTTGACCTTACAGCTAAGAATAACAGAAAGGTCCTCAACAACTGCTGTCTATTAATGAAGGAGAATCCTGTTTTTAACCTCAAATTATTTCCCAGTTTTTGTAAGGTTGTCGCTCACAACAAGAACAGCATGCTAGATTCTGCAGCAAGTTTGTATTACTGGCATCTGTGGAGCAAAAATGAAAATTATGAAATGTCTAATAAATTGCAAAATGTTATGTACACTTTAAAACAAAAAAACTTATTAGGTTAAACTGTGCTGTTTCATTTCTTTATGGAGAATGTACCTTCTGCTCAACTTTTTCTGCCACTTTTGCAAGTTTTTTCTGTTTAGCAAAACCTACACTTGTTTTGATTTCACAATTGGCTCATGCCATGAGCTACTTCAGTGCAATGGTGTCATTAGGTAAATGTAGAACTTTATGGTGGCGATTGCAAGAATCTGTCTAAGGTCAGTGTCCAACAGCATGCCGCCATTGGATTTCCATATAGTGTAGGGGCATTGAAGAACCTTTGTATGTGGGCGGTGCAGAGCATGGACTGCTTGGTCAATAATTAGGTGAAGGCCACTCTACAGGTGTTCCACAGTGAAGGCAAACCCATCAGCCTCTGCTGCATCTCGCCTGTCCTGGCAGCCAAGATGTTCCCAGGCTGAGAGGGCACCATCACCATCTAAAAATGATGACATGTACCCAGATACCCAAGCCACGGCCAAAGCCATCGACCAGCTGGGCTGCAGATATGTGAGCAAGACGTTTTCCCTGAACCACGTAGATGAGAGGAACAAGCTGGTCACCACCTTGCCCTGCAGGGCCTAAACGGCTTAAGTAATGTGTGTGATAAGGGATATTTGGTAACCAAAACTTAAGTGCTGGAACTCTTGTTTTCCTGATACTGATTACACTTTGTGTTCAAAAACATTTGCTATCCTTTTGTTTGTTAGTCTTTCATAGTATACTCTTTATTGAACTGTCCTGTCTCTAGATATGTGATCCATTTAAGTGCAAATTACATACTGTGGGGACTTGCAGATTAAAACTTTTTACTTGAATTAAGAAGTAAAGGAAGATAAAAGATTTAGTTCCTCCAAACATTAAAGGTTTCATTGTTTACATCCACTTCAGCTCAGTCCATCTCAGAAAGGCTAGTCTCTTTTCAATTTTATTGCTTTTTATACAAACAATATTTTCAAAACACATTTCGCATTTGCACTCAATATTTTGCTTTGCTTGTTTCACATGGAGGTGACAGACTGAAACATAACCTGGTTGACAGCGTAAATAACTACAGACTTATGCCAATTACTTTGTAATGGCTATTATTATGAAGTTCTTTTAGTATGACACAGATCTGCATTTGTTTCATCTCTGCACCTACTCAGTGTTATCTGGAGAGCTAATATGCATTTTATCTAAAAAAAGCATTATCTACTGTATTTACCATATTGATTAGTCATAATCATTTAATGTAACCCTACCTCCCCAAAAAATCTGTACTATCCTTTTAACAGAACTATGAGCAACTTCAGGTTTGCCCCTTTAAAGATTAATACAGGGGGGTTTGGGCAATGAAACTGAAACACCTTCATTTTATGTGGGAGGTTTTTATGGCTAAATTTGGGCCCCCCTGGTACCGTCTTCATTTATAGCACATTGCACCAGTAAACAGAGTGTGAAGGTTTATTAGCAGGGTAAGAGACATTTTTTCTCCCAAAAAATTTTAAAAGCACACAAAACTTATCGTTACATAGAAGATTCAAAAAAGGACAAATTGTTGGTGCCTCTTGCTGGCCATCGTGACCAGACACCAATTCTTTGGATCTGGTAATTGGTACTCCATAGTCAAAACGGGGCCCCTAGAGACCCCCGCGACCATTCAAATGTCTCCCAGGGGCCAGAACGGGCACTTTAAAATCCTATTTGAAAACTGGGCAAAGGAAAAGCGTAAATAAGTAAGTTTGTTTATTCACGCGGGCGGTAAGACACCCGGTTACGTAAAATCGGAGGCCCAAAAGTAGTATTGCTTGGGTGGTAAGTTTGAAAAAACAATGCGGACTCTGTCATTTTCTCTGGCCCCCCCCCGATCTGACCGGGACGCTTTTTTGCCGCATGCTGCCCCATTAAAACCGCTGGTGTCTAGGGGGTGCCCAAAAAACAATGTGTGTTACTTGTAAGGGCAAAATTTTGGGAAAAAACCTGGTTGACCCGGGAGAGAGGGCATCCACCCCATTTTGGATGGAGCAGTCTTCTTTCTGGGAAATCTGGCCAAATTTTTTTATTCTCCAAACCTCTGACAACCAAAGGGGTTGCCCAGGAAGCGGGGTCGTATTTTAACACTCCTCCCTCGCTTCTGTATGCTCCCCATCCATTACCCTTTTAAAGATAGTGTCTCGCCACGGCCCAAAACTGAAAATTTAAAAAGTTATCTAAAAAGGGAAATAAAATCTAAAAAAATAAAACCAGACTAAAAAAAAAACAATTAAATGGGTTTACTGAACAAAAGAATCTCCTCTTCAAGACTTTTTGTAGGGACCAATTTGGACATCGATTGATTTTTTTTGGCCAAAAACAAAACGGGCTGCAGAAAGGGGGGATTTTTTTACTAAAAATGAGCCCAACTCCCTTAAAATTTATTTAAATTTTCACATTCCTCGAATACGGGCGAGGGGAGGAGTGCAAATCTTTCAGTCCGATTTATTGTTTTATTCCCCGCCCAAATCAAAGCTAAACTCTTTTGAATATTTAACCCTTATTTTCCTCCCCAATTGCAAGCACAAAACCCCTTCTTTTTTCTTTTTTTGACCGTCCACCCGGCCCCTTACGCTTAATTTTTAATTTTTCAGACCTTTACTGATTTTGTGTTAAATACAGATAAAGTTATTATAGTGGGGGATTTTAAAAATTCTTTTCACGAAAGTGAAGCTTAAATAAAAACCTTTAATGGATCTTTGACTCAATTGGGTTTACTAAAACATTAAAAAAACCCACCCCCGTTTGTCTTTATTCTCTGGAACTTGTGCGCTTTCCCTTTTAGTGAAAGACTAACAATATTTTCTCACAACCCTGTGCTGTCGACCATTTTTAAAACCTTTGAGTTTTAATTTAAAAAGAGTTTCCCACCTGAAAAAAAATTTCATATAACAATGCTGTAACCCTTTAAAAAATCTGTTTCCCCTTTTTTTTCCCCATTTTCACAGAAAAAAAGGAGAGGGCAAAAATTTTTTTCTTCCCCCTTACAAAATTTATTTTTCTTGTTAGACTTTTTCATCATTTCGGGGTATTGACAATGCAGCCCCCTTGAAAAAAAGGAAATTATTCAGGGGCAGGCTCCCTGGTTTTAAATTAAACGGTACTTTTTAAACACAATGTTAAAAATTGGGGCGAAAAAAGGGGCTCTACCATCTGAGGATTCGTAATAAATCTGGAAAAATAGCCTACTGTGTATAAAAAGACACTTCACCAGCTAGAAACAGTCTTATTTCTCACCTTAATAGAAGAGAACAAGAATTAATACCTTAGGTTATCTTTCAATACAGTTGCTAAACTTTACACAGAGTCATAGCCCTATGTTGAGCACATCCCTTCCCTTAGTCTCAGCAGTCATGACTTATGGGATTCTTCCAAAATAAAATGATTCTATTAAGAAGAAAATCTTTGGACAATTCTCCCGAAGATCGATTACTTCATCCTCAACAAGTGAGACAACATTGGAGGTACACTGCTAGAACCTGATCTGTGTTTGCCGACTGTTTGATCCTGTGGAGCTTCCAGAGTTATCGAAATATTAGCTTCATCCTAAACTTCAATTGTTATGTTAGATCCTAATCCCAACCAAATATTTAAGGAAGTGTTCCCTATGATTATCAGCCCCATTTTAGATATTATAATTAATTTATTCTTTTAGGGTAAAAAAAAAAAAAAAAAAAATTTTGGGTATTGCCACCAGCAAGCTTTTAAGGTAGCGTAGTAAACCTTATTTGCTTAAGAAACCTTTTTTCGCGCTTGATCGAGAGACTTATTAAATTACAGACCGAATCCAATCTTCCATTTCTTATCTAAAATCTTGGAGAAAATAGTTACTAATCAAATGTGTGAGATTTACACAGCAATGAACCTGTTTGAAGAGTTTCAGTCAGGTTTCAGAGCTCATCATAGCAGTGAAACAGCTCTTGAAAGTACACTAATGAGATTCTTATTGCCTCAGATAATGGGGGACTTGTGTCTGTAATGGTTCTGTTAGATCTCAGTGCTGCATTTGATACCCCCCCCCCCCGTCGATCATAATATTCTCGTAGGAAAAAGGATCGGATATGCCTAGGTAGGTGATCAGGGGAACAGCACTAGCGCCTGGTTTAAAATTCTTATTTGTCTGACAGATTCCAGTTTGTCAACTGTAAATGGATAAATCATCTTTAAACTACAGGGTTAAATTGTGGGAGTACCACAGGGTTCAGTACTTGGGCAATTTCTCTTTATCATATATATATGCCTTCCAATAGTCAAAATTATCAGGCAGCCATAGGAATAAAATTTCAACTGTACGCTGATGATTACTCAGCTTTACTTATCTAATCCTGATGCAAAGCCAAACCAGTTAGATAGACTACAAGAATGTCTTTCGAAGACATGAAAAACTGGAGACTTTAAATTTTCGCTTACTAAATTCAGACACGGACAGAAGTTGTCGTCTTTGGACCGGAGTCTTAAAAAAGAAACGGCTTGGTCAATCAATTAACCTGGATGGCATTAAATTGACCTCCGATAATAAAGTAACAAACATTGGTTTATTTTTTTGACCAGCGACATGGCATTTAAATCACACTATTAAACAGGTTCTAGGATTAACTTTTTTCATCTCCGGACATTGCCAAAATTAGAAATATCCTGTCAGAAGTGATGTCTGAAAAAAAGTCCATGCATTTGTTTCTTCAAGCTGGACTATTGTAATCTCTTTACTATCAGGATGTCCACAAAATGCAGTTTTAAAAGCCTTTCAGCTGATTCAAAAATTGCTGCAGCACCGAGTTCTGAGGAAATAGAAAAAGAGAGAGCATATTTCCTACTTTAGCGTCCCTTATGGACTCCATGTTAAATCAGAATAGAATTCTCAAAAATTACTCCTCCTCACATTTATAAAGCCCTTAATGATTAGCTCCATCAGAAAGCAGAGATTCTGATTTGTTCCATACGTTAATAACAGAGCACTTCGGTTCTCAGACTGCAGGTTTACGGTCAGAGGTCTAAGAGTCTCTAGAAGTAGAATGGGAGGCAGATCCTTTAGTTATCAGGCTCCTTACTGTGGAACCAGCTCCAGTTTGAGTCCGTGGGCGGACATCCACTGTTACTTTTAAGGCGTAGGCTTTTTTAAACTTTCCTTTTTGATAAAGTATCTATTCATAGTTAGAGTGATTTAGGTTATCTGAGATATTTCCTTATTTAGCTCCGTCTTCTTCTCCCCTTGTTGGATGGGGTAAGGGGGAGTCAGGTTCGCCTAAACCGGCTCAGTTACGGTTGAGGTGCAAACACACCCCCCATTTCTGCTACCTGTATGAACCCCCTTCTTGTTCCAATGGTTATGGTCAATCTGACAGAGAGAGGATATCCCAATCGTTGTGGTTTTAGTATAACTAAAGGCAATCAGTGGGCTCTAGATGGACAAACTGTCTACTTTTAAGGCTAGGTTTAAAACTTTCCTTTTTGATGAAGCTCTATAGTTAGAATGGCTTAGGTTATCCTGAGCTATCCTCTGTAGTTATGCTGCTATAGGCTAGGGTGCTGGTGGAGGACATAAGGCAACTTTCAATCACCCCCCCCCAGCTTCACTACTTTCTCACGCTACTCTTCAATTTGTATTATTTGCTGTTATTTCAGCTTTTAACTTGTTCTCCTCTCTTTTCATCTTCCTAGAAGCTACACCTGGCCTGACTCTGTGTCTAACCTGTAACAACCTTTCTGGAGAAGGGAAATCCTCCAAGCTTCTGCTGGCAACAACTTAATGCTCACCCTCTACCGATGATCAACATGGCCCTCTTTCAGTGTTTAACCCCTTTCTCTTTCCTAGACATAGCTCTAAGACTGAGCCTCTACTGTGACTAACTCTATGTGCTCTCTTCAGACTCTAACTTGAAAACTGGCTCAGAGTTGATCTGTCCTTCTTTCCTAGTTGAAACGATAAAAGGAGCCTACATCCATTAACATTTTACCTTTTCCTTCCATAGAAAGTACTCCTGGATCAGTGCTTCTTTGTTTCTCTTTGTGTCTCTGCTCGGTGTCATCTTCTAACCCCAGTCGGTTGTGGCAGATGGCCGCTCACACTGAGCCCGGTTCTGCTGGAGGTTTCTTCCTGTTAAAAGGGAGTTTTTCCTCCTCCACTGTCGCTAATGTATGCTCAGTATGAGGGATTGCTGCAAAGTCAAGCGCAGTGACTGTCCACTGTCTCTACATGTTCATCCGGGAGGACGGTGAATGCAATCTGCTGGGTTTCCTTAGATAGAAAAACTTTATTCCCCCAATTTGAATTAAATAACAGAATCTGACTGCACTGTTTCAATGGTTAGATAATTTGGAATTGTATGTACCTGACTTTTGTGAAGTGCCTTGAGACGACGTGTGTTGTGAATGCGCGCTATATAAATAAAAAATAAACTGAAATGAATAAACTGAAAAGTGATGTATCAAGAGCCACGGTAGCAGGGTAATGTCAGCATACCACAAGAAGTCCAGAACCACATCAAAAGGATTAACTGTGGACGCAAGAGGAAGCTGTCTGAAAGGGGATGATCGGGTGCTAACCCGGATTGTATCAAAAAACATTAAAACACGGCTGCCCAAATCACGGCAGAATTAAATGTGCACTCAACTCTCCTGTTTCCCACACAGAACTGTCCGTCGGGAGTTCCACAGGGTCAAATTACACGGCCGGGCTGACTATAGCCAAACCTTTGGTCACTCATGACCCATTGACCAAACGTCGGTTTTCAATGGTCGCAAGGAGCGCAAATCTTGGGCTGTGGGGACAATGTGAAACACTCTTATTGTCCTCTGATGAGTCCCACCTATACTGTTTTCCCCACATCCAGGGGAAGTTACGGTGTGGAGAAGCCCCAAGAAGCGTAGAAGACTGTTGCATGCCCACAGAGTGAAGCATGGGGGTGGATCAGTGATGGTTTTGGTTGCCATATCATGGCATTCCCTGGCCCCCAATACTTTTTGCTAGATGGGGCGCGTCACTGCCAAGGACTACCGAACCATTCTTGAGGACCAATGTGCATCAATGGTTCAAACATTGTATCCTGAAGGCGTGCGTGCGTGTATCAGGATGACAATGCACCAATACACACAGCAAGACTGGTGAAAGATTTGATGAACATGAAAGTGAAGTTGAACACTCCCATGGCCTGCACAGTCACCAGATCTAAAATATTATTGAGCCACTTTGGGGTGTTTGTGAGGAGCAAGTCAGGAAACGTTTTCTCCACCAGTTTCACGTAGTGACCTGGCCACTATCCTGCAAGAAAAATGGCTTAAAATCCCTCTGACCACTGTGCAGGACTTGTATATGTCATTCCCAAGACAAATTGATGCTGTATTGGCCGCAAAAGGAGGCCCTACACCATACTAATAAATTATTGTGGTGTAAAACCAGGTGTTTCAGTTTCATTGTCTAACCCCTGTATGACGCTATTTACAAAACGTAAAGTATGTTAAAAAATAACAAGAAATATGGCCTTTAGAAGATAAATTAAATCTAGACATCTTTTTCACTTCCCACCTTCTAACTTTATTTTGCTTGAACACGTAAGCATCATCAAAACAATAACAGGAAACCATTTTAGTTACAAAATAATTTACAATTATTCTTGTATTGTGATTTTACATTTTAAATAAAATAGGGTTTATAGATAAGTGCTTTTCTTTATATGTTTTTTTGTTTTTATTTAGATTTAACTTTGCGAGGCTTACTGGAAGCCTCTACTCACCCAGCACCCCTTTAGTTTCTTCTTTACAAGCCGAGTCTAACTTAAGAATTGTGAAGTCTGTCATTGATGCTGCCTGTTTTGTACCCTGAGTCGTCTTAGCGGCTACAAAAGTCCCAGAACAAACCCATAGGATCTAAGATTTGGAAAACATTCATACGGCAAACCAGGATGGATATCCACACACGGTGGATTTGCAGTCCATCTGGAGAAGCTTTAGAGATACGACAAAAATGGATCAGCATAATCAGACGGTGGGCACGTCTGTCCACCATTCACCTCTCTGACAAACTGTATCTTAGCACCCTCAGCGTCTCCGAGCATCACACCCCCACAGAGGAATCAGCTGTCAACACTGCACCAGTGACAGCTCAGTAATATGTGCGAACGCTCTTAAAAGCAATCTCTCTCCGTTCCCTGACAGTGTCAAGAGTTAACAAATAACACGACCAACATCAAAGGCATGAGATAGTTTCGATTTATCAGACGCAGCTAACCACAGCTCTTCTGATCTGCCCTGCAACCAGCCTGATAGGGTTTCAGAGGGTTATCAGTTCACCACGTTATTTTAATGCTGGCGGCATTTTTACATAGCCTGGTTTGGATTGCAGCTTTATTTTAATAAAATTCTATTTTAGTTTAAAACATTTAGTTCAGTTAAATTTGCCCTAAACAGCAACAGTGTTGGAGGATAATTTCAGTGTCTTTTTGATATGAGATGTGTTGAAGATCATCATTATTCAGAAAGACCTTTCATGCTCTGACGCAAATAAATTCAGCTTAAATAGAATCACTCCAAAGCTTCTTCTGTTCTGTAACTCACATTAACAAGTCTTTAGCATTAGCATTAATGCCCTTTTCATAAGGAATTGATAAAAAGAGCACTCGTGATCCATACGGAAGCAAACTGAAACATGTAATAAGGTTAATCAACAATAATCCTCGAAATATAATAAGAACGGTAATTTCTAGCCTCTGAGGACAAAAAGGGGAAAATGAAATGTAGCATGTTTAAAAATGCTTTAACGAAATGTTTGTGTATTATACTCATGGGAATATTTTCTCACCCTTGGCATAGTTTAAGGGTGTGTGTGTGTGCACTTAAAGTTCCTCCTTGAGAGCAGCCCATGAAGCACTCGTGGTGTGAGGACTTCACACGTTTATGAAGAGTAAAACAAGATGTGAGTGGGGTGAAAAGTGAGAAGGATGAGCTGCTGCGATGTGCTGTCACAGAAACAATCGCTCTGGGACATCAGCAGCTCTCTTTGGACAGAGCAAAAGCTGTTTCACCCCATCTGGACACATGAAACAGTTTATTTAGAAGCAAAAGGTCAGTTTTGCACATTGTAGCCTCTCAGCAATGCCCCTGCAGACTGCAGAACGTGATATTATAACCATGCCAACTTGCCCAAAGGTTTAGGCTCGGCCACCGTCCTCTCAGGCTCAAAGAGCGTATAAAGGTTTCATTAGAGGTTTGGAATATTTAAAAAATAATAATCAAGTTAAACTGGAAGCAAAGCAGCTTAATTAACCTCTTATTAAAGCTTAATAATTGTTGCTGCAAAAACATACGAGCTCCCATGTTTGACATTAAATCAGACTAAACTTTTCCTGCTTTAAGTCAATAAGAATTACCATTTTTTTCTATTTACTAAATTCCAGAAAAATGTGGGGATGTTTTAGATATTTTTGTACTTTCTTCAAAGTTACAGGTAAACATGCATTGCCTTAGTATTTGGAAGAATTGCCTTTAAACTGCATGACTTTGGTCAAATTTGTGGCATATCCTTCTAGAAGGTTCTGAAAATAGTTGGCTGGATTTTTGTCCCATTCCTCCTGACAGAACAGTTGTAACAGTCAGGTTTGTAGGCCACCATGCTTTTAAACTCTGCCAACAAACCTTCTATAGGATGGGGATCAGGGCTTTATAATGGCCAATCCCAAACAATTACTTTTGTTGTCCTCAAGCCACTTTGTAACTAATTAGGCAGCATGCTCAGGGTTATTGTCTGTTTGAAAATCCAATTAGTACCAAAGCTTTAACTTCCTGGCTGATATCTTAAGATGTTGCTGGAATATTTCCATGTTATTTTTCCTCATGGTGGCATCTATTTTGTGAAGTGCACCAGTTCCTCCTGCAATAAAACACCTCCCCATAACATGATACTGCCACCCCAAAGAGAAAAGGTTTAGTCTGATTTAATGTATGTAAACATCTGGTTTCAAATGTATGATTCTACTTTAATACACATTACACTATTTTACACTTCATTGAAACTGACTGGAAAACCTTTTATTTTCCAAGTGGACAATCTGGCCTTCACAACCGGGGCGATTTGTTACCAGATTAAAGTCACCAAAACAGAAGTTTATTTGATATTTACACATTTCCTCAAAAACAGAGAGCTAATAATACCAGTCTGTTATGGTTATTGTGTTCCAGCTTTCAAAATGCAAATTTTTTTTTTTAATTGTATAGTTCAAGACCAAAACAGGTGCATTATGAAATAAAAAGATAAATATTACCTTGGCAAAACTCTTTTTGGACCTCTGCATTTTTTATTTAAGACCCGCATTGTGCAAAAATCAAAGTTGTAGTTTGGATTTCTTTATCAAATAGGTCAGATAACATAAGAAACTGAGGTAGGAATTTTGTCTGTTTTATTGGATAACCTCTTTGTGCAGAATAACATTCATGCAGCTATTGATTTAATTGGATCAAGTACTTGGCCTGAACCAGACAAACAACTTCCCATCATTAATTCTTCTGAATAAAAATGTGGATAATTTATTTTTATCAAATGGAGCAGATTTGTATTTCTCTTACATAATCTTCAACATCTTCATAAGAAGTTTTAATCTGTATTTAAAGAACAATTTGTACATAAACAAAACCTGATAAACTTAGAACGTAGTACTCTTAGGCTGGACCTTCTTGTCTGCCATTTTGCAACTGGTACTCTAGACCTGCAGAGGATGGTGAGGGGAGCTGAAAGGGTCACTGGATTCTGTCAATACCCTATGTCCAGCATCTGGATATTTTTTGTTTTTAGGTATTCAAAATGGTCTCTCAAACTTATCTTAAGATCTGATATTTCGCCTTCATCACTAGTTTGCAGGCATTCAATAAATTAAAACATGCGTTCCTTGGTGGATCGTTAGATTAAAAGTATCTTTTGAAAATGATAACCTTCAAGCAGGTATTGATGTAATATTCCAATCTTAAATCTTGCGTTTTTATTATCTGTAACCAGAAAATCATTAACAGAAATAAAAGCTTGAAAACATCAGTCTGTGTGAAATTAATCTATATAAAAAGTGTTTTAATTAGTGAATTGAGCAACTAAAATAAATTGACTTTTCAATAATATTTACATTTATTGAATACGATTATATTAAAATGACAAAAATTGATTTGTTTTGATCCAAAATAGTTTTGAAAATGCAGCTAAATTTTTCACAATTGCACTGGTCGATGTTATTCGTAACAGAGAAATATATAGTTTAAAAAGCTTAACCTCTTTTCATTCTGTAGATATTTCACAGATTTTCCTATTATGCCTCAGAGCATCATTTTTCACATATATGTATATTTCTAGTTAATTTGTTTGCAACACACTCTGACCTACACTAGATACAACATACAAACAACCTTATACAAAGAAATGTGTTTTTATTCCCACTGCTCTCACTTTGTCTCCATATTTTCTCATTTTGACATCACGACAGCAAAGCCACTCAGAAATATGGAAACAGGGGAGCTATATTACATCCTGGCTCACTCTGACAGGGTACTGTGGCGTGCCGTCCTCATGCAAGCCAGGAACTGCGGGAAAAGATGTGGGGCACAAAATCAATTTCCTTTGTTGCCTCATCCGCACCGGCTGCTCCTCTCCATACAGTAAAAAGTTAATTAACTTGAGCCATGACTCTTCAATTAAATAAAACTCTTCAAAAAGTGTTTTACTAGACATGACTTCACTATCATTTCATGAAGGAGATTAGCTACAGAAATGCCTTCTTGACAATAATAGAAATACTACTGAAAAGGGGAAGAAGATAGGGGGCATTTGGGTTTTGTCCTCCTTCCAAAGGCTTTTTGTTTGAGAAAGTCAGATTGCAGAAAGTTGATAAAATATTTCACAGAAATCTGGACTGGATTACAAAAAGTCTGAAACGGTGAAGGGCAGAGAAATTTGTAAAAGGTCACAAGGGCTCTGAAATAAAGAGCATTTAAAAATGGAAACGGTAACCGTTTAATTCAGTTCAAATGATCTCCCTCTTAGAATCCAAACACTTATTTTTACGTGAGAGTAAAAGCCGTCATATCTGCAGGAATGACGGCAGCGATGAAAATGAAACCGTGTGAGGAGGCAAAGGCGTAAATGAAAACTTGACAACTACTTGTAAAAGCCCCGCCTGAATTCCCCTGAAGCTTTGTTCAACCTCTGACCCCTCTGCAGGGACTTCAACGTGTCACTGAGCTCCATGGGATGCTGATGATGGAGATGACAGCTCTAAGATGTGTTTTCTGTCTCATATCCACTCTACTTTCTGATAGACAGGAAAAGTGGAGAGAAATGGACAAGGGATATTGATGGCTGAGGATTCAGGGAAAGAGAAAAATTGCACAACAGAGAGTATAATTCAAAGAAATAATTTTTTTACAAGAATGCTGTTCTTTTTTATTCATAGGGTTTTAGTGATGCTTTACATTTCCTTTAGATAAATTCTATGTTCACAAAGCAGTTTAGCAGACCTGTAGATTTAAATGCCCCCTGTGATTCTAATGTACGGTTAAACCCCAGATTGTTCACACCGCTGGAAGATTTAGATGTAAAACTATTTTTATTCAACCAAGAGGTTTTTTATAGGAAATGAGACAGGTTTCCCACAAATGATAAAACAATACAAAATGAGAATCAATAAATAGCATGTTGAAACTCATTTATACCCTTCTCAATACCTTGTGGAAAAATCTTAATTTGGTTTTACAGCAATCAAACCCGTCTTATACTTACTGACCAGCTTCTTATATTTCAGCTTATTTATCTTTGGTAATGAGCTCCAAGCATTTGAGATTTGATGGCCTCTTTGCCATCTTTCATCTCCCTCCACAGATTTTCTATTAGAATCAAGTAAGGACTGATTGGGCCACTCTAAAACATTATTTTTTTTTTACATTCAGAAAAACATGTTGGTCTTTAAAAGATTAAAAGATTACTTTAAACCTAAATTTGGTATGAATAATGCTGTGCTTAACTGTACATTGTGATTTAATTTTATTTTGGGCATCCCATCAAATCTGCTTTTACAATGTACAATCAACCATTAACTTCTGAGGAAAAAATCTTAAAGATATGTGGCTGTTTTTCTTTAAAGGAGTTCTATGGAGCACTGTAATGTAGTCAGTATCATATCAGCAGCACACAGTGGAAAGAGTGATCGAAATCATCCAACTTCTCTTGCTTAGAAGGTTGTTAGATCAAATGAATAAAAATCTGATTTTGTTTCCAAGTATCCAAGGACTACTTTTGTGTAATATTTAACAATCTGGCCAGTTGCACTGACTCATCCTGCCCCGGATTCGCACAGCTGATATCGATTTTAGTGGCAGGGACCCTAAACCTTGTGGAGAATGGTTGGGACATCAAAATAATTCAAAAGACACAGAATAGTGAGAAAAAATGTGACTTATCCCAGCTGATATAGTAATTTTGTTCTTTAATAATAACATACCAGTAGCATGTTTTCCTAATATTGTGCCTAACTTTTTTATATTAATACGCCCTGTTGTGGAAAAAATCCTATTTACCAAAGAAGATCGATAATCATCACTCAATCAGCTTTATTAATTTAGCCGTATAAGGGAGACCGTTTACGGCATCAGCCATGAGATGAGATGAATCCGTTCTGCAGACAAAGGGTACTGCCTCCCTACATAAACCCCATGTAACCTAGGAGCAGAGGTGAGAATTCAATTAATTCTCACCCAGACGTCTCGACGTCTCTGTATTAAAATGTTCCATTTATCCTGTATTTTACAGTGAGGGTTACAGCAGGAGGGAGCAGGAAGTTCCAGGAGGAGGAAGCGAAAACGTTTGTTAGGCCAAACAGCGTCAGCTCATAAGACACAAGGCATTTTATAAATTTTCCATCATAGGCACTCTATACAAATTGTGTATTTTCCAGGTACTAGTTCCTAAATGACACTGGGCTCTTTTTTTCCGGCATACTTTCATGCATAGATTTAACATTTTATTTGAGAAATCCATCAGCACACACTGGAATGAAGATAGTGTAAAGCCAATGGTGCAGCAAGTCACTTTTTCTCCTCTTCTCCTTTCTGAGTCTAAATGACCACCTACTTTTAGAACATAGTTATTAATCTGCTTATTCCAAACAGTTCTAATCTTTAAACATCTGACAAATTTTGCTCTGGCTATAATTTACATTTTTTTAAATGAATATGCATGGATTCACCCTAAATGCATGCAAATGACCTCATTTAAAATAAGAAAAGAGCATCATTGCAGAGGCATTATTTGCTTGGCAGCAGATCTTGGAGCAGATCTTACCCTGTGGTTTGAGAATTAAACAGACAAACTTTATGACCTTTAGTGCACAAACAGCTGTGTAAATTTGCCTGAAAATATATAAACAATATTTGTACAGCATTTAGGACTGCGAGAAGCAGGGCCAGTTCTTGGCATAGGCCATATAGCCAGGACTAGAGGGCCAGCTTCTGAATGCTGTCAATCAAATGCGCTGAAAAGGACACCTGAATCTACCTACTGATGTGCCACAATCTGCTGATCCAACATAGGTAGGTAAATAAATGTTTAATTTAATGTTAATAGAAAATAATGTTAATGGTAAATAAATAATGTAAGAAGGCAGGTTTTGTTTTTGTTGTTATAAGCAAAAGTTAGCATTTGATCTGTAGCTTCTGAAATAACCGTTTCACTTATTTAACTGCGTAATTGGAAGCTACAAATGAGAGGCAAGCTTGAGTGTCAGGCTTTTTTTATCTAAATCAGCTGTTAACTGATGTTAGCACAGCCTTTTCTGATACCTGCTGGGCAGTATTTCTTCCTGCGAGGTCACAGAGAGGCCATACCAGGTTGAAAATGAATTATTTTTTTAAGACTTAAATATATCTTTTTAATCCGGGCACATTGTTTATTCTTTGCATCATCTTGTTGCCCAAAAAAACAAAGGTTTTATTATTTTAACTTTAAATTCACGTGGAGTTGTTGGGTGTTAACAGAATGTTAGTGTGTAATTTTTGTCAGTTAATTTCCTTTATTTGGTTCTTTTAAATAGAAATAAGTGCTAATGGAAAAAATGGAAACATTAGCCATGTTTTAAATGATTGGAAAGGATAGGTGCCAAAGATGAATCTTTTAACCTAGTGTTAACACAATAGCATGACACTGTGAATGAAATAGTAAAACTAACATCATGTTTTACCACCATTTATAAACACATCCAGTAGTCTGTCTGCATGTTCTTGGACTGTTCAGTGAGAATCTTATCCATCTGTCCTGGATAGCTGCACCGAGGAAACTTTCGCAACATCTGTCCACACATGACTGCCCTAAAAGTTCATTTTACTGAGCCAATAAAATATACATACAGCCATTGTTCGGGCTGGGGGGGAGGGGGCGCTGAGCCACAATCCTGCCTAGGGCTCCAAACTGGCTAGAGCTGGCTCTGGTGTGAAGTGAAAAAAATAATTAGCTGTTGCTAGTCATTACCAGCTAAGCTACTTGGCCACTGATAATTACTCCCACATATTGCATCAACAAACCATAGCAATAACGGTCATGATGACTATTTGACAGGCTACAAAATATAGATGCCCCACTAGCATAACCAAGCTAAGAAGTTCATGCCATTTGTGCTGCTGTCAGGAATATTCATACTGTTCACAGTTTCACATGGATGTGTGGACCTCTGGGGTGCAGTATGAATCAGTAATCCTCTTCTTGACCTTACAAACCTCCTGCTGTTTGAACAGTCCCACCTCAGAGCCTCTGGTAAATGTTGGCATTAGCATTTTGGTATTTCCACTGGGCTTTTTGCATGATGTGATTTGTGTTGTGCAGCAGCTCAAATCGGGTGCTACAAGCCTTGGATACTCTCAAACCCCCAAAAATTAGAGGGAAAAAGTATCCCAAACACTAGAGGAGGAATATAGCAGCAGAAAAGCCAATGTAAAAGAACACCCTTTAGGGGTTTAGTCTAAACTGTTGCCTGAACTTTTCAAGGGTAAAACCATTCTCACTGATCTCATTACACCCCAGGTTTCGGGCCCAGGATCTATTATAAGCCCATTATTTTTCCCCATCAATTGTCTTTAAGCCCCCCGGCCTGCTATGAATGTGGTTTTTTATAATCCTGAAGTTGGCGTCAAATGTGAGGAAAGTGGAGAGAAAGAGAAGATGTGATGACTAAGGAGGAGGAAGATAAAGTAGAGAATTTTAAAGCTTAAATAAGTGAGAACTAAATAAAAGTAAATTGTAACATTGTCATGTTTGGCTATTGCTGGTCAGAAAAATTTCCTTGGAGTCTGCAGGAACCTAACTTCCAATACATTTTTACCCAGTTTTTTACTAAACAACCTAACTTTCAGCTCATGCAATAAAAGTGAAACTAACTGGGCTATTCCCACTTACCATCACTCACTTAAACTTAAATGTGTTTATAACTGAACTAAATTGGCATGTTCTACAACCTGAGCAGCACTTGTCTGAAAGGTCCCTTATCGTTCTCCAAGCCTGAGGAGCTAGAACTATTGAACTATTCCAGCATTAATTTCACCCTCTGCATCTTAAACTGCACACCACATGTTGGTTTCCGTTTGGTTGTGATGCAAATTATCTTTTTAGATACAAATGCCCACATAAGGGAGCATTTGCATCCATTCATTGCAAATCATTGAATAAATTTCTTGTTTTGACCCTCTAATAAATAGCCAGTGTTTTAAAATCATACTAAAAACATGCTGATAAACCCTGTAGAGTAACAAGAAAAGGTTTGTTATGCATCTCTTGCTTAAACAGAATCAGTAATGAGAACTTAATTGTATTTTACAGGCAGTACGTGGAAACCCATAACTCCCATTATCCCAGAGCGCAATAAGATTCAACAGATAACCATCTGCATTGTAGTTGTTCCACGATTTCTTTCTCTCACACACACCTACCCCTTTCAGGTTTAATTGGAAATCTGGATATTAATTCCTCTGCAATATTAGTTTAATATAGTGTTTCAGAAGGAAAACAGTGATCAACAGAGCTGATGCATTCTTCAACTCCTTCCTCTCTTTTTATTTACTACATTTTCTAGGTGCAGAGAACATGAAACTTTTTTATCAATTATGTTTAAGTTAAAATTATTTGTTGGATTTTTAAAGAAACGTGATGCCAAAAACTGACAGGAAGTATTAAATGCTTAATTTCAACAACTCCGCTGGCCACTGCTTTCTTTAAACAAACTGCTCATTTGTTTGGTTGGGAGACAGTTTAGAGTTTGACCCCAAATTTTTGGTTTTGTCAAAATTTTTTGTGGGGATAATTAAAATCTGTTTTTATAAAACGAGGGGGGGTGTTTTTTTACCCAAAGGGTTTTTTTTTTTACAGAATGGAAAGTTTTTCCCCCCAAATCTAGTTTTTAAATGAGGTTACTATTCTGACACAACAAAGAAATTAGCTTGATTATCTTCTGGCAGGATATGCTGCAACAAAACAGCTCTAGAACTCTGTGGGAGTTTATTCCTTATAATGAACATATGCAGTTTCCCAGTTTAATTTCTCAACCATCTATGTCCTTCGGACACAAATGCTACTCTAGTCATATTTGTCAAATTTTGCATGGAGGAAAGAAAGAGAACATTAAAAAGATTAAGTTCAGATGACTTAAACAAATGCTTTGACACATTGTCTTCACTTTAAAAAGGTGAATCTCCAGAAAATGGAATATAATTGAAAAGTGAAACTTGGTATATCAGTTTTTTTTTGTTTTTTTTTTTTTTTTTTTTTTTTTTTTTTTTTTTTTTACTTTTTTTTTTTTTTTTTTTTTTTTTTTTTTTTTATGATTAGATTTCTTTAGCTGTAAGCCATAAACCTCTATTTCACAGAAAGTCTGAATGTTAGGAGCAGTAAAAAACATTATCAGTACAGAAGTGTGTCATGGCCTACACAGAAATGGGGAAGGTTCCTGACTAGGTAGCTGTCTAGTAGTTTTTAACTCTCTGCAAGGAGAGTGAGCCACAAAAGGGTCAATGCTGGTTGTTCAAAGAACGAGTTATCCAAGCATATTAATGGAAAGTTGAGTGGAAGGCAAGTGGTAGAAAGAAATGTAAAAGCAACAGTGATAACTGGGGCCTTGAAAGGATTGTGAAACAAAACTCATTTGAGAGTTTGAGGGAGATTCATATGGCATGGACTGCAACTGGAGTCAGAGTTCAGTTGAACTGCTTTGGCAACAACAGAACGTCAAACCTGTTCCACAGCTACCAGTTGTACTGATTTTGAACTCTTAGTGAACAGTTGTGGTGAAAGCAATCTGAAGCAGAAAATACCACCTAGAGACAGAGTGGTTACCGGTCACCAGCTTTCTTTCAGCTAATAATGTTTGTATTAGTGTGAAAACATGTTTAGCATGTCATCTTCCTCTGGTTACATTCTAATTTGCTCCCCTTTCTGAGGTAACTTACAATTTTTTAACTTTTGACTTAGTTCTGCTTTGAATTTTGAGTTTTTTTCCTACATGTTTTCTGAGCTTTCAGAAGATTTAAATCAGCTAAAGATAACTCACCTCAGTCCTCTGGCAACAAAGAATTTATCCTTCTTTAGTTCATGTCTTGAATTTGAGTTTTATATATGAAAAATTCACAGATTAAAGTGGCTGAACAAAAAAAACAACAAATAACTCAAAATATTACACAACTGTGAAAGGGCATCAATGAGCATTGGAAAACTCAAAAAGGTCATTTAAAAGCAAAATATTATACTATAAATACTATATTGTAGTAACCAAAAGTTTGAAATTTGTAATTACTAATAAAATAGTTTTATCTAAGAGGTACTCTATTTGGATTTAGACTGTGGAATAGCAGCAAAGCTAGATAAGTAACACTATGCCTTAAAAAATGTGTTATGGTTTAAAATCATTGTTGCTAAAAGCATTTTTTGGGATGTAGCCAACACTGCAGCGACTGTTTCCAAATGATTTGATTTACAAAACACAGTGAAGGTGTCAGAAACAACCTAATCAACTGAAGGCCATTTGGCCGAGCAGATGCAGTTGTGTCTAATAAGAATAATAATTATTGTTTCAAAAAGCTCTGAATAAACAATGACCACCACTTACTACCATGGAAAGGGACACTCGCCAACAACAACAAGCCCAGCCAACAGAAGGCATATTGTCAACAGACATTAGTATTTAAAGCCAGGATTCACACTTTGTTGTTTAGCAGATAGATTGTTTACTACTTTAAAAGAAACAGTTTGGAGATTACCAATTAGAAAACTACTTTTAATTAGGCAAACTGAACATAGTCTGAGAGAAACTACAAGCTGAAAGGGATGCATCTTCATAACACTAGTTCAGAGTCAGTAGGAGAAAAACAATTGTCTTCTGGTAAAAAACGCAACTAATCAATTCTGTCAAACACTTAGCTGAAACCATACTTCAAAAATAGAGCACTATACAGGCCTGTACCACAAAACAAAAACATGACTTTATTTTCCTAAAATGACTTTGGATCTTTCTATGCCAACTTTAAGTCTCTGTTTTGTAGTTCCTCACTGAAGCACTCTACTTGTCCCTGATTGGCAATTACAAACTCCTAATGTTTATTCACCTCCAGCAAAGATTAGCAACAGAAGATGATAGACGTTATTCGGTGATTAGCTGTCATCCGTCCCTGTATAGTTACGGGTGCAGGCAGGGCTGTTGTATCTAACCCTCATCACTGCCATATTAGCATCTGTAGCTGAGTGGGACCCAATCACAGGCAAACCTAATGATGGAAAAGAATGTACCCACTAGGAGATTATGATTATTTCAGGGCTTGGGATTTGCTTTACCTATCACAACCAGTATGAATAAAACATCAACTGTTGACTAACGGAAATAATTGATGGTAAAAGCACAGATGTGAGTAAAAATATCTACACACATACATTCCAAAATTAAAAAAGGCAAGTTTGTTAAAATAGGACATATTACAAAATAAACATCACATCAGTTTAATGTCTTGATCTTAAACATTTAAGTTGCTAAATATTTCTTCCCTCACACAATATTTTGTTATCTGGTGCACTGTGAAGCGTAACTATTTAAACCGCAGGCTTTAGACCATATCAGAGCTCAGCAGATAAACCTTATTTTGAGGCTAATATTACAGTCAATCCAAAAAAAATTGAACCTCATTGAAGCTGCTTTTTCTTTACAGTTTTACCAACATTATGGCTTGAAGATGGATAAGCTTTAGTTCCCATACCTGCAAACCTCTGATGAAGTAAATTTTAGGTACCAAATTCTGCTAAAGTCTTGATTCATCCCTCATATCTTCAAGGCAGCAAGACCTTTTCATATTTTAAAGTGGTCTTGATAAATCTATGTTATACTATAGTCAGTGCCACAGAGAACAACATTTGTGATTCATTCGGTATGATGTACTGTTGGCTTTTTAATTTAAGAGTTCTGATAAATAAAGCCAAGAGGTAATTGAATAATTATTAGATATAATAATTAGAAACTAAGTACAAAAAAGAAGCCAACTTAGGTCGTTGTTGATTGAGAAGTAGGGGTCTGGATGACATTCAGTGCCAGTAAGCTCAATATTCATGATAACAGCTGTAGGCTACACTATAAAATGCATAGTTCAGATGAAAATGACTTTGGTCAAATTGCTTGACCTTATTTGGGATCTATTGCTCTGCATGTGGCAGCACTTTTAGCAAGTCCATAATAAGGAATTTAGCATCATCTACTTTGTTTTATTATAAACAGAACATCATTTAAAACGGTGTTGGCTTAAGAGGAATAGCTTTATTCCTTTAAACTCAACTATGAATATCCATATTTTTCACCACTATAAGTAGTTCCAAACAGTCAGTTTTATTTTTTGTTAGCAAGGGAAAAGTATAGTGATCTTCTTTCAGGCAGCAGATTGGCAGTGTGCAGCAACAGGTGAGGAGAGGTGTTGTGATCATGAATAAGAATATATTATTTAATATTTAATATCGATACTTTAATATTTTATTAAATAATATTTCGGTCAGTTAAGGGTTGTCCTGTGAATTCCACCCCAAAAAGGGATGAGCCAAGCTCTGGCATTATTGAACAGCAAAACTCAGTACACACACACAGAATGAATTCAAACAATTTCTTAAAATACAAGAACAAGAACAAATTTCAATCAACACAACTCTTTGCTATGCTAAAACAACCAAATAAATTATCAGCGGTGTTTAATTAGCTGCCTTTATTAAATAAAATAATATTTAAGGAAATATTAAGAACACATTAAAGTAATATTTAAGGAAATATTTTGAATAAGAACCAAACCTTTCTGGATAAATGGTTCTTAATGGTGTTTAATAAGTTATCACATTTAGAAAAATAATATTTAAGGAAATATTACTTCCTAGATTGGAAACCAACAACCTTTCTGGGTAAATGATCTTCAGCTGACTCATAAAGTAGGCGAGCACGTGTTCTTAGCCGTGGACGGCACGTTATAGTTTGTCTTAACTTTTAATAATACAGAACACATCCTTAGCTTAGTGCTAGTCCGCCAGCACTTACTGTGGCAGCGTTTCTCAACACAAACAAAAACAAACCTCATTAAATGAGCATTTAGCTTAAAGTAATCTTTGCCCAAACACTACCTCTTACATGAATCGTGCTGAAGATAAGTTGTCCTGGGCGTTGGGTAAACAAAGGGTTAACTTGCAGCCAACCTCCGTAGCTGTGGGAAAGGGGCGGCTCGTTCTGCCGGCCCGGCCGAACTGCACGTTACTGCTGTGGCAAGGTGTCTTTCCTGCGTTGTCCATACGATAGCATGATCGTATGACAATCTTGGATCCAGTTTGAAGAGTTATGGCTGCTTGCCAACAAAGAGACAATAGCACGCTGTGTGTCCCTCCTTCCAGTTCCGCTGGGGACCTTTGTGGAAGAGGTCTGTTTTTTGGAAGGCGGGGTTTTTATTCAAACAGTGACGACATGGGAAGTCCGCTGTTACCCCTCTTGTTCCTGTTCCTGGCTGTGCTGGAAGTAGATTAATGCGATTTATTTTGGAAGTTCCAGAAAAGTTCTTACTTGATGCTGTAACTCATGGCTGGGTCCCAAGAGACGAGAGGACTGAAACTTTATGGTCCATTCAGCCATAGAATACTCAAGGTCCTCCGGCACATTCTCTGACATCCCACTTGAACAAATTAAACCAGAAAAACAGTTTGACAGAAAATACTCTACATTCTGGGAGGATCCCAAAGCATTCCCAGGCCAGAAGGGATATATAGTCCCTCCAGCGAGTTCTGGGTCTGCCCAAGGATCATCTCCCAGTGGGCCCTTCCTGAAAACTCTCTATAGTCTATCCAAGAGACCAGAAATATGATTGGCATGCAGAATTGCACGCAGCAATTTGATATACTGTTCAACTCTATCCCTAAGTAAACTAAAAATTAAAGGAGGTTTGGACAAAAAAAAAAGAAAGGCACCATGCAGGTATAAAATCTGCATATGAAATGGTTAAGGGGCAAACTGAACGGGAGCAAAATGTTTTTCTGTTGGGTAGAATAGAGCATGAGTGAAACAGAAACCCTAAGCCAGACAGCTAAACAATAAACTGGACAATGAGCCGAGAGCAGCTCCATTGTTTCTCATGTAATTAAAAATAAAAAAGCTTATTGAAGGTAACACTTTCAGCAATGAAACACAGTGTGCATGTTTTCCTTCTTTAGAAATGGAAATGAAGTGTGTCCAAGGATAATTGAATTACGCAGGTCAACATGAAAACAAGCAGACACAGCAACCATTAAATATAATAAATAGAAACAATACCAAGTGGGCCACAGAAACACTTTTGAAATGTGTCACCTCTAAAATGAAGGGTTTCCACAACCTTTCATCTTTATGGTATTATTAGGTTTAAATATATATTTTAAAGTAGAAAGAAAAACACATGAGCAGAAGGTAAGAAAAAATTATGGAATTGAGATGAATTTGATCATAACATTATTATTACTACTACTACTACTACTACTACTACTACTACTACTACAACAACAACAACAATAGGGTCACTTTATGCAGACCCCCAAAAGCAGCAGATCAGACTGAACATCTGTCAGAAGCAGGAGAAGGGAATGAGATCAGTAAGAGAAGATACAGTGATTTACTCTGGTAGAGCGAAGTCAGTGCGAAGCAGAAATAAAAAGTGATGTTGGGAAGAAAATTGGAATGGGATTGTGCTGCAGCAGAGGGGAGGAGCACTGTGAAAAGTCGGGGCAAATGAAAGACATGGATAGACAGTGAAAGTGAGTCTGGGTGAGGTGGGTGTGCGAACAGGCGGTCAACAGATGATTAGCAGATGTCACCTCACCGACTTGGCCCTGCCATGACATGTTATCTGAATGAGGCAATTAAAGGGGCTGTCATAGCGACCGCCTGGGGAGGAAAGCTTCTGTGGAATCACTTGGACACATTTGAACCTCAGCTTCAGCTGCAAAGTTTTTTTTAATTGGAACAATATGCGTATTTCCTGAATCTATCAGAACAATTTATGTCACTGTCAGTGCTTGAGATAGGTACCCGTCCGCTTCTTCACAAGCAGATACCATTTTGAATTCAAATATTGACAATGGGGAGACTCAAAACTCTAGTTTGTAGCTTGTTTCTGTAGCCACTTGACTTTCATATTTAACAAATGCACTAAAACTGAACAAAAAGGAAAATCTCCTTGTCATCTAGAAACAAGCGTTACAAATAAATCATAAAATTAAAATAATTCAGAACTGCACTTTTCCACCGAAAAGAGCATCAGATTGCAGCAAATCTAATCCTGCGAGTACAATTATTTCACAAAAAAATGACTCAATAGTTCATCATGAAAACATCTTTGAAAACAGCTTCTTTGTTTATTATTTAAAGCAATATTAGCAACTTGTGAATTCTAAGAGCAAAAACTGTCATCCCTGTGTTGAAGATTTGATAGGTAAACTAAATCAGAATCTTTGACCTTTTTGTAAACCTAGTAAAAACAGTTAGCCATTACCTGGGATTTTCAAAGCCCTCTGCACACTTCGACACAATTTTACCCGAGTTATTTCAATTTCCCTGGTTCACACTTTCCTTGGATCTAAAGGTCATGGTCTGGGGGTAGGACTTTCAGATTACCCCTGGATTGTTGAGGGGCAGGGTCATGTGCTAAGCAACGATGATTCGTGCACCCTTTCTTGCAGTGTTCTGACTTCCCCTCACCCGCCATATTTAGGACCTGCATGTTGTTCTTCATTATACGAGATTGATTTTTAAGTGTACATTTTGTGATCGAGAATGGACCAAAGACAGAAGAATAAAAGCCAGTTGTGTGTTCTCCATCTTGTTTTGTGAACAAAAAGCAGGATATGGGCTCCTTTGCCCGGCTTTGCTTGTTTGGTTTCTTATTACCGCCACCTGCTGGACTGGTGTAGTGCAGTTTTCCTTACAACTTCCCCTTGCGTCATTAGGCTTATTTAAATACATTTTTGTTTCAGAACATTGGAAACAGAAAGCACAGGAATCCTTTTACCCAGGTTAAAAAAAAATTAAAATACCACGTATTTAAATCCCAGGTCTTTCAGTGGAAAAGAAGCTATAGGTATATCCACAAATTGTAGGTCCCTTTAAATTTGTGGATATACCTCATTTAACTGTGGGCCAACTGCATTGGCACATAAAAACACTCTCTGCTTGGTAGCCCAGGTCAAACCTGCATCTAACTCAAGTCTGCTCAAATTTAGCTAGTGTAAAACTTGTGCAGTCTTACACTGAATAAGGGTCGTATAGCTAACGTTTATGAAATCAATTCATTACTGGTTGTTTAAACTTTATGTACCCAATTTGGGAGAACTTATAGACACAATGACAAAAAAACGATGTTTGCTGTTCAAGTTTTACACAAAAAAAGTCTGACCAACTACAGCAATCTTACTTTGCAGTGTTTCAGCTTCCGTTTCTATCATTAAACATTGTTTGATGTTTTGTTTATCTGACATCTGCTCGGAAAATGAGAAAGCAATTGGAAATCTAACGAGAGAAAACCTCTAAGACATGCAGGGCAGGGCTTCCCTATTACTAGCATTAGGGAAACAAGAAATAACAGGATATACCTTAGCATTTAGATTAGACTAGCAGTGATTTTAAGAAAGCCATAGCTATTCTTTATCTCTATAAACACCCAGGTGAAATCAAAAAATGATTGTTAAAAAATACCTGGTTTCAACTTAGATTACAGATGAGCTTCCTTTTTCTCTCTCTCTCTCTTTCAGGCTGAAAATCAAGCACGCTGTTCAGGTTAAACTGAAATTTCTGGTTTTTAATATATTCAGCACATGGGCTATTACACACACCCACAAATGAATAATAGTGGAAATGATGAGGGTGTAGATCCCTGTGGACATAATGAGCAAAAATGCCAATAGAGGTCACGAGTGGAGCAACAAACACTCTCACACTCTGCTAAAGATGCCTGCATGGATCGAAACATAGACAGCTGAGCAGAATGCATAACAAACAGGCTACTTGATATTTCCACACAAGCCCAGGCATGATTTAATAACCTTTTATAGATGCAAGCAGCTTCCTCATGTAGGCAACACAGTAATTATAATACCAGCACTGAGGCGGTAAGGAGGGTAAATATAAGGGTTAGAGACAGTTGTTTATATTTTGACTGAGAGGGCTATTAACATCCTTCTGCAAATGGACATGCATACAGAAATAGATGTGACACTTTCAATTAAAAGATTAAATGAAAGATGAAGCCATAGTGTCCAAAGTTTTATGACTGGTTTAATCTTCAAATTTAACTTGCACAGGTATAGAGCATGGAAAAGGTTATTAGTCTTTTTTGAAAGCAAGATTGATGACTTGTGTTTAATCACTGGAATATGGTGCCTGAGATATATGCCTATATCATGCTGACATAGGAGCATCGCTTGACTAATTGAATTATTGTGTGGTGTGCTGTAATATACGTTTACTAGGTACAACAAGCCCATTAATTTAGGATAGCAGCAATGAAAAAACAATGTACTGGATTGTTGCACAGGTACAGAATATTACAAAGGATGCATAGGCTGTTTTAACTTTCAGAAATTTGCAATTTAAAAAACACCACAATCAGCATCTGAGGGGTTATGCAGGCACTTCACAGTGAAAAGAGATTGCTTTCGAGAAAAACAATTGTTTGTAGGATACTTCAGTGGACCGAATATACTTTGCATATAAATACAATTTAACAGAAAGAATAAGTATTCCGTTTTAATTTTAGCAAAAAGGGAATAATGAGACTTGGCCATTGAGAAATCACTTGTGAATTATTAGCTACTCTTAACGAGTCAAATGTCCAGTTTTACTCCTAAATTATTCAGTAGATCTAGAAGTGACTCTGCACCACTTTCCTGAAGTCATAAGCCATGTTTTTGATCAATGTGGAGTTGGTTTAGCTTGTTTTTGATAGATGCAAATAAAACTGAATGATTACATACACAAATTGTTTAACAATTTATGCTTTTAAGTTTGTTAACAAAATCATTGCCATTAACAAAAGAGAATACTTACTTTTTATAAATAAAAAAAATCTAAGCAAACTACTTAATAAATTAATAAATTAATTGATATTTTATCTTCTGTAATGGCTTCATGAGTAATAATTTCAAATAAATACAGTGCATTAAAAGGTATTCACATGCTTGCATATGTCTTCCTTTTTCTTTTTTGTCACACTAAGGTTTCAGAGAATCAAACATGATTTAATATCAAAGTTTATTTATATAGCACATTTTAAATGATAATTCACCCAAAGTGCTGTACAAGGTATAAATCCACCACTAGCTTAAACAGCTTAATAAGTACAACAATCAAGCAACAAAATGCAACCCGATAAGCGTAGGAAAATTAGCACAATAAAAGCTAAAATATTCTGCTCAACAGGAACTAAATGTTCAAGAACATAAATGGGTTTTTAAAATGAGTCTTAAAATGATCAGCAATCTATTTAGCTCTAATGTACAAGGACAAGTGGTTCCACAGGTTAAGGGTCACTACCGAGAAAACTCGACGTTTGAACCATGATCTGTGAGCATCTAATGATTGATTCGTGGATCTTACAAGCTCTTGATGCCGCATAAGATTGCCACAGTGAAGACAAATAGGGTGCCGCGATTCCATTATGAGTTAAATACGAGAACTAAAATTGTGAACTGGGTCCTTAAATTACCAGGAAACCAGTTAAGAGAGGCCAATAGCCTCATGTACCAAGGATATGTACACATAAAACTGTGGTGTACCCAACTTACCATGCAAAAGTTCTGATACATCAATAAGAAACGGACCGTGGAAATATCAGCAGCCCCACGGCAACTCCAAGGCTGAGGCTGCAAATTCAAATCAATTAAATAAATAGTGACTGATCACATAACAACTGATTCAGCTAGGGAAACCCACGCCTCCTTTGGGCAATCAAGAACGAGTATTCTGAAGTGCAGACTAGGACTGCACGATATTAAGAAAACATGTCGTCTGCGATAATATCTCACAACTATATTACTTGCCATAAATAACATTTTTGATGTCTTTCTCCTTTTGGTTCATAGCAAACAGACCTCATAATAAGCAGTAAATCAAGTTAATGGAAAATAAAATTCATTATTATTCCCATGTCACCAGCAAGGTTTTATTGAAAATGTTGCTTCTGAACAACATCTACCATTGTAGCATTAAAAACAACCACCTTACCAACTCTTTACCTGCTAAAGCTCATTATGCTGCATTAAACAGCAGGTATAGAAACACTGAACGCGTGCTTTTAAATGTACTTAAATATTTAGCCCATCTCTAGCTGTTAATTAGCAAAAGGCAGGGTAGACCCTGTACAGGTTGTCAGATTATAACATTACTAATTCCCAAAATAACCACAAAAATGATCATACATCCATTTAGCCACCATATGCTTGACCCAGAGCCAGTTGGACAATATATCCCTTTTGGCCCGGGAACACATTGGGATCCCTTAGAATGAGCTGGAGCGGGATGTTAGGGAGAGAGATCGTTGGGCTTTACTCCTAGACCAGTTACCCCCCCAAGTGATCTCAAATAGGAGGAAGTGTGTGGGTAGGTGAATGGATGGAGGATAATTGAGGATACTTATTACTACTGCACCAACATTGCCTGTCTACTTGTGTAGCCACTGACACCTTTGTAAAACAGGCCTAACCCTATATTATTAACTCTGAGAAGCACAGTAATACTGATAAAATTAAACTGAATCAAAGACAAGAGCAACTGATTATTGCAGCATATTTAACTTGTAACCTCAGAAACAAAATCCCTCCCCGAGAAAAGTTTTATCTTGTTTCCAGATAAGAAGAAGAGATAAGAGAGATAAGAAGTTTTGTTTCTTCTGACAATGAGATACTTTCTTATCTTAAGAAAACCTCAGATTATAGCAGGGACAGCTGTTGTCTGCTTCTATACAAAGCAGCTCTCAAATCATCATTTAGGATTAGCATACTGCTTTAATTCATCTAAAACCTTTCTGGGTCATGGCTGTAAAACATAAAAGGAAATGTAGTTTATTATTCAGTGAGGAAAATGCTGTCATTTTCTAAAATTGTCCTTTATTTTCTCAGAAAAGTGGAACAGAATCCGGCAGCAGTGGATGAATTTCACGTGCTTCTCCTCATCCTGAGGACGAAATGGAAAAAATATCACAACCATTTACTTTTATTACCCAAGTCTTCATTCACTACAGCCTCAGTCCTCTTTAAAAAAAACAGCCTCTGCCTATTTATCTTTGACTAGATTTCAAACTGCAATGCCAATCCATCTTAGACTGGGGTGTAAATGGCATTCATGGTGCAGTTCTGGTGAACTGGAGTAAAACGGACCTCACCCGGAGGAAGACAATAAAAAAAAGAAACCACTCGCTGGGTTAACGATGTTCATGAGAGGACTGGGACAATTCAGCTCTGTGTGGTCATGACTCTTCAAAATGTGCATTTTAGAAGCAGCTTGTTGAACCCAAACCTCAAAACATCCTGAATCACAGTGTGACACGCAAGCTGTGTTTGAAGAGGAGGTTAAGGCCTCCATATGTTGAGCACTTGTTTACTCAGTCAATGTAAGACTCTCCACTCTGTCCGACTACACTGTTGTCTTAGGCAGCACACACAAAGACACAACGCTTTTCTTTTTATCTCCATCCTCACGGGCACAGCAGCCACAGGAGAGAGAGAAAGGGTGGAGAGTCCACAGGAAATTAGGAGTGTGACAAGATAAAAACCAGCATTCATCTGATATCATTCCCAGGCAACCAGTAAAAGCAGCAGAGTGACATAAAGAAAGAACATCTTTTAAATGCAATGCAATGATGTGGAGGCCCATCACACTTAACTTCAGCTCCAAGACAACCCGAGCAACCTGAATTTACTTCCCCATAACTCATATGTAAGATTATCTATCCAGTCTTCTTTGGCGTGGACTGGCTGCCACTGGCTCGATATTTCTCTGCACAACACTGCCGGCAAGATGAACCTAACAGCCTGCTTTTATGGGTTTCCACATCACCGTGTCCTGATAAAGTGTTATTAAAGAAGCAGCTTCAGTCAAGAGAGTCACAAAGAAACTCATAAAAACTTACCCTGTTAAACAAACGTCGCTCAGTTCTAACTTACCTGAGATAATAAAACTGCCAAACTAAATTAAAGTGAGATGAAAAAAATCATAACCATAGTTATTTTATATTTTACAGGGTTTTGTTAAGGACCCACAGCTAACCATGAAATTGCAGTGGAGTAAAACATCTCAGATATTTTCAGTAATAATGTAAAGGATAAAATCATATCATTAGGTGATTAAATTAGTTCCAGTACTACCTCCTTTAATTTGGCCTTTTGGTCATCTTGATTGCCGTTACCACAAGAATGATATATATCTGACCCTCTAATACTCGTGATCAGATAAAAGTCCAAATACAGGCAATTGAGTTTAATCACAATCTCTGCGTTTACATTAGCAATCTACGCTGAGCCTTAAATTTTCATATTTAAATAAGCAAGACTGTAACTCTGCAAATGCAAGCTAAGGCTCCAGAACTCTATATATGAGTACAAAAAAAAATGAAAATGAAAACAGAAAAGCTAAGATAATTACATTGCTGCTGGCAGTGTAATAAGTCTATAGGCATGTATAATTATTACAGTAATGGTAATGTCTATACCATTTGTTGGCATTTTGATTGTGATAACTAGCTGGCTCTGCTCCATACAGCCAAAGAAAACCACGCTCTCCGAAACTGTGTCGGTGTATTATGAAGATTTACATAATACCTAGTCACAGCTTTCATTTTGTTTGTTTATTTGGATCCCCATTAGATGTAGTTACCTGTAGCTACTCTTCATGGGGTCTTCTCACACAGACTACATAAATACACATAAAACTCAATAGACAACAAAAACAAAACATATGTATACATGACACGTGTTCACATACAATGAATTAATATCCAATACAACACATTGTAGAATATGGAAAACAATTTAGAATAGTTGCTTCTGCTGTAAATACCTTTTTTAAAATGTTGCTAATGGATCTCTATGAATCTACCATCAACCGAATGTCTGGTAGGATAACTGTGTACATCGGAGCTAAAATGTAGCCTGTTGGACATTGTCTTTGGGTGTTTAGACATATTTTTCATGAATAAGACCAGTTTAAAAATGAATTGGAATTCTACCATCAGCCACGATAATCTGACATGCATCATGTAGACATTTGCAGTGGTGTGCATGAACACACCACTGCTTTTTCAGCACCACTGAAATTTCAGTTGGCCAAATTAGCAAAGAAAAATACATGTTAAACAGAGCTTTTGAAAATCTTTAATTATAAAAGAGCTCACCAATTCAAGTATTATTTTCATGCCTTACCATTTGCATGGAAATTTTACGGGTTTAAAATTTTAGCAAAGTACCTTTTGTCAATATGGACAGAGCCAGATAGAAACACTTAATAAAAGAAAAAAAAAACAAGAGGTAAACAATCTCAGGAACCCACCACAGTAAAACAAATTAAAGATATCCAAAACCCATGAACTTTACAGCTTCACAGTTTAACACTTACTGTACATGCAGCTACTGAACAGGAACACTTTGCTCCATGTATGAAACTCTTGTTCTTAAACCTTGAATAGGCCGGATAAGATCGGCTTTTTGTTGTTGCCAGATGTTTGTTAAAACAATGTCAAAATGCAGGATGGGAGCAGAACTCCTGTGGCCTCTAAAGCAATCTGGAGGCTAGTGCAAGAAAACGTGAAACAGGCTGTGGCCGAGCATTAAATATGCCTGCTTGATTCATCCTGAAATGCAGGATGGGAGCAGAACTCCTGTGGCCTCTAAAGCAATCTGGAGGCTAGTGCAAGAAAACGTGAAACAGGCTGTGGCCGAGCATTAAATATGCCTGCTTGATTCTGTAAAAGCATCAGACAGAAAATACAAAACAAGATCTCCTGCAGCCTGTGTTTAAAAATATGTGCTAGATGTCATTTCCAATTATGAAAACAACGGCAAGCCAATGGGCAGAAAAGCACCAACACAAAATGGCTCTGATGGATGATTTTTTTAGTCCGCAAACATGATGGAGAATGTGTGTATCTGTTCACAGACTAAATTAAATGGAGTATTTTTGAACTGGATGCACAAGTTTACACGTCCTGACCTTTTTACAGATTGCTTGAAAATGTTTTGGACAATTAAATTGATCAGTGGTGAAGTTCCAGCAGGACATCCTCTCATTGAAGGGGAAGTACACGTCTACATTGCACATAGCAAAAGGGCATGAGCAACTCAAAACAAATCACAAACCTGCTGGAGCTAAACAGATGCACCAACCTTTAGCAGTCCTCCCAGAGAACACAACCCCAGTCATAAGTTTCCATTATGAAAAATTTGACAATCTGCCAGAGCCGCAGTTTCAGAAGGACACTTAGATTTTGCATTTACCATTTCCTGTCACCATCAAAGTGACAGTAGCATTTATAAGTGTGAACAATAATTCCTGACAACCAAAACTCATCAGCATTTATATCTGATTGCAACTAATATCAGCTGTCACCCTTAATGTCCTCTTTAGAACCAAACAAGTCTGAGGATGAAGGAGGGCAGAGGTTAATATTTCCTGTACAATCAGGGAATCATGAACAAACCAATTCAAAGCAAATTATAAAGCTATTCTAAATGCTCTGCCTGCATTATATGTGTAAAATAGATATGCGGTTAGCTGTCTGTCAGAGTAAATGTTTTGGATATACAGACAAGTTCTCATCTTTCGCTGCCAGCTCAGTTTCCTGAAACCCAATGGTATCTTGATCAGCACGATGATGTGCTCACCGTTGGGCACCATCACATTGAAAAGCTGCGTGTCACTCTACATCACGTCTCAGATCTTCTCCACATGATGCCTCTATGCCGAGCTACACAATGCTTTCTCTCCTAACCATTCCGTACGTGTTTGAACAGTTAATATCCCTCTGCTGATGCAGCACATCTGTGGGCTACAGATTCCTGACAATCATGCACCATAATTTTAGAAGGTGTGATGATTCAGACAAAAACCAAAAGATTCTCAAAAGAAAAATATTTTTTCTGTATTTTTGCATCACTGATTGTCTGCAGTAACCTGCAGTTTCCTCAACTTTTATCTTTAATTATTTGTAGTCTATGATACAAGACAGGACATTGTCTTGTAAAACATGTAAGAGCTGGAGATAAAGTTTACCATAATTTCAGAATAAAATATTATTTTATGCTTCACAAATACAAAAAAAACATTTTTAGATGTTTGATGTAAACAATCATTTTTTTTGGTGAAGAGTCTCATTATCACTTCATTTCTTCTACTGATTTGCATCCTTGAAATCATGCATAATTTGTGGTTCTACCTTACAAGAACATGCCCACTTGTTAATGTAATGTTTTTCCAAGTGATTATACAAGGCCCTGATTCTGACTCACAGCATCAACATCACCCACTTCTATTAGGGTTCAAGAAGGAAATTGCAGGAAACATCAGGCACTTATCGAGGCGACTGTTGGGCACGCAATGTTCACAGAGGATAAGTCAGATGTGCAAAACCCACTCTGGAGATAAGCATATGCAAACGACCGCTCCTGAAGAGCTAAATATTCCAAAAACCTAAACTTGGCCCAGAACACACTCATTACTGTTCCAGATAAAACACCTGTTCTGCCCACCAGCATGAGCAACAAACCATTCATATAACACCAAAAGTCAACAGCTCACGCTGCTATGCGATAATCACTAAATCAGTCTCAAAAGGAAAAATTAATTATATCTGCTGTTTTTTAATGTCATTGCGAGGAAATGGTATACATTAAAATAATAAATGAAATCATTCCTAATGGCTTACTTGAGCAACATTCAAACTGCATAAATACGAGAATGATAATTACTTTTCCTAATTAGCCATTAAAGAAACCTTTTTGTAGAAACACATTTATTTTTCCTCAATTTGAGTGTAGTGTTCTTAACTGAATGCATTAGGCTCTTTAGCATTGGTGTTCCTGGACGGCTCATTGTAACAGAACCCAAAATCATGATTAATCCGGAGGGCTTCCAACCTCAGAGACTTGAAGCTCATCACTAACGATAAAAAAAATCTAACATGACATTTTGTTATAATGTAAATGAAGAGATAAATTATCCAAACTGATACTCCAATTGCATTGCTTAATTATCTTTTATTAGGAGGTATTTCTTATTTGAAATAAAATGCTTGGCTGAATAAGAAACTTAAATTATTTATAACTTTTTGGGATCACATTAAAAACTGTAAATATAAAACCAAAGCCTGCTTTGCTATGTATGCACTCCATTCTTCTGCTTTGTGGATATCAATTAATTTTCTATACTACTATACAGCTGCTTAGAGAAATGTTTGACTACTGATTTGTTGAGCAAATGTTTAAGTTCAAAAGACATGAAAGAATGAAATTTCTATTAACTTCTCATTATTTCAAAAAAAGATTCACAGTTTCGGTCAGAATTTACATACATGTATCACAGGCATGGATGCCATAGTAATCTGTGGCTTTTAAATATCCATTTCAGCTGTTCTGTTCCCAGGGTGCAATGGTATTACAACATGCAAATCCAATGACATTTAAAAGCAAGACTTGGTCGCACAAGTTAAAATTTATTTTGGATAAAATATATAAATATATAAAATTTTTGCCAACAAACCAGAAGTTACTGGGCCTTGGCAAGTCAAAAGGCATTGTGGAAAGTAATAATTGACAGTAGTGTCTTGCAAATGTCTTTTAGAAATTTTTCAAAACAGCGGCAGATTTCAAGATCATCAGGTCAAAAACCGTATGCAAGTAGAAGTGATAAAAGTTATGAGTTATGCTGGATGAAACCGGGTTAGGAGGTCCAGAAATAACTCAGGAACCACCGAGGCTTAGGTTTGCTCTAAACTGGAAATATGAGCGCGGGAACACCCAGTACAACCCGTTACTTTCCAGGTCTTGGCTACTGAAACTCGGGTGACGTCCAAGACAGCACATCACATACTGCCCCGAACCGCATGCACCTACCCACTCTACGATGTAGCCACAGCCCAGCACACCCCACGCCAACCATGCTCATACGGCCTCCCCCACACTTCTCAGCTGCTAGTATGAGACAAATGCCTTCTGGTGAAAATTCTGAAGGTCGCATAAAGCAAAAATTGACCTATTTGGCTACAATGACAAGATATACAGGGGTTGGACAATGAAACTGAAACACCTGTCATTTTAATGTGGGAGGTTTCATGGCTAAATTGGACCAGCCTGGTAGCCAGTCTTCATTGATTGCACATTGCACCAGTAAGAGCAGAGTGTGAAGGCTTTCAATTAGCAGGGGTAAGAGCCCATCAAAGCTGTTACGCTCAAATATGCGATATGAAATGCAACACAACATTATGGAGACATACCAGAGTTCAAAAGCAGACAAAAGTGCTTAGTGGGTGCACGTCTTGCCTGGCGCATCTGTGACCAAGACCACAAGCCCAATGCTTCACTTTCTGTGACTGTATCCAAGAGCCACGGTATCCAGGGTAATGTCAGCATACAACAAAGAAGGACGCACCACATCCAACAGGATTAACTGTGGACGCAAGAGGAAGCTGTCTGAAAGGGATGATCGGGTGCATAACCCGGAGATTGTATCCAAAAAACATAAAACACGGCTGCCCCAAATCACGGCAGAATTAAATGTACACCTCAACTCTCCTGTTTCCACCAGAACTGTCCGTCGGGAGCTCCACAGGGTCAATATAACACGGCCGGGCTGCTATAGCCAAACTTTTGGTCACTCATGCCAATGCCAAACGTCGCGTTTCAATGGTGCAAGGAGCGCAAATCTTGGGCTGTGGACAATGTGAAAATGTATGTTCTCTGATGAGTCCACTTAATGTTTTCCCCCACATCCGAGATACGGTGTGAGAGAAGCCCCAAGGAAGCGTACCACCCAGACTGTTGCATGCCCTAGAGTGAAAGCATGGGGGGGGATCAGTGATGGTTTGGGCTGCCATATCATGGCATTCCCTTGGCCACCCTACCCAACTATACTCTCACATCCCCGTCCTGTAGATGGGCGCCGCTCTTGCAACTCCCCGCGCACGAACGGACTAACGAACCATTCTTGAGGACCACCTGTGCATCCAATGGTTCAAATCCCAACTGTATCCTGAAGGGGCGATGCTGTGTATCAGGATGACAATGCACCATACAACACAGCAAGACTGGTGAAAGATTGGTTTGATGACACTGAAAGTGAAGTTGAACATCTCCCATGGCCTGTGCACAGTCACCCGATCTAAATATTAATCGAGCCACTTTGGGGGTTTTGAGGAGCGAGTCAGGAAACGTTTTCCTCCAACAAGTAATAACGTAGTGACCTGGCCACTATCCTGCAAGAAGAATGGCTTAAAATCCCTCTAACACGTGCAGACTGCTATATGTCATTTCCCAAGACGAATTGACGCCGGTATTGGCTGCAAAAGGGCACCTACAACATACTAATAAATTATGTGTCCAAAACCCAGTGTTTTCAGTTCATTAGTCAAACCCTGTATGTCTGGAGGTGTCAAGGTGAGGCTTTCAAACATCAGAATCGTGTGTCAAATGGCAAGCACAGTGGTGGCATCATGCTCTGGGCTGCTTTGCCGTCAGCGGCATTGGTGCATTGCAAAAGATAAACAGAGTAATGCGAAAGAAGGGACTACCTCCACATTTTTCTTTACTTCATCACAAATCAACAACTAGATGGTGAAAATTTGGACACAGTTGGGTGTTCCAACAGGAGAATGATCCCAAACACATGAATAAAACTGGTTGTAGGATGAAAATGCAGCCTAAAATTAACCTTCAGGAATGGCTTTCCCAAAACCAGGTTTTCTTACTTTTCTTTCTCAGATAATCTTACAATAATCTAACACTAGTGGATCCTGGGGGGTAAATGAAGTGTAGCTGCCTCTAAATATTTGACCAGAGTCATACCAGAAGATTCTTCATGGCTCCCAAGTATTTGTTTAAGCTGTTTAGTGCTTGGAGATATTTTATAGTCAAAATTCTTCAACCTAAGAAAAAATTTTTAAATGCCATAAATAAAACAACATGTATGCCCATGATGTAATTGCATTTACCTTTAACTCATTTTAGAGCACACCCACAACACCTTCGTCTTTCTTTAAAGATTGGCATAGGAATATTTCACCTGTAACATTATTCCTCTTTGACATTAGATCTATGTTTGCTGTTTATAAGTAGATGTCCATGCCCAGTTCCAACTACTCTTCCACATCTTGCCCATTCCCTCCGGAAGTTACATGTTTTGTGCTTTTATGACCCTTGACCTCAACATTAGTATGCAAAAGTCTGTACATTTGGCACGGCCACAGGCAATCAGACAGGCACGCACAAAGACAGGCTGTCAACTCCAATCAGCCGTTGTTCATCTGTGATTTAACAGCTGGATGCAGAACCACAGGGGCCAAGAGGAGAGGAAGGTGAAAAGAGGCAAGCTGGATGTTGGGAAACATGCTGGGTTTGAACCTCTTTCAGTCTTTTCGTCCAGAGCTCTGCATGAGTATCCCACTGGCCCTCAAGTCAAAGAATGGCAACGAGACAGGAAGTCACCAGCAAGATGGTTAGTGCAGCTCAGTCACCTCCCCATAGGATCCTGATGACTTTGACAAGCCACAGTGTTGGTCATTTTCAGTCTGATTCAGCAACATTCTCATCACACCACTTTCTGAGGGTACAGTGAATTTTTTATCTAGGGGTGTATTTTTTGTAGTCTGGTTCTCTATTTGTGTAAATGGTAAATTCTGATATAACTGTTAAAAATTTTTAACTGAACACAAGTTAGCATTTGAAAACTATTTCTACTTTTCTTATTAGATTACATATAAATGCAGTGCTTGCATGATTGCTAGAATGGAAATTATTTGGAATGATTCTTAATGGCATGCTATGAAAAATGAGCACAATTCAGTTTTGATTCAATTCATTTTCCATAGCACAGATTTAAGCAAATATTACGTCAAGACACTTTAAAGTCAAAACAGGTCCAATTCCTATCATTTATATATCCATAATGAGTTCAGATGAATCCAATTCAATCCAAACAAGCCAGTCATACAGACAGATTAAGATCTGAACACAATACAAGTTATGATACAGTCACATTTAATTGATCTAATTTAATCTCAGTATAAATCCAGCTGTTTTGTGAAGTCCGGAGGTTTACAAGAGACAATAAGAGAGTAATTAGCATTATGAAGACAAAGTAACATAGGAAACAGATCACAGGTAAAGTTGTGGAGAAGTTTAAAGCTGGGTTGAGTTATCATTCTGACTAAATTATCAGTGATTACAATTGAAGCCTCTTGGACATGTTCACAAGCCTTAAAATCTGTTTGAAGAATTTTTATTTATATATAATTTTTATTTTTACACTGTTGGTTACATGAGACAATCAAAACAAAACAGCATTACTTAATGCCATAGCAATTATCAAGTAAGCTTCTACAGATGTTTTTTTTTAATAGAAAGACAGGCAAACGTGAAAATACTTTTGAATGCGACTTATCTTTATAACAATAAATGCTTAACCTTTTGACCCATCCCTTGTGCCAGTGTGGTCAGACTGTCTTGATGATATAAAACATGCAGGAGAGTTGCAGGACCAAGTTTAAGTGAAGTGGAAAACAGGAACTTTTTCTTGGACAGTGCATCAGGGTATTTTACTACCAACTAGTTACTTTGTAGATGTCAAATTTTTATCTCTTCATGGAAAGAAGGAATATTTTACTTTCTAATATTATAATTTACAACATTAAGTCATTTTAGATTTATGCAAAATTAAGTGTTAAGCATTTTACCACTACCAGTCTGAGAGGGAGATGAGATGCTCCTGGTGCCACATTCGAAGGCTACTCTCATCCTCACCGATCTCCACTCCCTCCCTCCTGCTGGTTTAATTATTGCAACCCATAGGGTTATTTGTGAGGTAGCAGCGGAAAATGTACACACAGCATGGAGATCAACAATAAATCATTAATGATTAAAGTCTTGAATCTGAAGCAGAAGAGCATGTCTGCTCACCTTTTTTCAAAGCTGTACTGTAAGGTTTTCTACACTTTAAAGTCTTATTCACCATGAGATTTGTAAAAGGCAATTCACTCCATGTAAAAAAATGGCTCATTATCTAAATAAGTTTTATGAATTGGAACATCTTACAAGAAAAAAAAAATAGTTTCACACATTGTTTAATTCTGATTAATATTCAGCATAGAAGAATTTCTATGGACATCATATGGACGTCATAGATACTAAGCTCAGTAGTATTTAACTGGTACATCCTCTATATGCATAACATGACTGAAGTTGGACTTGTTTTATCTAGTCCCAAACAAAAAATATTCAGCTTCTCAAATTAAAAACAGAAGAACCATATCCATGTGTTGCTTATAAACCCACAGAGACCCTAAAGAGAGCGAGCTTCATGCAAGATGTCAAAGTGCAGCTTTTAACCCTCCGTTCTCTGAAAGGCCTGTTGGGTAAAGCAGGTAGCAGCATTTTGGCACAGTGGATGATAGTCAAGTGTAATTAAAAGAAACAGTTTGACATAATGTAAATATTTACTGTATTGGACAATTTAACTGGGGTTTTTCCTTTTAACTGCGGTCTGCCAGTATAAAAAAAAATAAACAAATTGGTTTTCGATTACTATTAAATAACTTAACAATGGAGAAAAGTCAAACTTACATAAACACTGCATGGCTTTACATTACAAACCTCAGGTCCCTGGTCACAGGGCCGTGGGTCACTTAGTACCGAGGAATAAAGTAAGAAATAAACATATTTTCTGCGTCGTAGGTGGCTTTACCTTTCTTCTCTGATCTCAGACATCAACAGGGCATTTTTGTCCACACACACCTGCTGTTTGATGGCCTGCTAGAGCAGAAAGACATACACATGAGCCGACATGTAGCATGAAGGATTTGGCCGGGCGCAGAGCATTAATTACTTGATTTTCTTCATAATGGTGACCATTACAAGCCCTCTTTTTAAGAAATATGCAACGGGAACTTTTGTATCCCTCGGTAGGGTGTTCGTTTGTTAGGGCTCCAAACTAACCTCTCAAGAGAAATATTTCCTGGCTCCCTCCGCTCTGGACAAATTACGATTTACATCTTCACCATATGAACTTCAAACGAAGCTGGAGACTTTGCTATCACTACTTTCTTCTTTAGCAATCATTGTGTTTTCACTTTCAGCTGTGTTTTGAGCTGCATTTTGCTTACTTTACGTATTTATCAGTGTCAGTTTCTCATTTGTATGATTTACAAGCTTGAACTGAACAATGAAAAAGTTGTAAAGAAGATATATACCTTTTTAGCAGACTTCAAAAGGTCACAAACACAAAATCCATTCAGGGAAAAACTGTTTATTCTCACTGCATTTGATTGTTTAAGCGAAGTGAAAATACCAACTGGCTGTAACCATAGATTGAGGCCCTTCGTTCTTTGGTTTTAGTGAGTGTTTGTGTGAAGAAGTCAACTCCTGAATTCTCTGGGTAATATTCAAGCGTTAAAGTCATGATTACTCAGAGTTAATATATGCACTTTTGCTTTCTACATTCTGTGCATTATCTAAGCTTAACGTTTAAAGATGGTGAACATTTCCAAATGTACTTTTTGTTCTCCATGTTTGTTGTTTCTCCAACATTACCACCATGTCAACCATTATCAAATGAGGGGACATATCATGCAAAATTTGCTTTTTTTAGCCATTAAAAACATTCTGTTGTGTACTTGGAGGCTGTAGGAGTGCAAAAAAGTTTAATTTAGCCTCTTCAGGTGCTGCAAAGATATCTTTATATTCTGCTTGGGTTACATTGTTCAGTCTGTTCAGTGTTCTCTATAACTTACGTTTTCTGAACATCACAGTATTCTCTGGAACAGCTAAAAGTCATGGACTTCCAGGTAACCAGTTTCACGAATCTGCCATTTTTATTTCCCACTGCAATTTTGTAGTCCAAGCTCAAGTATGCTGAATTTGGAGGTGGATAAGTCTAAATGTTTGGTTGTTGGATGCATCAACCCACACAATTCATTACACTGTCTCCCAGCATCAGAACCTCTTTAAAGTGTAAACTACACTCCATGTAGATAATTGGTATGGATGGAGAGGGTGTAAATTCAGTCAAAACACGCCTTTGCGATGCATTCATTAGAGGTCACAGTTCCGCAGGTTCATCGTCTTCATTCTGCTCTTGCTTTGCGTCAGAACATGTTTCTGCCCTCTGTTGTTGACAGATAAGTTTCTGCGCAGCTAGATAACTATATCTCTTATCAAACTACAAAAATGGCTGAACGGGGTGGAGCATAGTGCGCTGCGACCAAGAGGGGCAGGGATGTCTAGTGCCTCAATAGCATTTAAAGAGACGGCATCAAAACGAGTTGCTTTCAGATGCACCTCAGAACAGGGGTACATGAGGAGCCTTTGGAGCTACAATAACAAGTAGTTCAGAACAAAGCACTGAAGTTCCACTTTAATCATTCAGTTGTGGTCTACATAAAGTGTGAAAAGAAAGATTTAAAAAGAGAGATATGTCCCCTTTAAAACCTTATGTTTTAAAAGTATGCATTTAAGACATAATCCACTGAAATGATCCATTAAATGTAGTTCATTTTACTCCAGCATGAAATGACTTAATTTGCCAAAACTATTCAAAGGAATCCACTACAGTCAAGCTTTTTTGTACAAGTTTAAACATACAATCATTAGCCAAAGCATGTGGAGTATATTCTGTAGGTTTATCATGTCCAGACTACTGGGGAGACATCTAAAACAAGGCTCAGGAACAAGTATTTTTTTGTCCCACACGTCAGTGAAAATTTAATGAGCCCCTTGAGGAAAGCAAGCTGCAGCAAATCATCGCGGGAAGAAAGAAAAACAAAAAGTTTGAATAAGAACTGAGTGAATGGGATGCAAATGATAGAAATGAATGCAATTCAAATCACAGCATGTTCAAAATGAAAAAATTAGGTGCAAAGAGTGATCAGAATATCCATATTTAGGCAGCTGTAAGAATAGAAAATACTAAAGAATAATATGTTTTTGTTTCTGTTTATGACAAACTGTGCAAAATTGATTAAAAGTTGTCAATTATGGTTATAGCATTTTAAAGCCCAGTTTAACCCTTGTGTTTTAAACCATAGAAGATCATAGAATTTTCACTTTAAATTTAAACTTGTGCACACCCAATCTTGTTTTTATTATTTGTTTTACATCAGAATCATTAAAATTTTCTAAATTTTAATGATTCCCCCCACCCCCCGGAAAACTAACGGCTTATATAAATCCTTTAAAGCCCGAAATTATTTTTTTTACTGAAAAAACACTGTTCCATTGACAGTTAAATACCATACAAAAACACATTGATGATTAAAGAGTTATTCCTATTAGGGCAGAGCATTGATTTATATTCATTTTGGGCACACCATCAGTATCCCATTGACTTTCCTTATCAGGACTAAATTGCAAGACCCAGACTTCAAGTTCTGAAAAAGAAAAATGTATAATACAAATGGTCCAAGATAAAATTAAACAAAATACAGACATTTTCTACACATCAATTTGGAGATTGTCGGATTTTTGTCAACATGATTTAAATTTCTATAATTACGTTTTTAATATTGATTTCTCCCCCTGAAGAAGTCTAAAAGTTTAAAATGGCTTCCGCAGACTTAATATTTAATAAACTGTATTCAATTTGAGGAGGCAGTGAACCCGATAATAGTAAGCTGCACCACAGCAACACAAAAGCTTCTAATGTTCTGGCTCATTTGACCTGGACCAATGGGGAAAAATTATTTTTATGTGTTGTGTTTTAGTCCGTCTTGCTTCCCCAAAGTTTCTAGTGTGGGCAATAGCCCAAAGTAAAAAGGAAGAAGTACGATGTGTGATGTGCATGTGTTACTCATCATGAATAATGACAGAGAAAAAACTAAATTTCTCAAGGAGAAATTAAACAATCTCTGAAGAACTCTGTGGGATAAGTCAGTTTTTCTTTTTTATAGACTAAATGAAGTCTGTTTCAAGAGAACATATTAAAATGTATTTGCTGTGTGCCTAAACAACTGAATGATATACATTAACAATGTTGAAGGTTCAGGTACCCAGTAACCACAAGAAAATCAACTTGTCTGACTCATTTTAAAATCATTTTGCTTTAATAAATACTCAGATTGAGACTAAAAAGTAACAATGTCAGAAAGCCTGGTCCCAGTCACAGGTCATGGGTCTTCTTTGTTAATGACCCTAAACACACAGCTAAAAACAGCCAAGAATGGCGATGACCAAAACATTGGACTATTCTGAAGTACCCTTTTATGAACCCTGATCTAAAACCTATTGAACATATGCGGCAAGAGCTGAAACATGTCGTCTGGAGAAGGCACCTTCTAACCTGACACCACTGGAGCGGTTTGCTCACGTGGAGTAGGCCAAAACACCTGTGGACAGGTGCAGAAGTCTCACTGACGGCTACAGAAATCGACTGCAGTGATTGCCTCAAAAGGTTGTGCAACAAAATATTAAGTTACAGGTACCATCATTTTTTGTCCATGTGTGTATATGGTAGCAGTGCTTTTACAGCACTTTATAGTGTAACATAATGTAATCTTAAATGTTGTTGAAATAATATAAAAAGGTTCTGCACTGCCAGACGGATACATACACTGAATTTAGAGGATTTGGGAAAAGCACTTGAATCCTAGTTTTTACCATTTTGTGATAGATTTTAGATTTTATGCAAAGCATCCCATGCAAAGCAGCTGCTGAAACTGTTCTCATTTGTCTCATGTAGAGCAAGCCATATATGGAAACAAAGATTTTACATTTATTCTCAATTAAAATGCTATTTTTTAAAAGCCAGCAAACCCAGTTAAGTTTCATATAATGCTTTTTGTAACCCAATAGTTTTTATTAATGCATAATTTTGGTATTTGGCTCTGCTTTTCCTTGTTTTGCATCTTATTTCATCACCATATCATACTGAAGCATGCATTATTATTGTGACTAAGGATGATGTGTGACAGTAATAACATTTAACTTCTGTTTTAACTGCATTTTTTTGGATGGAGGTACAAAAAGAATGGCAGCTGTTGCTGCTATTAACTCCGTACTCATTTTCTCACAGTCATAAACTCTGTTTACCATTTTTCAGTTTCATAGAAAGAACACCTGGCTAAGTGCTTCTCTCCCCAGTAGTGTCTCTTTTCTGGATGGAACATCTAAAAAGTAATTTCTGCTATAAACTCTATTTACCATTTTTCTGTCACATAGAAAGTACTCTTGGCATAATGGTATTATCTATGGTATTTATTTACATATATTTATATGAATATTAAATAAAATCAGAGCAATTATCAGCTTTTTTCACAAAATCCCTGCATCAATGAGTCAGATTAACAACATTTTGATTCAACAACAAAAATTAGAAGGGTTTAAACAGTAGCAGATTATGGGGTGAACTGACCCAACCAAAAGGCAGGAATCTGGACTCCCAGTTACCTCATCTGACCCACAGACAGTCTGCCTGGAGATTATCCACACACAGCATGATGGCGCTGGAAAAGGTCAGCAACTCTGATTAGTTTCTCACACTTCTTTGTTGAAGCACCTGCTCCTGATGAGCCTGGACATTTTAGTCAGTACATAGAGCTGTGAGGTCAGTTCAGATTTCATGCCATTTCTCTCTCTCTCTAAAACCAGGCCCTACTGCATCTTCTTTACTCCTTACTCTAAATGTGCTTAAGTTTTTACATTCAGGGTATTACAGCAAACAGGGTCCAAAAGTTTAGGTTTTTTAATGCACAGGTAACATGTTAACTCAAGACAATGCACATACGTCTTAAGTTTCTAATTTTAAGCTTCCTTTGAAAACACCCTTCCCTCAGGAGCCCTGTAAAGCTTTCTCTACCAAGACAGGCAGCACAGAAAGCCAGACAGCGGTACTTGATCCTGGTCCAAGCAGCCTGCAGCTACCCAGCTCCACCAGCTGGTCAGGGCAGCCTCAGTGCAGAGAAAGAGAAGAAGGCAAGATGGGAAGGAGCGGAACAGGCACTCCTCACAGTCTGCAGCGTTGCAGTATCCAGACAGGAAGCAATCTGCGGTGCACAGCCAGCCTCGGGGGGCCAACAGGGATTCGTCACAAAAATACACAAAATATAAAAACAAAACACACTGCCTATCGAGGAGCTGAGGGATGTGCCTGTGTTGGAGAGGAGGCTTTGTTTGTTGAATCCCGTGGGGTCTTAAATGTGTTAGGTCCCTTATGAGACAGCCAAGCATCTGCCACTAAAACTTAATTTTGTCTATTTTTCTCTGTCCAGCAACAGAGCATAGCTTGTGTAAACCTCAGAGGAGTCGCTAAGACGCATTGCATGGTGATATCTCTCAGACAGCTGTTCTGACTGCAGATACAACTATCTATAAGGCCTCCATTCTCATACAGAAAGACCAAAATCCAAAAATTATGAAGCCATACCATACATAGCTACACTTTAAAATGATGAGATAAAAACAGTTGCAGTTCAGCGGATGAAGACAATGCATGGAGAAACAATCATCTACATGACGGCAGCTGGAAATTACTTTAAATTAAAACCCAAAGTTTTAAATTAGTAAAAAAGGGTCAAATCAAAATAATAAAATCAGTTAACCCACAAAAATCAATAATAATCCGGGCACCTAAATCTATTGCAGACGTTTTGAGGATCTGTGGTAAGAAAAAGTCAGAGGTTCAAATGAAGGCAAAAAAAAAAAATTTAAAAAATCAGCTTTAACATTTAATGACAATAAACCTTTCCTGGGAAAGTTGGATTATTAATTCAGTTCTCTGCTTTCAGTTCAGCTACATCTGAAAAGTGAAAGCCACTTTTCAGTGGGCCGACAAATACTCTCCAGGAAGAATGGTTAAAAAAAAAAAATCAGATGAACACACTCCTAAACCTTGTGGAAAGAGTCGAATCTGTTGTAGCAGCAAAGGGTGGAACGACATCATATAAAACTCTATGGATCAGGAATGGGATGCCACTCAGGTTCATGTGTTTGAAGGCAGATGAGGGAATATTTTAGGTCATGTAATCTATTCACACTGTGTGCAATGAATAACATGGGGTTGGAGTTGAGATGCACCTGTATATTTAATTGTATTTCAAATTTCTCCCTGTGGAGATTCTCAGACTGTTGTAAGAATGTCAAACAATTGCAGGGAAAGTTAAAACAAAAACAAGTTCTCACTTGTACTGACAGCTTGATGTTCCCCAACAATGAAGTGTTTTTACTTATTTGCAAACATTCTGTCCAACATCTGCAGCAGTGTCCCACAGAAAGTAATTTACTTTACAACTGGACAAAAAGAGTAATTTTTCTTTTCCTTATGGAGTCTAGGTAGCAAAAATCAGTCCTAGTTGTTGATATAAATTCAACACATTGTAATATTTATAGTCCAGTAATGAAACTGCCCACCAGGATTCACACACCCATGTCTAATTAGTCCCACAGTGTTGAAAGTTTCTTTCCCTCGTAAACAATATTCTTATTTAAAAGAGACCAACAGGCTCGGCTGAGCAGAGCTGTGTTTGTGCTGCGAACAACCAAATGCACAATCATCAAAGCATTTATTATTGAGCACAGATCTGAGACTTTGACTTGAAACTGAGCTTTAGGCTACAGTGAGCAGATTGCAGACATAGACGACTCGGTGTGTTTATATAGCTAAAAAGGCACAGGACCAGCACAGAACCAACGGAATAACATTCAACCCAAAAGCTAGACTGCTGTAAAATCGATCAAACTCCTTTTAGATAGTTTGTCACCTATAGAACAAGATGCCACAGAGAGCTTTTCTATTCCTTTTCAGTATAAATCAGTCTTTCACCTGATCAAATCTGCCCTTACAACAAAGTTTATACCATAACATTTGGTAGAAGGGTTGAATTTTTGTGTGCTTTAAAAAACTGAGGTTTTACAAGGTTTGTTCAGTTTAAAATCATAACCAACTTTATTTCTTTAAACATGTAAAATATTTAAGGTTAAAAGTGTTTTTCTGAATGCTTTCATCATGATTTTGTTTTGATCTTTATAATTTAACAAAGATAAATTAGATTTGGCTATTACTGCCACAGTATTGGCCAGAATATTTACCATTTTACAGTTGTAAATACAGGAGCATTGCCTGAGCTTTTTATATTCACTTAGAAAATCAAAGCATCCTTTTTTAAAATGCTTTGCCATGGTATTGTTTTTTCCCCTCTCTATGCTGTATGGCTTATTATCTTCATTTTTTGGCTTTTCCTGTTTGTCTGCCTCATAGGTAAAGTTACAGTGCAAACTCCATAAATCGTGAATGATGCACACCCCAAAACACACAAATACAAAAACCAATGCAACAGAAAAACACCGCCAAAGACAAATGCTGCAATCACAGAAAACAGAAGCAAAAGGAAAAAAATGCTGCAAATACAATAACAACGAATAGCAAAAACAACAGCAAGTAAAAAAAAAAAAAAACGCTGCAAACTCACTCCACCAAATGGAAGCTCACCTAACTACCACTACTAATACTCAAACATAATTGCACTTTTAAACATTGCTCCAAATAGGATTCGTCCTGCAAAATCCTGCCAAAAACATCCACACATTATTATCCAGCCGTTTTTCCATTATAAAAGCATTGCTGTTAACAATGGGAAATGCACTTCTGGTAAGGAGGATTAATATTAATTCCCACAACTATTAAAGATGGTTTCATTTTGGTTGAATATGCAAGAAACACTAACAAAACACCTCTGCTATGGTTTTGTGATTTTGTTTGACACTTTAAAGTAGTCTGTCCTTAAGCACCTTTAATATGATAGTTTTGCTATGCAATTTCTTTTTTCTTCCATCATTTCTGTCTTACATACAATCTCAATTCAGACTTTTATCTTTTCAAGTTACCGTAGAGCTACTATCCAGCAATTTTTAGATGCATCCCTTCACCACAGCTCAATCAAATGAATGGTGTCCAGGGTCAGGACTCTAACCTTGGGACGGCTGCATCAAGGACTAAGGCCTACGTACATGGGTTGCGCGCTCTACCGCCTAGCTCTGGGTTTCCCACATTAATGAGCTTGCAATGCACATGCAGAGGGTGGTATGACACTTGATTATACATACTAAGTTGACTATAAAAGATTTATCTCTCATTGTTATCAGAAAATTTCATTGCAGCCTTGCATAACAGCTGAATCTTGCTGATATTGAAACAATACTTAACAGAAAATCTGCTAAAAAGGTGTTAGCTAGAAAACGTTTATGAAGAATGTTGCATTTCTTACGTCCTGCATCAGGTTTTTGCTTCTTAAAGACTTTACTTACAAGTACTGTTCATCTGCTTTGGATATTTTTTTTTTTTACATGTCTTACACTTTTTTTAAAGCACAATGCAAAATATGCTGTCCTGGTCAGGAAAAGCAACTGGACATAAATACATAGAAATAAAACCAAAGCACATTCAGAAGCTCTGGAAAACTACTGATCAAGGCCACCCTAAAGATGATAAAACTATGACTTTTAGGAAGAAAAGATGACTTTTAGAATGAAAGATAGCTAAAATCAGGTATAGTGAAAACTTGGGGATTCATTTATTCTCCCCATCTTTAGAAAATGCCTGCACGGTCCATATGTTAGAGTCTTTGAGGGACTTCAGATATGTTTCATAATATCCTGCGAGTTTCTGGGTTCAGCTTGCGAGACCAACAAGCTGTCAGACTGGGAGTCCCCTGAGTAACATCCACCTCATTGGGACTGTCCCCCTTATGAGTGAGATCTGCAAAGCCACTTCATATAAATGACTAACATTTAATTAACACCAAAACAAGAAAAAAGTTAAACCCACTTAAAGTAAAAAAGTTGCCATGAACAATTTTATGGCTGTATTGCAAAACTGCACAGGTATCGCCTCAATTCAATGAACTCAGTCAAAAGAAGTGAATTCCAGTCAAACTGACACACAGGCAGTGCTCCTCTCTGCTTCACTGCACATTGTGCACCTGAGTCTCCAGCATCCTGCCTGGATGCTTCAGCGCAAAAGAGGAATAGACAGAAACAGCTTCAGCAAAATCAGGTTGTTCATCCCTCTGTGGGGGCAGGTCTGATCCACTTCCCATTACCCGTTTAAAAAGTGCCCACCATCAGGGGACACATAAGAAATGGTTTGCCTGTCATGTAAGCTTTGAACCTACTGCTTTACTCCAGGCTTCCTTCTCAAACATGCATTAAAATCAGACCAGCAACCAACAAGCTGCTGTTGATGCAGACTCTGGCAGAGAGACGGGACTGACGATTTGAGGAGATCAAAAGGACAGTTTGATGCAAATTGAAGGAACCGGTAGCATTGTGCTGCTGAAACCATTTCCCCAGCCCTGACATTTGATAGGGCTACTAATCTTGGATTTTCAGGACTGTGTCACAAATGCTTAACTCTGTAACAAAAACAGCAAGTTAAAGGCCTAAAATATCTGAGGAGAAAGCAGAACAGAGGCTGCATGCTTTTCTCTTCTCGTTCAGGCGTGATCTCACTCATTTCTGTGACAACCATGAGTAAGAATGTTGTGCCGACATCACTGTGGGAGGAACAGTTTCATTATGGATATGTCTATTAAGATTGTGTGGATTGGTTTTGTGCAAGTAAATAGAAATAATATGAAAAGCGGAAAGCTGCTGGTGTGTATTGATTTTTCTGTAAATGAATTATAGCAGAGGCATAAAGTAGAAAAAAACTCATTATAAAAAACAGTTTGCTCACATCAATAGGTTTTTGCTTTTCCACACCAGCCAACCACCGCTGACATCAGAAGGGAATAGGGAATAGAGTGTGTGCTGTGAGTTAGCTAGTTTTATTTCAAATCTGTGCAGTCAGTCAGACAACTGGCAGCAAAATTTAAATGATGCATTAGTGAATCTTACCGTCAATTGGAGCACGGGTTTTCACTAAGGAGCTTCCATGATGGTAACGTAATCCAGAGGTTGCTGTGATTCTTCATGGCTAAAATTGAGCGGTACCCAGGTGGCAGAAGATAGAGCAGGGAAAAATGGGTAAATCCACAACAGAGGAGACTAGGATCAGTCATCTTGTTGATAAGTCCAGTCAACTCTGAATCTCAAAAAAGTATTTACCTCTCCTCATATGGTTTTTGCCTAAAAAGAACAAAAGGGGAGTCAGCGTTACTCAGTCAAGACATGCGATTGCATATTTTCTTGGCATTTTGCTTGACAGCTTATTGGTTGACAAAAGAGCTCTAGAGGCTCAATAGTGTGTGGCGATCATGAAGTATTAGAGCTGCAAAGTTTTGACAACTTTGAAAAACAGGAGAAGCAAGCAGTAAGCCTATGAGATGAGACTGTGACAGAAGTCCTGCTGAACACACTGGTGCCACTGGTGTCCAGTCATTTAAGTTTCCCTGTTGATTGTAAACAAATGTAATGAATTTTGAATCTAGAAAATGAAAGAAGTCTCATTGTACTACCAAAAAAGCAAACATATTTATGCTTCAGACACATTTTGGTCATTTTTAGACTGAAAATTTATCATGTTTATGAACCAATCAGGTTTTACTTAATTGCTGGAGACAAAGATTGTAATCTTGATTATATTGCACATTCACATCTAATAAGAATTTTTACTATGATTGTTTTTTTTAATCACAGCTTGAAGATTTATAGAGACAGGAGCCTCACTAGAAGTAAAATTAAAATAAAAAATTAATATTTTAATAAGTAGCTAGTACAAATATGTCTGTATAAACATCTATTTGCAGTGTCTGTACACATATGGACAAAGAAATCGATTGCAGCTGGCATGGGTGTAGTGCTGTCCGCCCTCTCCTAATTTATATGAAAAAGCATTTTAATGCAAATTTCATCAGATGGGTTAAGATCAGTGACCTTCATGAGAGGAAACAGAGCATCCAACCTGTCACCAACAGTTGCTTTCACCTTCTAAGTTAACCCAAACATCCACATCCTTGTATTTTTTTTTTCACAGCTTTAACGTGGATTCTGCAGGCATTGGTTTCCCCAGAGACTACATACACAGAGCCAAGCAGCAAGCACATTCCTATTTCACCAAACATATTCACAGGATAAAAGCCATATGGATACCTAATTTAGTGAAATGTATTGTAGGATCTCATAGGAACTACCATATCTGTTGTACAATATGCAGATCAACCCCTTTTACTGGAACACAGTCCGATTTAGTCTAATGTCTGCTTTTTTGGGAACCATGAATAAATACATTTTAATTAGGATAAACCTCCAGATGTGTAAAACAGACAAGGACATTGGTTAGAGTAAAGCAGAGGACACAAGAAAAACAAGCTAGATCATATAACCTTTGGCTCCATTTGGCCAATTTTATTCCTGAAACAGGCAGTGTTGTGGACACTAAATTATTTTGATAAATAACCAAGCACCGCAGCTAAGAACGTTTTCTGGTTACCATAACCGAGTTCCAAATAGCAAATATATATAGCTGCATATTTCATCTAAGGAACAAATATCTTTCTACAATATAAAAACACTCAATACTTTATATATATTTTTTTATTGTATCTAAAGTCACTTTAGTTTCTTAAAGTGCTGAAAAGTTATGTGATAAAAGTGGTATATAATTTATTATTTTCAATGGATACAATGTTACACTTTAAATTTTAAATTTGTTGAGATGGTTCTTCAGTACACTTCAGTACACTTTAGTCTCGAGTCTCCAGCTCATCATTATAATAATCTGAAGTTAATAAATTGTTCTGAGGACCAACGCCTGCTGTGGCTGTATGATGATAGTATTAATTTATAATTAAAGTGGATCTCTGAGTTAGAGTGATGTAAACCACATAGGAAGTTGGTTAATGGAGAAGATGGGCCTGATATTTTTAGATAACAGCGACTACCGTACTAGAAGACTTTTTCTCCACAGCAGATTGTGCAGCACAAACCCCCCAAATGATACCTCTACAGTGTTTTTACAGTGAGGGCTTCAAAGAACTGGAAAGGTTTCATTTTGTTAAATCATTTCAACTAGATTAAAAAGGACAAACTACCAATCTCAGTCCCCGCACACTTGTCCTGTCTGCTTGCATCTTGTCACAGTTGGACTGCAGAGATTCTGCTAAGTATGTTGCATAACAAATCCATTTGCAACCGGAAAAAGCTTCGCTGATTTAAACATCTCTAATCACAGAAAGCTACTGCCACTGGATCTTTATCCCTCTTTAAAACAGAACCTGCTAAGGAATATGCATGATACTGTAGCATGTTGGCTTGCAGTGTTTCTTCTTCAAAAACCAGCCTTGTTGAAGCCTCTATTGCTCATCTCTCTGTTCACTATATGTTTTGCCTACCACCTTTTTGATTCATTGTATATTTCAAAAACACTCATTCTGAATAACAGTGACAAATATCCATCATAGTAGACTGCAGTGGTACTAAATGCCAACATTACAACTTACTTTATAAGCTCCTTGCCAGCAGCCTGATTGTAAACTCCAAACATCCTGACGTCACAGCAGATGTAACTCCCAGGGTGTTCTTTATGTGTTAATCATACCCATTTCAGGCTTTTTTTTTTGTTTTATGAAAAATGTTTTTAAAGCAGCATTAATTTGATGCTTTGGCATGCCACAATGCCAAAGCAGTGTTGATGTATGTTGTGGGCCGCAGGCTCCAGAGAACAGTAATGAAATGTTCACTCACTTAATCACCATGGAGGTCTAACTAAAACATGTCATTTATAAAAATGTCTTATTGTAACTAATTGATTACACAGGCATGGACTGATACCATAACTGCATCACAGCTTTCAGTTTCCACAAATTGTAAACATTACCCATTGGAAGCCATTTAATATTTCATATCAAACAACAGATTTTATACTTGCTATGTGGGTGCAAATAATTCAGAATCGATAGTTTATATTGCTTGTGGACAACCCCACAACTTTTAAATTTCTGTTACCAATTTCTACTGCAATATATAGTGGAGGAAAAGTTAAGGTTAATTTAAACAAGAGCTTTAACGGTTTGTAATTTGGATTTCTGAGTGATTAAAAATTGATTGCAAAAACTGGAACAGACTATGGAGAGCAATAAGAGTCATTTATCCAACTCTTTAGAATAAAAAGCTAAAGGCACTGTGAGGCAATGAGCTAATCACCTTTGTGAACCAGCCTTCATTAGTACCTCTATGGATCAATAAGCAACATCTTAAGCAAAACGACATCTTTCTCTGAATCATTCTCAGTATGTAGCTCACAGTATTTATACGAGGCATAAAACTACCTGAGGTATTGTATGTGTGTGAGTTACTACAGCCAAGTGGCAACGTGTGACAAGAAAGATCATAGATGAAAATGCATTTGCGTCATCTCTTTATGCCTTGACGCAGAGCATAGGTTCAGGTTAAGAGCACATCATTAAGCACTTAATGCAAAATTTAGATCTTCCACAAATCTTTCACTACAGATTTTTTACCATTTTGTATCTCAAATTTAAAGAAAAAACAGCTTCTCTGGTGATTAACAGTGAAGTCCAAAGAAGGAAACAAAAAATTAGGTTATAAATCTTTAATTTTACCCAACTCAAAGAGACCCACTTTGCCAACAGTGGCCGCTGTGCAATGTACATTTTGCCACTTCTGTAAAAAAGTAGATGGAAGAGAAAAACACAGATTCATGCCCATTTCAAATAAACTGCATGGTTGCCAGAATCAGACCAACCGTAAAGAGGTCGTCTTAAATAAACATGGAGGGACAGCATGTCACACACAGGTTAATAAGTAGGTTGACTATTCCAAAATTTTACCAACCCACAGTGACACACAACTTGCCATGGTTCGAATTACAGGGAGGGAAACGAGCAATTTGAACACCCTATTTAAGGCTTAAACCCTAGATAAAAACTGCCGGAAGTCCCCTGACTCTGAGGACTGCATGTTATAGAGGGAGCGGCGGAGGGCCGTGGAGGAAATCGGCCATTTATTCAACCTCATTCCTGGAGGTCCGGACTCCATGGCTCAACTGCCACCACTCTTGGCTTCTGTTCCTGGACGGTTCGAGGACGAGCCGCAACCTTCTCCTGTCCCTGGGCGGTTCAAGGACAAGCCGCTACCTGAACCAGTTCCTGGGCGGGTCGAGGACGAGCCACAACCTGTTCCTGTCCTGGAGGGGCTCGGGAACGGGCAACCTCCACTTCCTGTTTCAGAGGGGTTCGGGGATGAGCCACCTCCACTTCCCGTTCCTGTCCTGGAGGGGTTCGGTTACGAGCTGTTCCTGTTTCTGGTTCTTGTTCCGGGGGTGCCTGGGGACTAGTTGCCTCCATCTCTTGGACCTCAACGGCTCCGTCGCGGCTCTGCAGGGCTCCTTCGCAGATCTACAAGGTTTCGCTGTTGGCCACCAGACTGGGACCTCAGAGTCCACTGTTCCGTCCACTTGGCCTTCTGATCCCTTGCTGATTCAGCGTCGACTCCAGGGTTGGGCTTTGTCGCGGGGAAGTCTGGCTTCATCAGTGACCTCCAGATCTTCGGATTTTTCGTCACCAGCCTCCTGGTTTTCGTTGGGGTCCCCGCAGACCTCCTGGATCACCTGCCTGAACTCTGTTTTGTATTGTTTTCTGGTCTGTCCGAGGCCCTGTCCGCCCGCTCTGGTTGGGTTGTTTTTGGTTTTGTTTTCTGGCCCTATTTGGGTAGTTTTGTATTTCTGGCCCTGTTCCAGGTTATTTTGGTTTTCTTGCCCATCTTCCAAGGACCCCTCCACCTACCCTGGTTGGGGTGTCTCTTGTTCTTTGGACTCTTGGGGCGTCTGGGAGCCGCCTTTGAGGGGGAGGTAATGTCAGGATCTGTCTGTGTATTAGTTTGTGTTTTGTTTATTTTAAACCTGGTTTAGTCTTTGTTTACATTCTGTGTTATGTTAATTGGTCTCATTCCCTCTGTCTCCCAGTAGCCTGACCCACACCTGTTCCTTGTTCCCCATGATCATTCTGTTCCTCTGTCCATTGCTTCTCCCTGTTCTCTCGGTTTGTATTCATACCCTGATGTTTCTGTTGTCCCCCACGTTGTTCTAGTTGTTAGTTGTCTTGATGTCAAGCAGTCTGTGGTCTGGTCGGAACCCTATTGCACGACCCATTAAAGAGTCGCTTACCAGTAATCATCGGCTGACTCTTCTCTGCACTTTGGTCCTACTTCAACCCTTTTCATGACACATGGTGATGAATCTTCAGAGTGATGTGCTGGTGCTGGATGTGCTCTCTCTTTCTCCTCATCCATAAAGGCCAGATTTGTGGTGTGCATGACTTGATAGCTATCCTGTCACAAATCCTCCAAACTGAGCTGTTGACCTCTCCTCCAGACTTACCCTGGTACCCTTTGCTGCTTTGATTAATGCTCTCCCTGCCAGGCCTGACACCTTGGTTGAACATTTTGGTAGGTGTGTAATGGATTAAACAGTTATCTGGAATATTCAAAGCTTGGGATATTGTTTTATAACCTAACTGCTCAAAACCTCACCACAACATTCTCCCTGACCTGTATGTTTTTTCTCTGGTCTTCATAATCCTGTGGACCACTAATGTTCTGCAGTAAACCCCTGAGGCCTTCATAAAACAGCTACATTCATACAGAGATTAAATTACACATATTAGCAAGCTTCTGTATCTAAATACATAAACCCAACTACCCATTGATATTTCATAGGTGTGGACAACATTTGAATCTCTAAGCATAAAGAAGCATCAGATGTAAGAAATGTGCTTTTAATGTCTGCACATGCTCATTAGAGCAGGCCACTAACTCCAGGACCAGAGGAGCTGGCACATAAGTCAGACTTCAGGTAATTTTAATGTAATCCTTAAATATTTCTTTTTCAAACCCACACTCACTCAAGACAGCTATCACTTTCAATCTATACACACGAGGACGGTTATGTCACCTTTTAGCATGAAATATTCACAATCCTATTTGCAAAATAGAGAAGTCATTACTGTCTATAGTTCTAACAAGCCTCTTGTGCAACTACTGAAGCCTGGAGGTGCTACTTTATTCAACTGAGTCACACAGATGAAAAATCATAAGTGATGATATAGGACAAGCGACAGCTTCTTGAGCATAATGCATTCATATGCTGGCAAGTTCATGAACTAAATAAGCACTCCTTCTACAATTGGGGATGTGAGCAGGACAACAGAGATATAGCTACACATCCTTCATGGTACATCTCTGAATGACAGCTTTGTTCTCTCAAGCAGCAGAACAAAGCGTGGGTGGTGGTCTGCAATGAACAAAGCCCAAATGAAATGGTTTGTCTGAACCCTTCACCAATCTTCTGTGGGAGTGGGCGAGGAACAGGGGTGATGCAAGCTCAGGCAGTTGCAAATTCTTCTTTTCCCGCTTCAAAAAGCTCACAGCTCTGTGCCGTTTCATGTCCCAGCAGCCGTAGCCTTGCGTTTGGTCTAGAGTTGAATAAAAATTGACCCCAAATCCGCTGCAAGGATGGCCTTCTCTTTACAGTCTGCTTTCATGTGGAAGTGAAGCATTTTGGACATCTGTCTCGGGCATTTGCTCAAAGGGAGCGGGGTTGTAATCTTAACATCGTCAAAATTCTTATTAGGAGGAATTGTAACATAAGGATGGAGTGAGAAAAATTTATAGCCTTTTAATTTCACCTTAGATTGTTTCAACCCATCTTTTGCTGTGGATTTTTATCTCTTAAAAACTACTGATTGTTCTCTCCATCGTTCACATTTCTATTCATCACACCCTCAAAGAGCTCGATCCTGTTGACCTCCCCATTGTTTAGCATTAATTACTAACTGGATCTGCCTCCAATCAGCAGTAACTGAAGGACATGGGTATAATTAACAACGGACCTTTAATTGGCATGTCCTACTTTTGCTGATTATTAAGTAAGGAGATTTGTTACCAGTACATAAAGCTCCTTCAGGTTGTTAACCCTCAATTCAGTGTCAGTCCTCAGTGTCTAAACGAATTCTGATTAATCCTTAGTTGCAGCACTGTTAATCAATTCATCAAACAGTACACAAAGACCGAGGGAAAATATCCGACAACAATTAGGATATGTGATGACAGAAATTTGAGGAACAGTGAGGTTGAGGTTCCAGCACACTCTAAACTAAACTAACAAACACTTCACAAACCAATTTCTATCATGAGGAAAAAATAAAAATGAAAAAGTTAATAGAATTTTTAAGAGGCATTGGATAAAACCAATCTGCATCATCCCAAGATTAAGAAAAAAAGCACAAATCTTGCTGAGTTTCCATAAATAAAGATAAAAAAATTGACTATTTTTTTATCCGGGTTCATTTTAGAGTTATACTGTGTACCATATTTTAGTACTTCTACAGCAGAAAATCATGCAAAAAGTAAATCTGTTTTACAAAACCAATGTGTAATAGAGATATGAAATATGTTTTGTGAAATGTGTTTATGCAATTTATATTAATTAAAATAAACTCTAAAAGCCTGAGTATTGCTTTCACAAGCAGTGGTCACAACATTGACATTACAAAGATTTTTTTGGGGGGGGGATTCCAGCTTGCGGTGAAGACCGTGTTTATATCACAGCTTACGAAATAAAGGTTGCGATTTTTCTCTCATCTAACTAAACATTTTTAAACTTGACTGGGTTTTGGGAGAACTCACTTCATACTGACTGCTCTTTTTTAAAATGCTGCCTTTCTTAGAATGTAAAAGGAAACCTTAGTAATTGTTGCTAAGTCATTACCACATGTACAGGGGTTCAAGCTGCATCAATAAATTTGAAAATGGATGAAATCTTTGAAATGAACATCTTAATAGTACAGAGAATGAAATTTAGAAGTAGCAAAAACTGAAACTAACAGACACGTTTCAAGTAATTTGAAGGCAGTCAAAAAAGATTAAGTACTTCCCCTAACATGGAAAAAAAATAAACATATCTGAAAAAAAACAAAAAGAACCATTTTCAATAGATTTTTCAATTAGTACTTTTATTTTTTCCCTCCTAAGATGCCCGCCAGTTACGGTACTTCCTGGAGTACAGTAGTCTTTTTTGTTTCCTCTTGAGTATTGGCACTTTTATTCTTAGATTTCTTATTACAGCTCTATAACCTGCATAATTATCGATCCTGCCCATTTTCACCAATTAACGACAGCCCTCGTGAAATCAAGCCGAGCAGAGCAAGCTAAAGCAAGGAGAATGAGATTCAAGCCTTTGGTCATGACCATTATTACTGGCACTGAAATAAGACTAAAGGAGGATCATCAGCGCAGTGTTTTGTGCTCTTCCGAAACATGGATGCACACAGACTTCCCAGCCCACCGCTCCACCATATCCAGTTTCAGAGATACTTTGCTAAGCTGCAACAGGAAAGGTGGCCGGATTGCCATGTTGGCCATTGAACAGCAGTGCAATCCCAGCCACATTACTGTGAAGGACTGTCTCCGTTTGCCAGATATTGAACCTTATGCATCCATCTCGTTTGCCACCAGAGATTTCCTTTACTTATCGAGGTTTACATCCATTCATCAGCTCAGGAGGCAGCAGCCAATCTTGTCATTCTGTTGTCTTAAAGCTGCAAACCAAACACTAGGAAGCTTACATAATTATTACCGGTAAATTTGATCATGTTTGTTTAAACTCGACGATTCCCATTTCTTCCAGTTTGTTTACTGAAATATACAGGATTGTAAAACTGTGGACCTCCTGTATGCAAATGTATAGGATGCATAGAGAGAGAATGCCCCCCCCCCTCATTTAAATCACACCCTGATGCTTTTAGGACCTCAGTATTTCCCTATAGTTCAAAGGATGCCAGTCTCCACACATTCAGTGATGGTGTCAGGAAGCCAAGGAGGCTCTGCAGGACTGCTTTGACGCAGACTGGAATGCTCTCTGTCACACGGGGAGAACAGCAATGCCACAACTGACTGCAGTAAGGATTATATTAACTTCTGTGAGGAAACCACCATCACAGCCATGTTTGTTGCTTCCTCAGTGACAAGCCTTGAATGACAAGTGATCTACAGTTGCTGCAAAACAAGAAGAAGGTCTTCAGAGCCAGTGACAAAGAGTTAAGGAGAATAGAGCAGAAACTAAAGCTGGACCTGAGAAGGTGTAAAAGAGGTCTATAGACAGAGTCTAGAGGAAAAACTTCAGCAAACAACATCAGACACACGTGGGACGGCATAAGGAAGACTACTAATGTTCAACTCCAATGACTGTCAACAACAGGGGGGGCAATCCTAGAAGAAGCGTGCAACCTGAACCTGTTTTCCAACAGCTTCAGCACCAGAAGCCCTGCTGTTCCACCCCCCTATCTCAAAACCTAATCAGTTAATAACACACTCCACCTATACCCCAGAAACCAGTCTCTACTTCTGAGTCAGCCTTCCCTCACCTGGCTGTAACGGCATGCCAGATAAAGGAGACAGCTGTAGAAATTACACTAAGGCAAGATCACATCAACCTCTGGCTCCTGAAGTCCCGGGCGTCCCAGCTGTTGGGCATCTCACAATGGATTTTTAACCTTATTTTGTGACAACACTTTGGAAAACATCCTGGTTAGTGCCAGTTTTGACGAGCGCCACCCCAACTGGCCTAAACGACTTTAGACCAGTCTTCCGGACATCACGCATCATGAAGGTCCTGAAGAGACTGATCTTGACATATCTGACCATGGGTGAGACCCTGCTGCGGCTTCCTGACTCTCAGCTGGATAGTGATAGAGGAGCTGAGAATCATGTTTTTTTTTATTTTTACAGTGCCTTAAAGTGCCTCTGACATCGAATTTTCCTGATAAATCTCATAGAAATATACATTTATGGAAAGGAAACCTTGATAAAATATTCTAAAAACTAAATTCAGGCCACTGAAATGAGCAGTTGTTGAGATATATAGTCATAAATCTCACAAAAAAGGCATTTCCAGTCTGCCGCTTTGTGATTGTTGCGCTTATTTATGATGTCACAGGGGAACCCCACACGTAAACTGAGCACTGCAACAATGGCCAGCAACACAGACAGCAGCGAAGAATATTTCTTTAGATATATTTCAGTCATTATCAGAGAGAGAGAGACACAACAGAGTCAGGAGAAGAAAGTCAGCTGTCATCAGATGGCAGAGCACAAATGTTGCGGCTGCGGACAGCCATCTAATTCAACCAGAAGATGGTGGTGAACTTCAGAAGAAAAAAAGAAAAACACACCGTTTAGGGCCATCAACACCATGGGAGGTCAAACTGGAGTTTGAAAACTACCACTTGTGCACTTTAACAGCAGACTGGACTGGAGCACAAACACGGATGCTGTGTACAAGAGGATGAGCAGAGTCTATTTTCTGAGGAAACTCATGTCCTTAATGGTGGCAGGTTCCATCTGCTGGGGAAGCAGCATCAATGCCAGGGATTCCAGCAGGCTCAACAACATCATTAAAAATGGCAGTAAAGTCAAGTCAATGGAACAAACCTAATTCAACCTTTCTATAAATATCCAGCATCTTTTTTATTTTCAACCTGTATATTATAAATCCAACCATCTACTGCTCTTCATCATGCACTTACTGTTGCCATGACGGTTTGCTGCTTTTTTATTTGAATTACTGCTCTCAGATTCCCCAAATATCTATCTACGTTGTTGCTTTTAAATCTAGTAACTACTTGTAAACAATTCATATTGACGCCCTAAAATCATGTGGCCGAAAGCTGGAGGTTAGATACAGGAAGCGCGATCTCTCAATCACCTGAAAGGCTAACCCTCTGCTCGAATCTGTTGACTGCATAAACAATCTTCAGGTAACATTAAATCATTTCCAAACCTTGGTGTCTGACACACATCTGAAAAAGCTAAACAAATAATTCATGATTGATTAATGAGCCAGAACTGAGAGGTAATTAAGAAACTAAAGCCTCTAAATTAGTTGCTTAATATTTAAAAATATGAAGTTGAAACATTTCTGCCTTTGAAACAAGGACACATGAAACTGTGTGATATCGTACACCGAGTAATTATTGAACCTTAAACAGATGTGCAATAGCATGAATTTGTTAAAAAAAAATAAAAGTTATTCCTTCACCCTGCAGGGCTGTGTTATGGTGGCGAGTGACTGGTGTGACTCATTTGGCCCTGGGTCAGGCCCCTTTTCCAGCTGTTGACTAACCGCTCCTTGTTCTGTAAACACAGACAAATGTACCCCACAGGACCGCCTGCCCTGCAGCTCCCCGGTGCCTCAAACTAATGAATTTTTAAAGACAGCATCAATCAGACTGCAGGTCAGATCAATAGCCCACATCACAGGGGCAGATTTTTACTCAAACATTGCTTAAATGTGCCCGTCTTGTCAGCATTCTTTCACTTCGCTTCAAGCAACATTTGTAAAATGGTGGGTAGGCTGTATAAGGCTGGAAGTTTCACCACAGAAGCAAAAGACATTCTATTAAAAACGTGGGGATTATAGACGAAAATGGTGATCAGAAAAACAGCTGGCAGAAGGTTTTCTTCATTAACACGAGAGAGAAAAATATATATTTTTTCCATTCAGTTGTGAGAGGTTCTTTGCCAACAATTCCATCATTTACAAGAGCAGTGGGAAATTTTAGTTGTGACTTCAACATATACACTAAAATTGCCAAAAGCATAGGCGCCTGAACAATGGAGCAAGTGGAGCAGCTGCTGTCTGATTTTTCCAAAAAGGGGGAGCAAACTTGCTCCTACGTTTTTGACCCAAAGAAATCAGAACTCTCTCTGCAGTCTGATTTTAAAAATCATTTAACTCTCAAAAAAAATAATTAGGAATAATTAGTAAATTTTAGTCCTTCACTCAGTTGGTTTAATCCAACTCACCTCATAAGACTTTTTGTCTGAATGTGATCTCTTTAGTCTTTTAGTTCAGTTTACAGTCATGGAAAGGAAAGGCAACATAAATAAAATATAAATCATCAGTTTTTTAAATGTTATAGTAGTGCTGGATCTCTCACTCACCATAAATCAAAATATAGAATAAAACTTTTCACGGCATTAGAGGTGTCTGCTGGTAGCTCTGTAGACCTGTAATCAATCTGCAACAGAGCTACCTGCCAGCAACATGCAAACCTCACACATGAAACTGATTGAGAATAAACAGGGTTTAAAATGGTGTTGGCCCAACCGTTGTAGATATAACAGCTTCTGTTTTCTTCAAAGGCCTTCCAGAGGATTTACCAGTGCATTTATGGGATGTTTTGACCATTCTTTAATTAAAACATTCATGAGATCAGACTCTGATGTTGGACAAGGTCAGGCTCTTTTCCATTCCAATTCATTCAAAAGTTGTTCTGATGAGTTGAGATGACTGTGGAGACCACTCAATTTCCTGCACACTAAATTCGCTCATCCATACCTTAACAGAGTTAACCTGGGAAAGAAGAAATCATTCCCAAATTGTTTTCACATAGTTTGGAGCATGAAATTATCCAAAATATATTGGTTTGCTAAAGCATTAAGAGTTCCTTCCACTATAACTAAGGACCTGAGCCTAATTTCTCAAAGAAAAAAACTATTATCCCATCTGCACCAAACTTAGCACAGTAGGGTCAGGCAAGTGATGTTCTCCTGGCAACTGTTAAACCAACACTCTACACCGGAGTGTCAGAGAAGGAGGGATGATTCGTCAGTCAAGAGAACACGTCTCCACTGCTTCTACAGTCCAGCGGTGGCACGCATTATAGACCACTTCGTATCATGCAGGTTTCTTCCGTTGTAGATGTTGATGGCTGTGGGCAGGAAGGATCTCCTGTAGCAATCTGTCTTAGAGCACATCTGAAAAAGCCTCTGACTGAAGACACTCTGTTGTTGTACAACAGTCTGATGAAGAGGATGCTCTACAATCATCTCCTTTGATTTTATTTACGTTCAAGATGAGATGTTTGTTTCCACACCATGCCACAAAGCGGTCCACCAGCTCCCTGTACTCAGCTTCTTGTCCATCTCTGATCCACCCCATGACTGCAGAATCATCCGAGTATTTCTGCAGATGACAGGAGTCTGTCTTGTACTGGAAGTCTGAGGGCTTTGGGACTCCAGCGAACCACCATAATGCATTACTGGAGAAAGCTTGGAACAGTGGTCAACGTGCCCAGGAGTGATCGACCTACCAAAATTGCTCCAAGAGCGCATCAACAACTCATCCAGGAAGTCACAAAGGAACCCGGTAAAAGTCATTGTTCAAGATTCATCATTAAGAAAGAGTTTACGCTAAAATTCCATCTATGGAGGAGTTCCAAGGTAAAAACCACAGCTGAACAAAATAACACAAAGACCAATATTCTATGGACTGAGTTGATGAAAGAGAAACACACTTAGGTTTTGGAGCCAGACAGTGATCCAATGCACATCAGCAAATCAACCTCTGAATAAAAGGTCAATTAGTGGCCTAGTCAAAGTCTTGAATTAAATGTAAATGAGATGCTCTGGCATGATTCTTAAATGTGGCGATGATGGTTAAAAGTCCACTAATGTAGTCAAGATAAAACGACTCTGAACAGAGTGTGACAAATTTCCACCAGAGTTGTGTAAGAGAATTATGCCAATTATCACACTTTGTGGCAGTTGCTGCCAACCAGTTATTAGGTTTAGGTGGCAATTACTTTAACACATAAGGCCAGGTTGGTTTGAATAGCTTTTTAGCCTTAATAAATTAAATATTTGTTTGAAAACTGCATTTTGTTTTAATTCTGATTTTTTTTTGCCCATTAAAATTTGTTTGATGATCTAAAATATTTAAGTATGAAAGAAAAAAAAAAAATCTAAAAAAAAGGAGCAAAAACGTTTCTACAGCATATACACAGATTCTCATACCGATTCTCTTCAGTAAATTGTTTATAATCAGTGGTTTTGTCTTGCCTGTAGAATTACTGTTCATTTTCAGTGACCTAGTGTTAATTTCAGCCCAGACAGTCACCAATTAGCACAATGTTGTGAGGAGTAACTAGCTTTTTCTCTCTGTTGATTTTTGGTGGATTCCTGACAATCCATCAAAAAATTGTGACAAAAAATTACTTTGTTTTGTTTATTAGATAATGTCTTCTAGCCATAAGATCTAAAAAAGGTAGGAAATGCTATTTAAATCCCACAATTTCACATTTGTTTTTATAAAATGGATAGTTTACCTATACTAAAGCACCAACACTATTTAATTTTTTTTAAATGTACATATTTATACCATAAATGTGATACATTTATAGTAGAAGTAAATGAGTCCTGAGAACCCTTGAACTGAACAGTCTCAGTTCAGCTTCATTCTTCCTCCAGCATCATTCAGCTGCTTTAGTGAGGAAGCCAACATGTTCAACTCCAAATAGCAGACAGAAAAAGTGGTTAGTTATAGTGGAGTATCACATTTATTCTGGAGCCTACTTAAACCATGCACATAATCTTCACATGTTAGGATGTTGTAGTAGCACACAGCCTCTGATAATCCACAAACGGAGAACCACAGCGGAAACATTTGCTTCATTTGCCTGCCAAGAAAGGGATTTCAGCAGCACCAAGGAGACCAAGAGGAGCAAAATAAAGAAGTGGAGCAGTTTGACTAAAAGCCTCCTGCATTGTTTGATTCTCAAGGACATTTCATCATCCAATCCAGCACCCAGTCCTGCACTCTTTATCTAAAGCCCCCCCCCATTCAGCCCTGTTGTGGTACTGAGCTACAGAGAGCAACCCACAATCCCATCTGCTTGTCAAAGAGAAAAGCATGTAAGCCCCTGGAGCTGCAGGGACTGAAGATCCCTGGGGTAAAGCCTGGGACATTTAGAAAAGCTCTATAGCTCTGCTTTTGTTATTTCTTCTTTCAGCTCAGTTCCAAAAGTTAAAAGTTTTAAAGAAGCTCTTCACAAAAAATTGACCTTCTAAAAAGTTGAAAACCTGAGGACCAAGCAGATGAAGCTTTGTAAAGAAAGATTTAATTAAAAAAAAAAAAAACACTATAAATGAAAATAAACTATACACTGGGAAATTTGATTCTGTGGCAGATGTACCAATCCATTTATAAAATCTAAATTGTAAATTACCGTAGGTTTTCCTACCGTGTCACTTTTCAGGTCCCACAATCATCCATAAAGCAAAACAAACAAAATCTAAGTCATTTATTACAGCAACATGAACAAAAAAGAAAAAACTTAATGGATAGTTAATTTTCACCATGCATGTATCCAGTTTCTATATAGCTTAGATGGGTGGTATACCCTGTTTTGAGTGAATAAAAAAGGTGGGAAATTACCATTTATGCACACACTATAGCTGCACAATATATCAAAAGGCAATTGCCATCCCATAATGTATACAACATCACAATCATGAAAGAACTGCTGGTAGGCTATTTCAACTTGAGTGACATGCATTCATGCTCTGCATGCAAGTGATATTTGGTGGACTTTTATTGCCCTTGCACCTGAAACACAGCTTTACTGACTAAAATGCCTATATTCATGAAAATTGGTAGGGACATTATGATGATGGAAAAAAAAATGAAACTGTCACGTCATCAAAGCAAATATTCTCATTACAGTGTTAAACAATATCACAATTGCACCGTTTTCTATTACTGTGCAGCCGTAACAAACAGACACACACATACCTGAGTCCAATTTAGACAAACCCGATTAATCAACATGCTTGGTTTTGGACTTTTGAAGGAACCCAGAGTATCTGGCAGAAATTTGCACATGCATGAGTTGAACATGCCAACTTCACACAGAAAGGACTGCTAACCACTGTACTGCCATGCTGCCTTCATTATATATCTGACCTTTAAATCTTTGCTAAGAGGCCAATCTTTCAATTTCGTTCCACCAATACACCAGGTGATGAAGATGAACACAAAAGCATCTAAAAAATATATATTCAACAAATATAATATTTAAATCAAATCATGTTGCAAATCTGATAGAAACCATGCAATACAGCAACGTGTTTAACAAAACAAAGGAGAGACGACATAGCTGTCACATTTAATTGACATCAGAATCATAGCTCAAAGCAACGCCATTTTGTTAAATACCGTTTGTCTCATGGGTCCTCTCATACTTCCTCGCCTCTTCTTTTAAGATGTCAGGTAAGAGAAACTTCAGAATGAGGGAATGGGACACATGCAAAGTAGGGAAATAACTCCACATTCAGTTTAGCTTATTTCTAAAGTCTGCTTTTCACAGATGATGTGGCTCTGTTGGCTTCTTCAAGGGTCGACCTCCAGCGTGCACTGAAGCGGTTTGCAGCCAAGTGTGAAGCGGCCAGGATGAAAGTCAGCTTCTTTAAGTCTGAGGCCATGGTTCTTGACTGGGAAAAAGGAGAATTGCCCCCACTGGGTTGTGGTAGGCAGTTCCCCCCAATCCTCAAAGTAAAGTCACTGCTTCTCTGCATCGAAAGGAGTCAGTTGAGGTTGTTCCGGCATCTGACCAGTATGCCTCCGAGTTGCCTCCCTTTGGAGGCTTTTTGGGCACGTCCCTCTGAGAGGAGACCCTGGGGGTAAGAACTCGCTGGAGGAACTATATATCCTGTCTGGCCCGGGAATGCTTTGGGATCCCTCCAAACAGGAGGGACAGGGAGGATGTCGCCAGGGAGAGGGCTGGGCTTTTCTCCTGAACCAGTTGCCCCTGCCGCCTGATCTCAGGTAAGTCGAAGACAGTGGATGGATGGATGGATGTAAACATAACTATATGCATTTAAAAAAATAAAGTGTTTCTTATTTATTTAGATTGCATCTGCTTTTTCTCTTGTTTTTTGTGATTTCCCATCATTGTACAGATAAATAATAACCTAAAACAAAACAACATCAACAGATCACAGGCAGATCACATACAAACTGCATGGGTTTTAAAAACTTTTCAAAATCCACTCTCATAGGAAAACATAACATTCACCCTAATTGAGGAAGTGAAACTTTAAGTTCACCAAACTTGAACAAAGTTGAGGTTTAAATTGCTACATCCACAACAAAACAAAGACTGGAGTCATATTTTTGACCCAGCAGTTCTTAAAGGTTCTCAGGCATCTAGTAAAAAAAGAGAAAAAAATTAAAATGCCCACTCCCTTAAATGGACACATTTAATGCAGCCCTATCCTGCCAGAAGATTAAAGCTGCAGGTATCATGAAAAGCTACAGAGAATGAATAAAAAACTGCATGTTCGGCAGTTTAAAAAATGTTTAATGGCATTCCAATTTCTGCTCTGCTTTGGAAAGATGCACTTACTTTCTATTTCTTAAATCAATGAAAGTAAAATAGTATCTACATAAGAACCGTTGCTACCAATAGGTCCAACAGCTTCTGTATACCTGCAGTATGCAACTTCTAATAAAACAATTTAAAAGCTTTTTACAGAATTACAAATTTTTTGATCATATGAATCCACTTCTGGATTTTTTATTAACTGCAAGTATAAAATATTATAAATGTTTATGCTTTTAACTAGAACATGTTTTTCAGAGAAACTCAATGAACCTACTTTCCAGACCAAAACAAACCCACTTCAGGTGAGAGATCAAAAAGAACGCCCCTGTCAGTCAGTGATCCATTCCGTAGCCAAGAGAAATTTCGAAGACAAGTACAACAATTCAGCGCAGACACACCATTTGATGCACTGCTGTGCCAACTACGGGTCTCTGACCTCAAGTATACTGCTTTAGAGCTGCATTCAGTTGGAATGGAACAGCAGAAACAGGAACAGAAGAGAAACTTCACCCAAGTTGGGTGCACAAGAGATGAATCAACTAGGAAAACAAAGCAAGGTGATGTAACATTTCTACACAGGCTCCAACCAACCTGTATGTGTGGGCCCCATAAGGTTTTTGCTCATGCTGGGCGACTACTGAGTAAGCCTAGGATCATCATGTGTTTCTTATATGGAGCCCACTCACATAAAACCTGACCATTTGTGAACGATATTTATGGAAAAATATAACCCTAAGTAGGTCTTAGTTCGGTCTCAAAGAGGTATTAAGAAAATATGCTAAAATTTAGCACATCTAGGACTCCTATGGACCCCTTTTTTACCCGAACGTGGATAGACAACAGGAGGTCCAGTTCTAACACCTGGACAATCTTTAATAGGCTCCATATACAGTGCTATGTAAAGGTATTTGGGCACTTTCAGATTTCAGCTGTTACCCTTTTGCCACTCGTAACATGATTCACATCAAACCCGTATAAATACAAGATGCAGTTTTTAAATGATTTTGTCATGTATGAAGAGAAAAGGTAATCCAAACAATCTGGTCTGGTTTGTTAAATCTCTGTGGAGGAATTATGGCTTACTCTTCACTAAATAATTGTTTCAATTCAGCCACCCCGTAGGATAGTCGAGAATAAATACCCTGTATAAATGCCACAGCATCTCCCTCAGATTTAGGTCCAGACCTGACTAGGCCACTCCGAAACCTTCATTTTGTTTTCTGAACCCTTTTGAAGTAGGCATACTGATGAGCTTTGGAGCATTGTCCTGCTGTATGACCAAAGTGGGGTTTGAACTGACAGTCACCAACATTCTTGTTCGGGATCTTTGGCCAGAAAGCAGAATTCATAATTTCTTTAATTAGAGCAAACCATTATGTTCTGCTGCAGCAAAGCAGCCCAAGACTATCAAATTACCCCCACCATCTTTGACTGTTAATATATTGTTCCTAAACACTGTCAGTTGTACAGGTATAGCAGATATACCAGGACACACACCTTAAATGTTTCCCTTTTTTCTCAGCAGTTGACAAAACATTTACCCAAATGTCTTGGGGACCATCAATATGTTTTTGTGTCTTTTTAGTCAGCAGTGGTTTTCACCTTGGAACCCATGGATTCTATTGTTGACCAGTATCTTTCTTATCGTTGAATCATGAACTTTGACCTTAACTGCCATAAGGGAGACCAACCAAACTTGGTTCTTGTGACCTTGTATTTAAAGTTATTTTGGTATGCCAAACACTCATGAGATGGGTCACCATTGATTGACCTTTTTCCCCTCCATTTGTGGAGGGCAATTCTCACTGTGGTTCACTGGAGTGCCAAAGCCTTATAAATGGCATTGTAACCCTTTCCAGATGGGACACAATTACTTTGTTTTCCCATTTGGTTTTGAACTTCTTTAGAACAAGACATTATGTGCTGCTATTTCAGATCATTTAGCCTACTTCATGTTGCCAGGCATGTTTGATTTAAGTGATTTTCTGACTAACAGGTCTGGCTGGGGTGAAGTTACAGCTCATGATTAGGGGGCAATGATATTTTTACAGAGGCCAAAGTTGGTATGGATGGATTATTTTCTGCCTTAATAAATGAAATCCTCATATGAAAACTGCATTTAGTAATTATTGGGGTCATCTTTGCCTAATATTAAAATTTGTTGTATCTGAAGTTTTTGAAAGGGCAACAAAATTGAAAATTGAAATTCAAAAAGAGAGACATTTTTTGTTGGCTGGGACATGGGTCTGTTTTGAAAGAAATCATGAAGTGTACATATCAAAAAAGAACATTTAACTACTTAAGATTTATTCTAAATTAGCACCTTATTTCCCACATGCGTAGACTCAAAGCTCTGCAAAGAACAGGCGAGAAATCCTTTTATCAAACTCAAATACATAATTAAACCTCATCAGCAAAACAAAATAATTATTTCTTTCATCTTCAGCAACAACTCTGTGCCTGTAAATCTTTTAAAAACATAACTGCGAATAACCATTTACAATGGGAATAAAAAGCAAATATAATCTTGATCTTTATCTGCATTTTAATTTTCCCCCCTAATCTAAACTAAGTTGTCGTTGATTAGTACCACCTGCGCCTCATCATAACCGCGCAAAAAGACACAAACGTACCGAAAATAAAAATATATAAAGCCCAGATTTACGAAAAACCAACAAAAAGTATACCTTCAGTTGCAAAAACTGAACAATTAGTTATAGGTAGTCCATGACAAAAATGGATGTAAGAACAGCATTTGCTAAATGTATTTAAACAACTCACTCGTGTTCCATTTAGGGATACTTTTAGTCCGAGTTTTTAAACTAGTTAACTTCCATAACTTTTACCTAAACTAAAAGTCATTTCGAGCTTACCTTCTCCAAGTTAAAGTTCCAGCGCTTCACAGTTTCAATGCGCCACCTGGCGGTAACTGCGGGGCGTTTCTTGCAAAACCCTGCAGCTTTTTTTAAGTAGCCAGCGAGCTTGCTATGGCGTGATTTATGCCTGATACGCTGACGTAGCAAGGCCCACGGTAGGTTACAAAGGTACGGCAACAACATTTACCACATAATAATGAACTTTTTTTTCAATCTAAACGGACGTTTAATCAGGAATTTGTTTGTTTCATAATCAAGATTTTAGAAATATGAAAGAGCATTTTCCCAGATATCCATAAGCATCCTTCCCATAGGCTTTATACGGTAATATTTTATTGAGGCATGCGTCTGCAGGATGTCTTCTGTGCATAAGAGACAGCAAGGAGATGTACAAGAGGAAGCTGGAGAGCAAGCTCCGGCAAAACAGTATCAGAGATGTGTGGTCAGGGATGAAGAAGATCACAGGCTTCAAGCAGAAGGATGATCAGACCGATGGAGGTCTGGACAGAGCCAATGAACTGAACACATTCTTCAATAGGTTCAGTTCAGAAACAAGCTCAGCATCCTCCTGCTCACAGCCAAACAGACATCTCACCCTCCTTTGACCCACAGGACCCACAGCTGTCCAGTAACACCTAAAATGTTTTATCTTCTACCTCAGCCCTAGACCCTTCTGTTTCTACATGTTTGCCTTCAACCATATCAGAAGATGCTAATGCTTCCTTTGCCACCCCCTTCCACCTGTGTGTCTCAAGAAGTCAGGTGAAGATGCAACTGGAGAGACTGAATTGGAATAAGTCCAGATCATGTCAGCCCTAGATTCCTGAAGGGCTGTGCAGAGCAGCTCTGTGGGATTCTGCAGCACCTCTTCAATCTTAGCCTGGCCCAGAAGAAGGTTCCAGTGTTGTAGAAGACCTCCTGTCTTGTTCCTGTACCAAAGAAAACTCACCCATCAGTCGTCAATGACAATAGACCTGTTGCCCTGACATCCCATACCATGAAGGTCCTAGAGAGACTCCTGTTGGCCCACCTGAGTAAGCAAACAGTAAACTATCAGGACCCCCTTCAGTTTGCTTATCGCTGTGGAGTTGGAGTTGAAGATGCCATCATACACCTGCTTTAACAAACTCACTGTCATCTGGACAAAGCCAGCAGCACTGTGAGGATCATGTTCTTTGATTTCTCCAGTGCATTTAACACAATCCAACCTGATTTGCTTTGTCAGAAACTCCAGAAGACTCAGGTGGAGGCCTCAACAATCTCCTGGACCAAAGTCTACCTGACAAACAGACCACAGTTTGTGAGACTGAAGGGTTGTGTGTCTAACCAGGTAGTCAGCAGCACAGGAGCACCACAAGGGACTGTACTCTCACCATTCCTTTTCACTCTGTACACCTCAGACTTCCAGTACAAGACAGACTCCTATCATCTGCAGAAATACCCGGATGACTCTGCAGTTGTGGAGTGGATCAGAGATGGACAAGAAGCTGAGTACAGGAAGGTGGTGGACCGCTTTGTGGCATGGTGTGAAAACAAACATCTCATCTTGAACGTGACTAAAACAAAGGAGATGATTGTAGATTTTAAGAGAAACAGGAATAAGTCAAAAACTATTTCCATCATGGGAGAAGAAGTGGAGGTGGTGCAGGAGTATAAATACCTCTGTGTTCACCTGGACAACAGACTGGAGTGGAGATGCAACTGTGAAGCCATCTACAAGAAGGAACAGAGCAGACTGTACTTCTTGAGGAAGCTCAGGTCCTTTGGTGTAAGCAGCAAGATGCTGCATATCTTCTATAAGTCTGTTGTGGAGAGTGTGATCTCTTCTGCCATCATCTGCTGGGGAAGCAGCATCAGAGCCAGGGACTTAAAAAAAGCTCAACAAGTTGATAAAGAAGGCTTGCTCTGTTCTGGTGACTCCTCTGGAGATCACTGTGCAAAGAAGGATTCTTCATAAAATGAAGAGCATTGTGGAGAACCCTGAGCATCATCTTCATGAGACTGTCCTACAACAACAGAGTGTCTTCAGTCAGAGGCTTCTTCAGATCTCCTGTAAGACAGACTGCTACAGGAGATCCTTCCTGCCCACAGCCACCAGCATCTACAACAGCTCTTTAAAGAAACCTGCATAATATGAGCTACAACAACATTTAATTTCCCTTTGGGATTAATAAAGTCTTTTTGAATTGAATTTGAATTGAATTTAATTGAATCAGAGAAATTTGTGGAATTTTAACAAACATGATGGGCGTTAAGCATTAAATTACAAAAAAGTTTGCTTAAAAGTAAAATGTAAAGAATATAAAGGAAAAAGCTAAAGCATTACACATACCTATATGTACAAATGAGATTGCATTTGTGAAAGCCAGCTATATTTAAACATGAACTATAAAGTTCTAAATATTTCAGAAATGTTGCTTATACCTGTCAAAACTGGAAAATGCATGTTGTTTCACTAAAAGAGAGTGTTTTCTAACAAATGTCAATACCAAACCTTCGATCTAAAATACAAATGCCATCAGGAGCATCTACTATGATTTTTTAATTTGTTAAACAGCAATGATGGTGATCAGCAGCATAATATCTACAAAGAAATGTGTTTATAAGGTAAAAATCCATGCTTGTGTGCATACATTTGTTTCTGATTCTGATATTTCATTTACAAATTGCATTTTAACATTGTGCAGCTTAAGATTATGACTGAGAAAAATAGAATCGGCACTGTAAGTTTTCCCCAATGAGAATTACATTTTAACAATTCATAATTTTTTTTTTGATTGGAAGAGTATAAGTACAAAACTGTGTGGTTAGATTATATTGTATAACCCCTTGCCATAAAAAGTTGACTCTAACAGTCGGTTAAAGACAGCTCCACCTAACCCCCACACAGCAGCTGCTGGAATTTCAGTGCGCGTTCACGTCTCAGGTCTGGGGATGTTGGTGCCGTCTCCGCGCCCCCGCCGCCGGAGTTAAAACTTTTTTGACTCTTAAATGGAATCTACAAAAACAGTCAAAATGTATTGGTAAGTAGCCGAAAATCCAGTTTTATGTGGCTGTTTCAAGTCAAGAGTAACTTTTAGAAATAGCTTTATAGGTTTTCACAGAGCTTTTTGTTCTTTGAAAAAGTCAAAATGTGGGTGGTTCATTGTTTCATGGCTCACAGAAAAGTTTGGTGTGTTGGTGTGGTGTAATTATTATTATTATTTAAAGAGCTGCTTATGCGTTTTTGTGATTTCCTTTGGATTTATACTTAAATTAGTTTGATGGTCAATAAAACTGCATCAGGTTCCATTTGTTTTTTGGGTTGAATGTTACAAGCTTAGGATCAATGATTTTTCTTTCTTGTTTTCTAGTGTGTCTGGAGCAGCTCCACACAGCAGCCCTCACTGATCAATAATAACTTAGTAACTGTTTAACTGCACATCTGCAGTTAAGAAAAAGCTAAACAATTGGATGGAAAATTAAGATGTGCCTCTGTTTTTGCAAACATGTTATTGTTTTTTATGTCTTCAGGGGTTTTGTTTTGTTTTTTTGTTTTTTTGCTGTGTACTGGTTTGTTTTGCTGTGCATATTGTAGCAATGACACTGCATAGCTCTAATCTCTTTGAGTATTTCTTTTTAGCAGAGGTCCGAGCAGATTTTACCAAACTGTTGGTCTGTGAAAATTGAGAATGTACTCAGGCTGGACAAACCTCTTTATGATGCTCAAGTTTAACACAAATTAATCAGATTAAAGACTTACAACATTCCATGCAGTAATCTCATTCAACCATCCAGGCAGAAATGCAAGTTTGAATTTTAGCCAGCCTGAGCTAAATTTTCACTTGAAACACTCGTTCTTAAATAATGTTACTGCTTTTAAGGTGCTTTGATTATTTATTACTCCTTACACAGAGATAAGTATGGAATAGCAGCATTAGTGCAAATAGTTTTTACATTTAGTGACAAAGACTGGCAAGATGGGTTATGGCTAGAGGACATATAGTGACTCTCATAAGTCTACACAAGATTGGTTAGTAAATTTTGTAATTTTAAGTAATTAGATCGTGAACAATCATTTCAAAACTTTTTTGTTTACTTTTAAAGTGACATATATTCACAAATAAACTGAAAAATCAGTTGCATAGTTGTGACATACTTAATATTTCAGTATTAAGTCTTCCTTGGAGTTTGTGACCATACTACATCCTGACTTACCAATATTTACCCATTCTACCTTGCAAAACCTCTCCAAATCCACAAGATTGTGAGGACATGTCCTCACAGGACATTTAAACCCATCAGACATTTGTTGAAATGGATGTGTGTTTGAGCTCGCTGTGATGATCAAAGGTTATATCCCTCTTCCTCTTCTGCTTTCTAACTGATACCTTAAGGTTTTGCCTCAAAACTGAACTGGTATTGGAACTTTTAACAATTTAATCAACACTGACAAAAACCTGAGACCCATCTGGAGGAAAGAAATGAACCCCAGATCATGATGCTGCCATCACCATGTTTCACTTTGTTTTTTTGGTGATGTTACGTTTTAGTGTCGATTGAATTATGGCCCAAAAAATGGGTTTCCTCAGACCATAACAAATTGTTCCATGAGATTTTAGATTATATAGCCAGGCCTGGATGTTTTCTTTGAAAGAAAATGTTTCTTTTTTACAGCCCTACTCATTTTTTCACACATATAAAGAAAGTTGTAGATTTTTATCACATGCAGAACATAAATATTTGACAAAAATTTCTCCTCCTTCAGTTTGGCTTTCTGCTTCTTTGTGGTCTCCCTGACCACTTTCCTTTTTGTCTTTTCATCCATTTTGACGAAACCTCCAGTGTTGGTGCGGCCACTGTTGTCCAATATTCTCTCAATTTATTGACAATAGTGTGCCATGTAGACGTGTCCTAATAAGTATAAACACTGAAAGTAAAATTTAAAAGGAGCTTCAACAAAGTTTTAGCATGTGCAACTTAGAAAACAGGGTTATAGCATTTTAAAAAACAAACTTTCTCATAAAAGATTTGTTTTTTTTATGTGGATGTTTAAAATAATTTATTGTGGTCTCTTTTTTCATATAAACAACTGGCATTCTAACACGTTTGATCTACTGATAAAGTTTGAAAAAGAAGATAAATAAACAACCATTTTAAAGTCAGATGTCACACAGAGGTCAGTACTTTGTTTTGGTTCAATACTGCAGGTTTAATTAAGGTGTATTATTGAAGCTTTTACTCCAAGTGGGAAAATTGTTTATCCAAACTGGATTTCAAGCTCTTGACTTTATGAGCCATTAATTGTTTTGATGTTAATTATTTTGTTTTTCCCACAATGAAGAATTATTCCAATTAAGGTATAAAAAAACAAAAGAGTAGGTACTTCATGTGTGTCATATTTACACCCAGACTAAGTGCCGCTGATTGTGTTCTCCTCTCCATGGGTTCAGAGTTTTATTTCATCTTAGCAAAACTAACATTTCCGCCAGAAATATTCTGAAGTGGGGTGTTGATGTCACTCCTCTCTGGCTGCTGCCAATCAGGCTGAAACTAACAATTATCCTCTCTTCCACAGATGAGCATCTATCTGTAACATAAGCTCAGACAATCAGCCAAACCTTGATTGGACTCTTTTCTTCTTGACGAGTTGCTGCAGTCAGAGGCTGTGGGACTTAGGGTTCTCCATGGAGACAGTGGTGATCGTGGCCATAGGGGTGTTGGCCACCATCTTCCTGGCCTCCTTCGTTGCTCTGGTGGTGGTGTGCAGACATCGCTACTGCCACCCTCACGACCTGCTGCACCACTTCGACTGCAAGTCAGTAAATCAGTACAAAGTCTGTAAACAACACCATTAACATAGCTACATCAACATTTATCACAGCGTGGGGCTGCAAAACACAAGGGTTAGTAGTGTTGCCTAACAAAAAGAAGCTTATGCATTGGGTTTGTTGTCACTGAACTTGCATTGATGTATCTCCCATACCCTGAAGATAAGAACATTACGTTAATTCGTAAAACCCATTTCAGGCATTTAAACAATCCTACACTTAGCAAAGAATCAGGTCTAAATTTATAGCAATAGAGGAAAATAGATTTTTAGGATCTTTATTTCTAGCAGCCTGTCACAAAGATATGATTTGTTTAAAAAAGAACAACAAGAAATTTGTATTTTAGTTCCAACAAGGTGAATCACAAAATGTCATTTTGGCCTACAATAAATACCCGGCTTAAGAAAGATGTCCTGTCGTGTCCTGTACCTGGTCTTTCCTGGATTTTTTTACTTTACAATTAGATATTTATTTTGTCTTTTTCCTGTGCACTTTCTGATTTTCAAGCACATGCCATGTAATTTGTCATAGTCAGGTACAAGAAAAAAAAAAGCGAATAAGCAGTCAAAGTCCCCCCAAAAAGCTTTGAAGACTTGGGGTGCAACAGTGGCACAGGGGTCCTCATATACAAGGCAAGGAACCGTCATGGTTTTAAAAAAATAAAATTGAAATTATGCTTCAGTCTGGTCAACTGGTATTTTTATATTATGAAAACAAGCTAAACATTTTCGCTGGTACCAGTACAGTAAAAATATCTAAATGTGTCATCATGTATGCCATCATCCCTAAAAAAAATATACAGCAATACAGATTGAGATTATTACTGCAGTATTGCACCTGGAAAAAGAACAAATTAGTTAATCCATGCTAAATCAGATGAAGCTGTCTTTGAGTTTTGGTTTATTACTTTTCATGGTTTAGAGGCTTGTTTGAGGTTCTTTAAAGTTTTGTTTGTATAGGATATAAAAATATCCCATACAAATGTTTCAGCTTAGAGCCTATTTTGTCCAAACATTTTTGCTTCATCTAAACCTCGTCTAAAAATCAGGGCTACAACTAGACTTAACACTGACTCATGTCTAAATGAATACAATCAAGTCTTTTTCCTCAGTTGGGTATTAAGAGCATAAGATTTGAGTTAATTGTTCGACTATTTCATGATTTGAGGAAAGTCAGTTGGAAAACTATAGGTTTCTCAAGTAATTCAGTGTCTCCTCTAATGTGATATTGACCGGTCCAGCTATTATTTATCATGCCTGATGTTTAAATCAGAGACCGGCAAGCTTTGGCTTGAAAGAATATTTGACTTTAAGAACACCGCTGAAGGTAAGGGCTGAAGTAGAAGGCAAGTGGACCTTTCTTTTTTGAAATTTCATCTCTCATCCAAAAGGTTTTTTCAGTTCTGAACATGGTTGGAAGTAACAGGCTTATAGTCAGAACAATCACAGTAATACAGCCATTAAGGTTACTAATAGGGCAATTAGGACACGTGATTCACTGGCCACACCCTCTACTGTTTGGGTCGTTGTTACTTGATAATCCAGACATGTCTCCAACGATGCCATGCGAGTTGTTCTGGTAACATGTTCCAATGTGTGAACTGCTGTAAAGCAACCTGGGGAGATGAGGTAGGGCTGCAGTGCAGGTGTTAAAAGGATGAAACCTCCTCTGTTTTTTGTTGTTTTTTTGTGTTTAACATTGAGAGCTTCCTTCACTCCTCTCTCAAAGCACCTGTCTTCCTTTTCCAAAATGCACACATTGCTGTATTCAAATAAGTGTTACAACCATTGTCAACCTTTCGAGGTATTATGTCACTGAAGTCTTCTATTTGCTCAGCTTTTATTCACTAGAACCAATGAAAGGTTCGAATTTTATAACATGATCTAGGGGACATGAACTAGTTTCAGCTTGGTTTTAATGGAACACACATTTGATCATTCTCACCTTAAATCCCAGCATCACTGGTGTATTCTTGTAAGTCTTCATTTAGTTGTTCTTTTCGGTTGTTGGACAGGCCTACAGTGGATCTGATTGGAGCCATGGAGACACAGAGTGAGCCCTCGGAGCTGGAGTTGGACGATGTGGTCATCACAAACCCTCACATCGAAGCCATCTTGGAGAATGAGGACTGGATCGAGGACGCATCGTATGTTTAACTGTCTTTGTCACGCTTTCTATTGTTTTTGTTTTTTTTTTGCTAAATGTAACTTTGAATTTGTCCTCAACAGCGGCTTGGTGTCACACTGTATCTCTATTCTAAAGGTAAAAGGACTTAAGAATTTGATAACCATAACGGAAAAATGACAAAACAGCAGCTTACATGACATTCAGCCTTTTTGTTTGCCCATTGTCCATTTAATGTTTTATATTATTGATTTAACTGACTAATACAGCTATTCCACACACAGATCTGCCACACTTTGACTGAAAAGTTAGTGGCCATGACAATGGGATCAGGAGCAAAGGTCAAAGCACCCGCCAGTTTGAGTGACATCATTACAGTGGCCAAACGGATTAGTCCAAGGTAACCCATCTCATCAAAGTATGACGTTATCACAGTTACAGCCCAGTCTGACTTGTGTTGTCGTCTTACAGGGTGGACGATGTGGTCAGGTCTATGTACCCTCCTCTGGATCCAATCCTCCTGGATGCCAGGTAGTCACATCTGAGCTTGAAGTGAAGAGTTTGAGGAATCATTCAACCAGCAGCTACTTGTAATTTAATTCATTTACTTTGTTCCTCCTCAGAGCCACTGCTTTACTCCTTTCAGTCAGCCACCTGGTGCTGGTGACCCGCAACGCCTGTCACATGTCCGGGAGCATGGACTGGATTGACCAGTCGCTTCACGCAGCAGAAGACCACATGGTGGTTTTGCGTGAGGCGGCGCTGGCTTCTGAACCAGAGCGAATCATACCTGGAGCTGATGCTCAGAGAGAACAGGCCATTTGAGACATAAACCTAAAGCAGCACAAATCTGCAGTTTTCTGTTTTGATAATTCAGTTCAGACTTTAGTTGAAACATCTAGCCAACAATAAAAACCATCCACTCCAACAGTGACCAAGTGGTATGTACTAAATTAGACATTTTAGTTTCACATCTGTAGCTCCTGAGTGGAAAAAATATGAGCAACATGTCTTTAGAAACTTTGTTTGAAATGCTCCGTCCAGCAGTGAGCCTAAATCCAGTCTAACCAGCACTGCAGAGTCACAAGGAGGCTTAGTCAGCTAATCCATCCTGACGAAAATAACATCCATCGGCCAGCTAACCTGAAGGTGCTCCAACTCACTGTATCAAAGTAAGAGAAGCCTGGCTTGCTTAGTATGTGTGGGGTCAGTGTGACTTTAGGATTCGGTGAAAAAAACACACTGTTGAAATACTCTGATGCTAGTAGAAGAGAGATACCCTCTTTCTAGGCAACTTTTTCCCCTCACTTGTGACATGTTTTAGAGGCGCAACTCTCACTATGGCTGACCAATTTAGCTCAAAATCTATATTATGTAAATAGTGCAGATAAAAATGCTGGACATTGTCCTTCTGGAAATTCTAGTAAAGAGCAGAATTATTTTTGCCATTAATTACTGCAAGTCATCCAGGTCCTGAAACAGATCCAGACCATCACACGACATCCACCATTTTAGATCGTCAGTATGAGGTTCTTTTTCTGAAATGCTGTTAGTTTCCCACCAGATGTAATAGAACACACACCTCCCAAGAAGTTCCACTTTTGAATATTTTCCCAAGAGTCTAGAGGTATCACGTGGAGACAAAAGCAATGAAAAGCCTTTCAGAAAGTTTTTATTTTATGGGAAAATGGGAGATAGGCCTTTTTATTATTTTTCATCAGCAGTGGTTTTGGCCTTGTAACTCTTCCATGGATTCCTCCTCCTTAATGGTAAACAATGAACACTGACCTTAACTGAGGCAAGTAAGGCCTGCAGTGCCTTAGATGTTGTACAGGTTTCTTTTGTGACCTCCTGGATGAGCTGTCTGTCCACTCTACTGGGAAAGTTCACCACTATTCCATGTTTTCTCCATTTCTAGATAATGGCTCTCACTGTGGTAGCCTGGAGCCCCAAAAGCCTTAGACATATTTTTGCAATGCTATCCAGACCTAATAACATTTTTTCCCCATCGCCCTCTGAATGTATTTAGATCTAGACATGCATGGATGCATTGCTTCCACTTGTCAGACAGGTTTTTACATGCTGCCAAGTTAGTTTGAATAGCTTTTTGTCCCAAATGAACAAAATTATGATTTAAAAACTGCATTTTGTATTTACTCATGTTATCTTTGTCCAATATTAAAATAAATTTTGTGATGTGAAACACTTAATTGTGATGAAAGCAGAAATTCATAAGGGTGCAGAAACTTTTTACAGCACTGTATTGGTATGTCATGAGGACAATATCTGTTGACTGAGGTGAAGCAGAATTAGCTTGTCACTTTGGGCCGGAGGGATGTCATTGGAGCATGTCTACCTGCTCTCTCATGCATAGTTAATACTGAATCCTCAAGGAGCCGTTATAAGGCATTACCCACAGACGATGTGAACACACTGCCCTCGGCTACAGCCCCCATGGTTTTGTACACAAAGTCTTGGCACAAAAATAACAGTTGGATGACAAATGATAAATACAAATATATTTGGTGACAATCAGAAAATGTGGGCATAGAGCAGATGTTTTCTACTAGGTTTATAAAAGTAATGCAAGAACCACAGCTCTGAGCACACAGATTGTTTCTTGTAAACGTACAAATGAAAGAACACAGGTAGAAATTTTTTTTGCCTTATTTTGTTTCCATGTTTATATGCATTGACATTTTCCCTATTTTTATTCAATATTTTTTTGCTTATTGCCATAACTTTTTATCTTTCACTATCTTGTACAGAAAAAAAAATTGTCCTAGAGGAACCATATAGTTACTATAGGAAAATCATTTTCCAGTTAAAAGTTCACACAGTCTGACATAAATAAAGTCATTTTTCTTTCTCTGTTTATTACGCTCCAAGCAGTCTTTTGTGCAATAAAAATGGTGCTATTCCCACTTCACCTTGCTTTCTTATTAAAGGCAGAAGTCCCAGGTGCAGAATTGTCAGTCAGCTTTCACCTAATCTTGTTGTCTAATAAAACAACCCTTTGCTTTTCTTCAGGTCAGTTTGCTTCCAGCTTGGGAGGGAGGCATATTCATCTCGCTTCATTTCCAAAATTGCCTGAAAAAGAAACAATGTAGAAATTGGTTGATAAATACAACAACAAATGTTGATAATTAAGTTCTGGCTTTATCTTGGGTTTATGATTCTGCTACAAGCACATTGGTGATAATTTCTGGTGAACACTGCACTCTGCTGGATGAAATATCCCACTGCAGTGCTACTGATGCATGTACTTTCAGGTTACCTGGAAGTCCTGATCAGACAGATAGATCTCCAGGTGCTGTGGGTCCACTCCGTCAGGTAAAGGACTCTGCAACAGCTCTTCCACAGAGTACTGGGTCTTCATAAGCTGGTCCAGGGCGTCCTGCACCAAGGTCAGCTTCACTTCCCCTGAGTCCCTCTAATACACATCGACATGGAGTAAGAGAAACTGTGCGATAAGCACCCAGACTGTATTGCTAAAGGGAGTCTGTACCAGAGCCATTAATGAAAAATATGTGCAGAAATAATAAGTCAAAAGTTTTTTATTCTGGGTCTTTCCAGGGATGCTATCCTGGATTCATCAAGTTTTACTAAATTAAGAAATTTTGCAATTCTTTGAACACCTTTGGTGTCTAGTTAAAATGTTGACCTCTACTGCTGTCTATGATCCTGAACAACCTGGCAAATGTTTTGCTAAAACTTTCTTCACCATCAGTCTTTATCCTAACTAGTTTCCCACTTCCTGCCACAGAGAAATGTCCCCATAGGGACGATACTAGCATCATGTTTGACAACAGGAATTGAGGGATAACTGTCCATCCATCCATTTTCTATTGCCTCTACTAAGCTGGTGCCTATCTCCAGCAGTCTACGGGCGAGAGGCGGGGTACACCCTGGACAGATTGCCAGTCCATCGCAGGACACAGAACAGTCATGTTTGTGGACTGTGGGAGGAAGCCAGAGTACCCAGAGAGAACCCACGCAAGCATTCAGAAAGACCCCCAGCCAGGAGTCGAACCCAAGCAACAGTGCCACCAACTGAGCCACCGTGCAGCCCATGGATAACTGTTTGGAGCCAAATGTTCAAAACAAATGTTTATAAGATAAAATCATTAAAATCTATAGAGTGCCATGCAAAAGTATTAATACCTGTCGAATTTTTACACATTTTGTCACCTCATAAGCCCAACCTCAATGTTTGTTATAGTGAATTAAACAACAGACCAACTCAAATTACCATATACACTACAGTTTCTGTTCATGGTGCCTTTCTTAAAAACCAGTATGAGTATTTACAACATTAGACTCTGCTTTCATTGATATGCATAATTTCCCTTAAGGTACGTTGCCAGACCATTGTTGAATAATTGGTAACATAAGTAGGGCTAAATTTTAGGGTTAAAAAAATTTCCAAGAGAGACAACTTCAGTACAAAAGTAAAGAGCAGATCACAGTTTGCATATTGTATGGATGCCATGCTAATGTTGAAGCCAGAGAGGGTTACTTTGAGGAAAACAAAGTCTAAACAGAACAAAAAAATTAAATGTTTTATAAAACCTATTCTTAAAGTGTGACATGTACGCTATTTATAATCAGCCTTTTTACTTTGATACCCCTAAATAAAATCCAGTGCAACCTACTGCCCTCAAAAGTGACCAGATCAGTAGATAGTCCACCTGTGTGTGATTTATTCTCAGTATAAATACAGTTGTTCTATAAGGGAGATAGCAAATATATGGGGAAATATGCTCTAGTAAGATGAGCCAAAAAAATTATTTGCAAATTTGTGGAGATTCTGCATGTCACTATGAACACACAAACCCACTGTGAAACAAGGTGGTGGAAGCATCATGCTGTTGGGTTACTTTTCTTCATGAGATACAGGAAAGCGGGTCGCAGTTGTTGAGAAAACGGATGCAGCTGAATACAGGGCTGTCTTGGAAGAAAACCTATTAGAGGCTGCAAACGAACTTGGGGTTCTACAGTGTTGCGAGTCAGATGGGCTAAATACAAATGCATGCCACACTTTTAAGATTTTTATTTGTAAAACATTTTGAAAAGCATGTACCCGTTTCCTTCCACTTTTATGCAGTACTTTGTGTTGGTCTACTGCATTAAAATCCAAAAAAATACATTAAAGTCTGTGGTTGTAACATAACAACATGGGAGAAGACTAAAGAGTTTTAATACTTTAGCAACCCATTGTAAATATCTTAAAAATAAGATAATTCCTTCAAGTGAGACAGAGTCCAGGTTATTGGTAGGGAGTATCTCTCATGTTTTGACCACAGAAAGCTGCAGAATGTGTATCTCTTACTGTGGAGCGCTGTTGAGACACACACATCTCCCAGTGATTTTCATGCAGAGCGACTCAAATAAATATGCTACACAACATCTAACCTACTTTCTGACAGGAAATACTAATTATGTAACAGCATGTGTATACCTGTGTGAGAGGTCCGAGGTTCCTCTCCCAGCGGGGGAAGACATTAGTGAAGGTGAGAGGCTCTGATCCCTCAAAGATGAGGTATGCCTGGGGGGGCCTTCTCGGGTTTATCTCTGGTTCGGAGTGGATGCAAAATAGCAAATTAAACACTAAACAGACTACACAAATGCCTTGATTTTTAGGGCAATTAGTCATGAAAGCACTCCCCTAACCTTTGCAGTACTGCAGAGCAGTCTGCATGGCACACTTTCTCTCGTTATGCCAGAAGCTCCAGGCTGAAGCGTAGCTCTCTGTTTGCTCAGGCTGACCTCTCTGCCACAGGTAGACCTCGAATCGGTTGTCAAGCAGGAATAGGGCTGATGACAGAAAGAGGAGGACATTGAACAATAAAATTCAGTTAGATTCAGTTATGTTTGACTTCAGTGTTTCTGTAGAATGTGGTCTGTAGATAAATCTAAATATTATAAATAATTATTTAGCTTCTAAATGCGCTTGGATTTTTTCCGTCTGTTTTCACCTGGTTGAGGAACAGTGTACAGGCTTTCCTGGACAAAGGGCATGGCCATCACGACCCCTGGCAGTCGGATCAGACTCTGGAGCTCCTCCGCTTTAAATATACCGGAAGAGGCACTCAGATGGAAAAGGCGAGGAGTGAAGGTATACTTTCCTGGATCTGGCACAAAAAGGACAGAAATGTTGTCTCTTACTGAAATATTAAAGGCAATAACTAAAATATGCACCATGTTGCACCTTGCAGCATGCAGTCATAGGCCTTTCTGTTCATCTGGCCAAGTGCTTTCCAGAAGTCTACAGGCTCTGAACCTTCCTCCACAAAATGCACCTTCACATGGTTGTTTTTGCAGAGACCCAGTTCTGGTGGACTCCTGGAAAAGACAAAACTCAAAAACAGAAAGCTGGAAAACTATGCAGCACTCAGACAGAAAAAAAGATTCATGCTTTACATTTGAGTGAGACGCTCCACTGCCCTCTTACTAACTTCTCGGGCGCTGCTGTGGGCTTTACAGCCAGTCCAGAGATACAGCACCCCCTGCTGGCTGTTCAGCAGGACAATACAGCCCCTTGACCTCAGACTAGAACAGCAGCATCCCGCCTCTAGCAGCAAAGCCTCCTCTGGGAGCTCCCCTCGCACACAAAACAGACGCCAGTCTGCTGTGGAAAAACCAAATGATATTTCAGTTACAAAATTAGAAAAAGGTAAAAAGTAGAAGCCTAAACTGTTATGATTCTGGCCCGTCTGCCTGCTCTGCTCTCACTCTTGCAATTAACTCATCTGCTTCACCGGTCTGCTGCTGCGCAATCACCGTCATGCCACACACCTGTGGAGCTGCAGTTATATACAGCCCTCTGACCGGCAGACGGTGCCAGATTTTCAAAAACATTTGTGAGTAGTTATCCAGCGTTCCTTCCTGACTGATCTCGTTCCATGACCTTGCCTTGCCTTACGGATTATTCCCTCTTGCTTGCTCCTTGTCTGACGCCTCTAGCCCTGGAATTCGACCCCGTTTCTGTCCCTGGATTTACATCTCAGCCTAGCCACTGGTTTATTCAGTCTGAGTCCGCCTGGCTCTCTAGTCTGCCTGGATTTATTGTCAAGAGGACAATCACAGCTCTCTGTGTTCCTGTCACAGCGTCAGCTGGTTCCCCGGAGGATTTGGATCAGTCGGCAATCCGACTTCAGTCTGTTGGACGCTTCCTCATTAAATGTCTGGATCTCTTCCTCCTCTGGATTCTGTGCCTCATCACCAGACTGAGAAGGTTAGTGGCTTTATCTAACTCCTTGCAGATCCTGAGTTTATTCAGCCACTAACTAGTCTCCTCTGTTCTCAGTGGTTCCTGGAAGCTGACTGCTGTTCTTCTGCTCTCTGATCCTGAGTTTCTGAATAAACCTTTTTACTTATCACTTTGTGTTTGGCTGAATTTGGGTTCTCTGTCTCTGGTCGTGATATAAACAAAAACAGATTTTACTGCACCTTCAGTGGAGTTGGGTTCCTCTCGCTTTCCCTTGTGAATGACCAGGCCTCCCTGGAAAAGCTGCAGGAAGCAGGGAGGTTCCGTACCCTGAGGTACAACCACCTACAGAAACACCATAAATAGTAGTAAACAACAAGAGGTCAATGGAGTCTTGCAGAAAACCTTGAATCCTTAATCATTAATCCTGTGGTGAAGATTCCTGAGACTGTAAATTGTTTATTTTATTAATTCAGAGAACTGCAAAAAAAGATTTTTCTGTCCCCTATTGGCATTTTATTAGAGATGTAACACTATAAAATGCTCCAGACACTAAATGGCTAGCGACATTTTGGTTGGACTGGACTTCTAAGGATATTTGTAGGGGTAGGTTCACCTAAAATATCCTAGAATCAGCCCTGAGTTCTGCTTTTAGGTTACAGAATTCCAGACTTGTTAGATTTCTTTGTTGATTTTTGAGTTTACATATAAAAATAAGAAAAAGTGTAAATATCTACTGCGGGTTTTCTGGCTTGCTCTGGCGAAAATTTAAATTATCAAAAGTGCTGCTTCAGTTTTCATATCTGCTGTACTCTTATGCACTATACGACTGGTTTTTTATAGCTTTCCTTGCAAATACTTTTCCACCCATGCAGAAAATTATGTGGATATGGAAGATGCATCGCACATTACCAGTTACTATGTCATGATGGTCAAAATGCATAGTGCAAGCCCTCAGTCCGATAGTCTAAGGTTTTCATTTTCCATTTTTGAAAAGAAAAGAGTTGAAGACGTTATTTTGAGCTTCCAGTTATATTTTATGTTTCTAAAAGACATTTTGGTAAATGTATTCAAAACCTTGAGTATTCCTTCTCATCCTTAAGTTGCCCTCAGTTTAAATTTGATTTAAAAAGTGTGATCAACCACAATTGCCCAATTGATCATTCTTCTAGACACAAGGCTTTGTGCAGGTTTCAGTTTTGCAAGGGATTAAAGGTTTTAAAGACATGCTATGAATTTCTTGCTTTTGCAGGTTATCCATGATAAGTCTTTTAGGTTTGCACTAAATGTTGAGAAAAGTCCCAAAGAAGACCTACTACTAAAATAGCACTACTGAGTAAATAAGGTCTCTCAACAACATTCAAGTTAAAGTTTGACAGTATTTAACATTTAACGTTCGCCAGTAGAGCAAATAGTGTTGCATTCTCAGAGACCAAAGCTTTTTGAGGATGTGTGTATTTAATGCAATCTGCTTTGTGAATCTGGTGCAGAATAAATATACTACAAACATTTTCCATACTATTTAAGACTCTGGAGGACCCCTGACATGAGAAGTTCAGATCTGAGGCCTCTGGACTGTGTTTTAGTATTAACCCTATTTACAGGACTTAGAACTTCTTTGGTTCGTGTTTTAGATGTGTACAAGCGCAGAAGTGATTCAAAGAGCCATACATGTGAGTCTTCGTGGTTGTTCATCCCAATGGACAGAAAAGCTGCCGTGTCCTGACCGCTGACGCTGGAATGCCGTCCTCGCCACAAGAAGAATGCTGTGTTCTCTTTTGATTTGGAAGGATTTCCACACTCATCCTGGCTCTTTCTCTTATCTATAATAAATAAAAAGGAACATTGTAAACAGGAAAAATCATGTTGTTTTCTGTTATCATAACTGACCATCATAAATATTCACTCACCAACAGCACTGATGCTGTAGGTCCAGCGGATCACGTAGGAATCTCCTTCGTGAAGCTGACCCGTGCTCTCCACTGGAATTTCACTGTCATCAAACTCCTGGACATGCCAGGTGTCCACTGAAACAGTAATCAGCTCCATCTGATGGCCTTCCTCGAGCGTGATGACACCACGGCCTCTATGAACATCAACCCCAGCCAGAACAGTCCGGACTGACACATCTGCTTCCAACAACCCACCGGATGCCAGAGCTTTAACATCACCGGGACTCAGGACATCTGATGATAGGTACTCAGGCTGTGGTGGTTCAACAGGGATGGACTGTAAAATTATTATGAGGCTTGTTATCATTCATTTGTAATATTCTTGGCTGTTTTAAAATGAGATAGAAATTCTTATACAAAAAAAAACCTATCTTGGATGTATTGATTTTGTTACAGTAGTGAGAGTGAGCACTGAGAGTATGTACGCTGCATTGTGGCTCTGAACCACTGAACCATGAGATTAACCTGCATCTCATCTCTCTCTGAAGCGACCTCCACTGTGTCTTCGCTTCCACGCATCGGGCCCAGGAACTTTTCCCTGAAAAGAGCCGTCTCGTTGTCCTCGGAGACCACGGCAAGCAGAGCCCAGCTGGGACGGCCCTGTCCCCTCCTAAGCACAAAGCCACATCATCATAAGACCACCATGAAAGTTAATGCAGTTGTTGAACAGCCTGAAACACAGACTTACAGAAGATCCATTCCCAAGATATGTAACACTATTTCCAACAAGGCTGGGGACACTGAAGTCAGTAGTTTGAAAACAAAGTTGTAACACATATTCCTTTTATTTTAATATCACTAAAAGCTGATATCTAATGTTAAACCTGCATCATCGCTCCTGTGCGTGAATTGTTCCTCACTAGGTCAGCTCAGCTTTATTTCAGGCAGATATGAGATTTAGTTTAAGGGTGTGGACACTTAGGCAACCAGACTATTTATATTTAATATTGTCCTTCTTCAACAGATTTATTGTTTGTTTTCTGAATTGTACAGGACAGACGTCATAAAAAAGGCGCAAAAAGATTGGAAATGATTTATTTTTGTCTAAACTTTTTAAAATCTCCAAAACCTGGACTTTTATCAGGGGTGTATAGCCACTGTACGCAGTCAGATGAAAGCTATGCTCATTTGTGTGTGTTTCCATCTTTTTATGACACTGACATTCAACAATGCAGCCTGTGCATAAGGTAAATACCTACAGAATAATTAATCTTAAGTATTGTTAGGAAATATTACAGCTTCTTTCTGCAGTAATGCTTCTTATTTTGGATGAATAAAGCAAAACCTCTGCTGCTAAGTAAGAAAGATACCTGGTGGACAGAACTAGGGCGAGTAGAGACTTAAAGCTGCAGGTCGAGGTGCAAACATAGCTCTCTGCAGGGTTTTTCCCGCAGGCAGATAGGAGTTAAAGATTCTGTTTTTCCTCTCCAATATCAGTAAACATCACACGGTGAAAACAAGATGTTGTACCCAGGAGTCTGTTGAGCTGCATGTCGAGGGTAAAACTACCACTGATTTATGACATGCAGTGTGTGGACGTACGGCTGAACGCTGAAGTTACACTGAGTGGGATCCAGTGGGTTGACTCGACAGTTGCTGTAGTCGAACTCTCCAACCCACACCTGGTGAGTCAGCTGTAGGGCAACGTTCTTCCTGCCGAGTGAAACATCCCGTCCATGCCACAGATACACTTCGCTGCCGAAATCAAACACCAGGACCTGGAAACATCAGAACAGTGTGTCACGACTCTGAGACACGGAGACAATCTATGAATCAAAGAGAATTATCTGTAAATGGACGGATCGAGGATCGGACCTCCGAGGAGCCCAGCAGGGAGGTACTGGGAATGGAGGCCCAGGCCAGTTCATGAGGCACCAATCTGTCCTCCACTAGGCTATACACACAGTTAGACTCCACCACTCCTTGTTCAAACACCTCATCCTCTTCTGGAGCACCAGCTCCTGTGAAGAGAAACAAGCAAATTACAGTGTTATAGAAGCGAAACGTACATATGTGTAGCTTGCTAATGTTTTCTAATGAGCCCCTTTTCTTTGTACAGCTGCTGCAAACTACATACACGTTTTGTCTTCTAACCTCTGTAATGTTTTCTTCCTCCTAGAAGTCTCCAGAAGTCTACAGCCTGGGAGCTGTCAGAGTTCAGCCCTTCCTCCAGGTGGACAACCTGGGAGGCCTGACAGCCGAGGTCCCTTTGGCTCTGGATAAAGGCTGCCAGTTCAAGGGCCTGAAAAACAAAAGAGTCCGTAGTTGCACCAGAAATAGGCAAGGAAGTTAAATATGGTCAAAGAATGTTTAACACATAGATACGGGTTTATAGGTGTTACGCTGCAGTGCCTTGCAAAAGTATTGATGTCTCTTGAACCTTTTAAGCTGGGGACGCACTGCATGACTTTCACAGCTGTAACAAATAACGAAAACACTGGGTGTTCACACTAACAACAGTCAAGGGCAATGGTTTGAAGAAAAAAACATAACAATAGGTGGTGGTAATAGAATATATGGATAGGTTGACTGTATTACTTATGCTCATGTTGGGAGTTGGAACATGTATTTGAGGTTGTTTGTGGGTTTTGTCAATGCTGTCCTTATTATAAAAATGTTTTTATTTATATCTTAACAGACAACAATATAATGTTTGGGCAAATAAACATTCAGAATGTCTAATAAATAGGTTTATTCTATGTGGAAAATATTTAATTCAGAAATGTCTATTCGTTAAATTAAGTCCCATTACCTTTAAGTTCAATATGTGAATGGTTTGGTTTATTTAAATAAGGTTCTCAACCTGGATCTTTTAGTGTGCTTATACTGCACATCATCTTAACACTCTATTCAAGGAATGTTATAATGTGGGAATAGTGTTCCCACAATGCAACATGGCAGTGGCAGCATGATGCTGTGGGGATGGGCTTCTTTAGCCAGGATATGGAAGCTGCTCAGAGTTGAAGAGAAGATGGAAGGAGTTAAATGCAGGGCATTACAGTTTTTTCCACCATAAGAACCGGTTTCAGTTCCTTTGAACTTTACAGTTCATGCAGAAAAACCAAGAGTTCTGCGGTGCCCGAGTTAACCCAGAATTCACCTCCTGGAACGTCTTTTTGTTGGTGGAAACACGCATCACTGGTTTGAAATCACGTTCAGGAATCGAAACGGGATTCGAACTACGTTGGTGGAAAAGGAGGCATTAGAGGCTGCAAAAGACTTGAGACCAGGGCTGAGGTTTTACTTCCTGCAGACATCACTCAGCATTCAGCCAGAAATATAATGGTTTAGATCAGCAAATGTTCATGTGCCACAATGGATTAGTCAAAGTCCAATGAACATAACAAAATGACAAAAACGTCAAAGGGTAAGAGTACTTTTGTGAGGCATGTTTATAAAAATTTTAACTACAGTTCATGCAGGCAATATGCTGTTGTCATTGCAATCTTGCCCTTCGGGTACCTTGGATCTCTCCTCTTTGTTGGCAAACTCTCCGCTCCACAGGATGCAATGCTCCAGTGTGACAAGCAGGAAGCAGTCTCCGCTGTTCAGTGAATGCACAGAGGGTTCAACCAGACGTACCTGGACCTGTCGCCTTCCTGTCAGAGTCCAGCAGGGGGGTCAAAATACACTTTAACAGATCAACAAAAAAGAAGCTAACAAATCACTAAAATATTTAATTACCTTTGATGTGAATAAGCATCAGGTTGCTGAACGGAGGGAAAGACTTGGTTATCTCCTTATATGAAGATGTGACAGGACGTGAATTTGATGAGGAAGAGTTATTACAATCTGTGGACAGATAGGAGTACACATGATGAAGCAGCTGAGCTGAAGAAATTACTAAAAGGTAATAAGAAAATATACTTACTTTTTTCTGCTTGGCCCCTCTCCTCAGCAGCATTGTTGTCCCTGTCCCCCATGTAGTCCTGCCTGATGTCCTCTCTAGCTGCCAGAGCCCTCAGGGGGTTCCTGGAGCCCTGAGTCCGACGGGACGGACGCACTGCCCGTCTGTGCTCTGCGACTGCTGAGCTGAGTCTGCACACAAATACATGATGATCACACACAATCAAGAGTAAAATCTCTGAGTTCAAATAATCAAAATAATCAAATTACCAAAATACAGACAATATACAAACAGTGACCACTTAGACTAGTTTTCATTAAAAGTGCATAAAAATTTAACAGCAACTTTATATTAGCTTTGCTGGAATAATAGTTTTCAATTATCTTTAGATGTCTGAACATATTTATAAGTCACCAGCAGATTGCGCTGTCACAGCCAAAACAGATAAAAGTTGTTTGCAAAATGTATAATGCTGACATAATCAAAGGGAAATTGTTCAGTGCATAAGAATTAGTGATATAATTTCACCAGCTTCATTCCAACTTTTTGTTTAATTACTTTTTAAGGTACCTTTTTGTTTCATGTTTGCATCTAATTCTACTCCACTTTCAGAGCGAAGATTATTTAAGATTATTTACAAGGCAGCTTTAGCTTTCAGATTGGGATAGTTAAACAAAAAGATCAAGATCATCAGTGCTATTATTTTAATTGTCCATGGAGGTTTATTGTCGGGATGTCTGCCATGTCAAAGGCTGGAAATCTAACAGCAGTGATGGTATTTATCAGCATTTTCAAAATAGACAGAAAAATTTAATCTCTTAAACAAATCATTTCAGTTCAATCAAAACCAGTTCAAATTGAACTTTATCAACAACAATAAATTCCAGTTTTTGGTGACAAAAAATCCAATGAATGAATGCAAATGTGGGAATCAACCCCATAACAAAAACAGAAGGCCTAAAGAGGATGCTAGCTGTAGCTTGTAAGAGGTTGTCATTATTCACAGTGGAACAAGTCAAGCAGCGGGGGCTGAAAGGCCACTCAGACAGGAAGAATTACTCCAAAAGCAACATAAAAAGCCAGATTACTGTTTGCAAATGCACAAAGAGCTAATGTCCCTGTGGTCTGATGAAGCTCAAATTTACACTTCTGGCAATAATAGCAATTTTTTGATTTGGAGGAAAAAAGACGGAGGAAGCTTGCAAGCCTGGGAACACAATCCCAACTGTGAAGTACGGTGGTAGCAGCATCATGTTGTGAGGGTGTGCACCATACCCTCATATAGCATTAGAGCTGATAGTCAAAGAATGGGCAAAAAGTGTCACCCAGTTTGTTACACAGTGGCTTGAATACAAGTAAACACCAAGCCCTGATGTCAGACCCATAGAAAAAGTTATGGAGAGAGCTGAAAATATATGAGCGAGCCAACAAATGCAACTCAGTTACACCAAGTTTTGTGAAGAGGAATGGGCCAAAATCCCCCAAAACGTTTGAACCAGGTGATGCTGTTTAAAGGGGAATTCTATAAAATATGAAGGAAATGTAAGGGCTGCATGGAGTTTGCATGTTCTCCACCGTGCATGAGTGGGTTCTCACCGGGTACTACGGCTTCCTCCCACAGTCCAAAGAGATGCCTATTAGGTTAATTGGTCTCTATAAATTGCCCTTAAGTGTGTGAATGAGTGTGTGCATGGTTGTTTGTGTGTTGCCCTGCGATGGACTGGTGACCTGTACCCAGCCTCCCGCCCATAGACTGCTGGAGATAGGCACCAGCTTACCTGCAACCCACTATGGAGGAAGTGGCACGGAAAATGACTGACTGACATTTTTAAATAATTCTGGCAATATAGCAAACAGAAAACATTTAGGTCCGGGATAGTTTAGAATGATTTAATGTCAGACATGAGGGGAAAAAGTTATATATCTTTTTTATGGATCTGGTTTAAACTAAATATAGTGATAAGGGACATTGTATATAGTGTACATTAAAGTAGTTAATCCCATTACATTTTCCCATTTTTATAATAATATATTTAGTAAAAAGTGTCTTATTTCTCACAGTGCTACTACTTTACTTAAACAGTTCTTTATAGTACTGTCAAGTTTGTTAAGGAAGTTTTTATCTTGACCTTAAACAACTGGTTGGCAAAAATCTAATAATTAAAAATAAAATCAAACAGCTGAGCCCAAGTGTCCCCAAAATTATTTACAATTTATTTTTTTAATATTAAGGTTTTTTTTTAAATAAATTACTTTTATATGTGTCATGGTCTTAAACAGTGAAGCCTCAATAATTTTGGATAAGTGTGGAATAAATTAGAAGTTTGTCATATGGCTCCACCAAACAGGACATAACTGCCACAAAGGTCAATATTTACTCTTGACCTAACCTGCAACATCCTGTTAAAGGTATTTGCAGTGCATACATTACTTTAGGAAACAAAATGTTTTTCATTAATTATTTGTATTTCCATAGTCTTTGTTCTTGCAAATATGCCCCATGATCCCACCACCAAAAACTTATTTATATTTTTCAAAAGATTAAAAGGGTTAGTTATGGTAATTTTAGACCAAAACCAAGCACGGAAACTAGACCAGATCAAAAGAAATGGTACCTAAAGCTACCTGTTGCCGTCTTTATAACACCTTAACCTTAATGTGGAGTAATCACTGTACTCACATGGGTGTGCTGCTTTGGCAGAGGATGGCAAGGTCCTGCTCACTCTCTGTAGCAGCAACACCGCCACAAGGTGTGGGGCCGCCACAGAGAGGAGCCAACTGACTCCCACCAAAACATTTGTCTGACATCTTGATATTATCAACAGGTGCCTCTTCTTGAGCCAGGTCTATGTGTGAGACACTATCTGGAGCAGCAGTAGACAAAGACAGACAAGTTAAGGAAAGCATTTAGTGAATCAAAACTGGCTCAGAGTTTGAAGAGCTGATCCAGCTCTGACCTGTGAAAGCATCACTGGAGTCCATCTTCTTATTGGAAAAATCACTTCTGTCTGTTTCAGCAGGAGATCCTGGACCCAAATTTTGCAAACACAGACATGTTAAATTAAACGGACAAACCCAGATCAAATTCACAGGAACAAAAACTCACCCCTCTTGATACTGATTGAAGCTTCCTGCTCATTGCTTTGCTGCTGTGTTGTCCTCTCTTCCGCTTCTTCCTTCTGAAGCTCACTCTCAGCTTCTTTAGCCTGCTTAGCAACACACACAGATTTATTAAGAAGCAAATAATTACAAAATATATATATATCTATATCTCTCTCTCTATCTATATATATAGATAGATATCTTATATATATAGATAGATATCTATATATATATAGATAGATATCTATATATATCTATATATAGATATATAGATATCTATATCTAGATATCTATATATATAGATATCTATATCTAGATATCTATATATATATCTATATCTAGATATCTATATATAGATATCTATATATATATCTATATCTAGATATCTATATATATATCTATATCTAGATATCTATATATAGATATCTATATATAATCTATATCTAGATATCTATATATATCTAGATATATATATATATAGATATATCTATCTATCTATCTATATCTATCTATATCTATATCTATATATCTATATATCTATATATATCTATATATATCTATATATAGATATATATAGATATATATATATATATATCACCTTCTGTCTCCACTGGGGCTGGATCGGGCTCTTTGTAGGAGAGGAGACTTCTTGGGCCTCGAAGCACATATTGGTCTGAGGATGAAGAGAAAAGAAAACAACATTCAGAGACATTCATGATCCAGATGAATGTAAGCTAATGACTCAAAGTCACCCAACAAACATTTAAAGTAAAAGAGGTACAGCATCTACATGGAGGAGAGAACAGCAGTAAGTTTGTACAACACATTTTATGTTTATTATCTAAGGATTTAAAACAATATTTGTAGTACTGCTTTGGGATTACAAACTGACTGCAAAGCTGAAACAATGAGGGTAAAATAAGATCCCCAAGAAGAAGCACAACTTTGGATAAAGAAAAAGCCCCTTTGGTGACAGACAATCTTACAAAGCTACTCGCATGCATCAAAAGTGTGAAAACCACTAATTTCCAATATTCATGCAGAGGAACATCTCCTCCTAAAACACCAATACCTATCTTGAGTGGGTCTCTTAAAGGTGGGAAAACTTTTTTGTTTTCTTTTTTTTTTTTCTCTCTCCCTTTCATTTATTCTGTAAAAAAAAAATTCATTCTATGCATCACTCTATATGACCAAATTAAGCACAAAAAATATACTCTGAAAAGAATTTCTATCTGTGCAGTTAGCCCACATTTAAATAAGGTATTATGTAGGCATTTAGTAGAAAATCTATACTTATATGTATGTAATAGACAGCCAGGGCAAGTGGTGTCAAATTCTGGAAGAGCAGTGCTGTTCAGGACAGGCAGACCACAAGTTTTTCTATTTCTTTGATGACCTGGGTGTGTTTCCTGTTGAATCAAAGACATCTGCAATGCACTAAAAAGATGCTCGTTTTGTTGGATATGTTTGCTTCTGCATGTATTTAGTGCACAACCTGCTCCTTGTATTCAGTGTGGAAAAGAAGCAGCTGGAGCGTGCAAAATGTGCAAATGATGAAGTAAACTGCAAAGCTTTGTGAATTTAGCAGAGTTGGGCTTTCAGAGTGAGTTAAACTTCACACTTTAGCTGCAGAAAAATCACATTTCTCTGAATGTGTGCGCTTTCAAAAACGTTCCACTGCATACTGAACACTCCAAATCATGACAAGCAGCATTTAAGGTCCCATGCAGCAGGTCACGCAGTTACCTGATTAAAACACATGATATATTGGGGTCTACTGATAGCATAGACAGAGGCAAAGACAGGTTCCTGGGAGAGAAGAGAGAGTGGCAAGCTAAAACTGTATCATTCAAGCTATATTTCGTTATGAGGATGACGCGTTTTGAATCATATTGTAAAGCTTTACCCAGCACTGAGGTGTCTCACAAATAGGGCTTTCTGATTGGTCCTGCATAAGAAAAACAAAAGAGAGGAAAATGATGTAAAGAATTAACATAACCATAAAAGAGTTACAAAAACAAACATAGTAAATATCGTTGATACATGTAACGCAGGTGTGCTGCTGCAGAGAAGATCTTTAGGTCATTATTAGTTCTCCAAAACTCTGACGACCCAGGGTTCAGACCAGGAAGCAGGGTCGTAGTTTAACACTCCTCTCTGCAGCTTCTGTACTGCTACCCACCCATTACCCTATTAAGACAGTGTCTCACCCACGGCCAAAATTGAACAGATAAAAAAATACTCTAAAAGGAGGAAATCAGGAAAATCTCATAAAAATAAACACAACTCAGACTAAAAAGAAAAATAAAACCATTAAATTTGGCTTACTGAATATAAGATCTCTCTCTTCAAAGACTTTGCTAGTTAGTGACCTGATTTCTGACATTCAGATTGGTTTATTTTGCCTAACAGAAACCTGGCTGCAGCAAGAGGATTATGTTACTATAAATGAGTCAACTCCTACTAATTATTTAAATTTTCACATTCCTCGAAATACTGGGCGAGGAGGAGGAGTAGCAACCATCTTTCAGTCCGATTTATTGATTAGTCCCAGACCAATCAATAGCTACAATAGCTGTCTTTATTCTCTGGACCTTGTGCTGACATATGGCATTGAGTGTAAAGACATAACAATATGTTCTCATAACCCTGTCCTGTCTGACCATTTCTTAATAACCTTTGAGTTTAATTTAACAGAGTACTCCACACCTGAAAGAAAATTTAATTATAGTAGATCATTATCAGACGATGCTATAACAACCTTTGAAGAATCTGTTCCACTTTTAATCTCCTCATTATCAAAGAAAAACATAGTGGAGGGCAATAATTTTGTTCCTTCCCCTTCACAAATTGATTCACTTGTGCATAGTGTTACTTCATCATTGCGTGGCGCATTAGACAATGCAGCCCCCTTAAAAAAGAAGGTAATTATTCATAGGAGGCTGACTCCCTGGTTTAATTCAGAGCTGTATACTTTAATGCACATTGTTAGAAAATTGGAGAGAAAATGGCGCTCTACACAGCTAGAGGATTCCTACTTAATCTGGAAAAATAGCCTACTGTTGTATAAATAGACACTTCGCCAAGCCAGAACAGCTTATTTCTCATCATTAATAGAAGAGAACAAGAATAATCCTAGGTTTCTCTTTAGTACAGTTGCTAAACTTACACAGAGTCATAGATCTGTTGAGCCATCTATTTCCTTAGCTCTCAGCAGTCATGACTTTATGGGATTCTTCCTAAATAAAATTGATTCTAATAAAAAGAAAATCTTTGACATACTCCTGAAGATGATTACTTCATCCTCAGCAAGTGAAACAACATTGGAAGTAACTGTAGAACCTGATCTGTGTTTGGACTGTCTTGATCCTGTGGAGCTTCCTGAGTTATCAGAAATATTAGCTTCATCTAAACCTTCAACTTGTATGTTAGATCCAATCCCAACCAAATTATTTAAGGAAGTGTTCCTTCTGATTACCAGCCCCATTTTAGATATGATTAATCTATCCTTAGTAAATGGATATGTACCACAGGCTTTTAAGGTAGCTGTAATTAAACCTTTAGTTAAGAAACCTTCACTTGATCGAGATGAATTAATAAATTACAGACCTATATCCAATCTTCCATTCATATCTAAAATTCTCTTAGAAAATAGTTGCTAATCAAATGTGTGAGCATTTACACAGCAATGACCTGTTTGAAGAGTTTCAGTCAGGTTTCAGAGCTCATCATAGCACTGAAACAGCTCTGCTGAAAGTCATTAATGATATTCTTCTAGCCTCAGATAATGGACTTGTGTCTGTACTTGTCCTGTTAGATCTCAGTGCTGCATTTGATACAGTCGATCACAATATTCTCTTAGAAAGGCTGGAATATGCTGTAGGGATCAGGGGAACAGCGCTAGGCTGGTTTAAATCTTATTTGTCTGACAGATTCCAGTTTGTTCAAGTAAATGATAAATCATCTTTAAACTCCAGGGTTAATTGTGGAGTACCACAGGGTTCAGTACTTGGGCCAATTCTTTTTACTATATATATGCTTCCAATAGGTCAAATTTTCAGGCAGTATAGAATAAATTTTCACTGTTACGCTGATGATACTCAGCTTTACTTATCCATAAATCCTGATGAGCCCAACCAGTTAGATAGACTACAAGCATGTCTTGAAGACATAAAAACTTGGATGACCTTAAATTTTGTGCTTCTAAATTCAGACAAGACAGAAGTTGTCGTCTTTGGACCGGAGTTTTTGAAAAAGAAACTGCTTAGTCAATCACTTAACCTGGATGGCATTAAATTGACCTCCAGTAATAAAGTAAAAAACCTTGGTGTTATTTTTGACCAGGACATGTCATTTAAATCCCATATTAAACAGGTTTCTAGGATTTCCTTCTTTCATCTCCGAAACATTGCCAAAATTAGAAATATCCTGTCCAGAAGTGACGCTGAAAAACTAGTCCATGCATTTGTTACTTCAAGGCTGGACTATTGTAATTCTTTACTATCAGGATGTCCACAAAATGCAGTTAAAAGCCTTCAGCTGATTCAAAATGCTGCAGCAAGAGTTCTGATGAAAATTAAAAAGAGAGATCATATTTCCCCTACTTTAGCTTCCCTTCATTGGCTCCCTGTTAAATCCAGAATAGAATTTAAAATTGTCCTCCTCACATATAAAGCCCTTAATGATCTAGCTCCATCATATATCAGAGATCTGATTGTTCCATGTGTTCATAACAGGGAACTTCGTTCTCAGACTGCAGGTTTACTGGTGGTTCCTAGAGTCTCTAGAAGTAGAATGGGAGACAGATCTTTTAGTTATCAGGATCCTCTCCTGTGGAACCAGCTCCCGGTTTTAGTCTGTGAGGCAGACACCCTGTCTACTTTTAAGGCTAGGATTAAAACTTTCCTTTTTGATAAAGCTTATAGTTAGAGTGGCTTAGGTTATCCTGAGCTATCTTCCTTATATTTTGTGTGTGGTTGAGGTGCAAACACACACTCTATTTCTGCTACCTGTATGACCCCCTCTCTTTTCCAATAGTAATAATCAATCTGACAGAGAGAGGTATCCCAATCGTTGTGGTTTTTAGTATAACAATGGCCATCAGTGGGCTCTAGATGGAGAAACTGTCTACTTTTAAGGGTAGGCTTAAAACTTTCCTTTTTGATAAAGCTTATAGTTAGAGTGGCTTAGGTTATCCTGAGCTTTCTCTGTAGTTATGCTGCTATAGGCTTAGGCTGCTGGAGGACATAATGACCACTTTCACCCTCTTCACTACATTCTCACACTACTCTCCAATTTTGCGTTATTTGCTGTTATTTCAGCTTTTAACTTTGTTCTCTCTCTTTTCTCTTCCTAGAAGCTTCACCTGGCCTGACTCTGTGTCTACATGTGACACCTTTCTGGAGAGGGGAATCGTCCGAGCCTCTGCTGGCAACAACTTAATGCTCACCCTCTACCAATGATCCACATGGCCCTGTCTTTCAGTGTTTAACCCTTTCACTGTCCTAGACATGGCGATTGACTGAGCTTTTACTGTGACTAACTCTATGTGCTCTCTTGCAGACTCTAACCTTGAAAACTGGCTCAGAGTTTATGTGTTCTTTCTTTCTAGGTGAAACGACTAAAGGAGCTACATCCACTACCATTTACTTTTCCTTCCCATAGAAAGTACTCCTGGATCAGTGCTTCGTTGTTCTCTTTGTGTCTCTGCTCTGTTCTCTCTAACCCCCAGTCGGTCGTGGCAGATGGCCGCTCACACTGAGCCTGGTTCTGCTGATGGTTTCTTCCTGTTAAAAGGGAGTTTTCCTCTCCACTGTAGCTACATGCATGCTCAGTATGAGGGATTGCTGCAAAGTCAACGCCAGTGACTGTCCACTGTCTCTACATGCTCATCCGGGAGGAGTGACTGCTACAAATCTCTGACCGGATGCAATCTGTTGGGTTTCCTTAGATAGAAAAACTTTTTATTCAATTTGAATAAATAACTGAATCTGACTGCACTGTTCAATGATTAGGATTAATTGGAATGTATGTACCTGACTTTTGTGAAGTGCCTTGAGATGACATGTGTTGTGAATTGGCGCTATATAAATAAAACTGAATTGAATTAAGAGGGTAAAATTTAACTACCACATTATAAGTCTGTTTGCATTCCACATTCTCACCAACTGTTATAAAACGCATAAGTGGTCTGAATATGCCTCCCAGTAACATGAGTCTGATCTCAAAATATTAAACACATACCAAATGCAGAGTGCTTGTGCTGAGAGATGCTATATCTGGTTTCACTGGTACGGATAATGGCCCCATCTAACTGCAGGTCGAGTCTCAAAATTTAAAGCCATCTGGAAAAGCGAACCCACTAACCTCGAACACAGCAAGCACAATATTCAAATGAAATTGATGCCAAAATTGATGACATATGCAGTACACTAGGTTTAAATGCCTTACCCATGGTAAAGAACGATGCTTTGCAGAATCTAAGACTAGATTTGTTTTCACATTTTCTTGCATTACAGCCACAAACATCTTTGTATTTCCTTGGGATTTGGTGTATAACCCACACCAAATAGTGAATAATGGTAAACTGGAAGGAAAAGGATATGTAGTTTTCCCTTTTTAACAAATATAAGTCTGAAAAGTATACCATGCATTTGTAACCAGCTCCTGATACCCCTAAATAAAATCTAATCTGTAAAAATATCAGTATAAATACAGCTACCTACCAAGACATGTCATCCACCTAAAACGAAAGGCCGGGCAAGGAGCGCATTAATCTGAGAAGCAGCCATGAGGCCCATGGGAACTGTGGAGGAGCTGCAGAGATCTTTAGCTCAGGTGGGAGAATTTGTTGACAGAAATGGAAGAAGAAAGCCATGGGTGAAAGACAGCCATGAAAAGTCATCTCCTCAGAGAAACATGGTGGCGGCATCATGCTTTGGGATGCTTTTCCTCAGGAGAGGCAGGGAAGCTGGTCCGAGCAGACTGGAATATGAAGGGTTATACAAAGTCTCCAGTCGCTGATACAAACACATCCTGCAATTTTCAAACATTTATAATTGAACATTATTTGAAAACCATCGGTTTATCACAGGAAATCCCCATAAAATACACCAAAGTTTGTGGCTGTAAAATGACAAAAATCAAGGGGTGTAATAACTTGTGTGTGATCCTGTATTTCTCCATAAAGAGATATTTTGGTAATTTTTGGAGATAAAACATATTGTGTTGAATTTTTTACTTTTCTATTTGGCCTGGTGGGTCCAGAAAATGTTTTTAAATGTCATAAACTAAAACCGTTTTAAAACATATTTGGGCTGGTATTTTAAAACAAAATTCTTAATTGATGTGTGCAGTGATGCGGGGACATAAACGCATCTCTATTTCTCACCCCTGCTTCTTCTTGTAGTTTAGGCAAGCAAACTCCGACGGAGACCGAAACTGTTGGTTTGGGCTCGTCTTCTTCAATACTCTGCTCTTCAGCTTGTGTTCTAAACAAATCAGAATATAATTCGAATAAAAAAGTTGTCTGCTATCTGTGTTTTAGAACCATTATTAGGTAATAATATTGCACGTGACATTTATAAAGAACAAGAGCTCATATGACTCATTTAACTTGCCCAGTATCATCTGAGCTGATTGCCGCAGAGGAAATGATATCCTGTGGTGAGCTCTGAGAAGGCCACTCCTCCTGAGGAACATCCTGCTCTGACAGGACTTGTGTTGGGGTCTCCCTCCTGTTTCGAGCTCTCTGCCTCCAAGGAGCTACTTTGACAGAACTACACTCCACTTCTGATGTCTCTCTCTGTGATTCCAGCCTCTCAGTTCCTTCTATCCTCCCAAACATCTCTGCATCTGTGCAGTCTCCACCATTCTGTTGCTGGTTTTGTGGCAGTTCCCGACCTTCGTTCTCGCTCCACTCTAAGCCTTCAGGCTGTCTCTTCTTCAGGATTCCCTTCAAGCACGGCTCAGAATTGTACTCCTGTGAGCCCTGGTGTGTTGATTCAGGTTCTGAAAGTTCAGATTTTGGTTGTATAAGGAGCACCTCGCTGGGTTTTAGGTTAACAGACGAGGCCTGCTGTCTGTCGTACAGATTAGGAGACAAACTGAAGGCAGGAAGCTGAATGGGGCCTTTCTGAAGCTGCAGTGAGACATGAAATGAACATACAAAAGTCAAATAGACACAAAGCAGAGATCATGAATGTTATTTCTGAGTTTACCTTTGACTCCATTTTTATTTTTTTCCCTTACCAGACTGACTTCGTCTACTGTGATGGGCTGGGTACGGTACCGAGCTCCTTTTTGCTTTCGCCTCTCTGGGGGCCCATCAGTGGGGCTGGCCCCATTCTTTCCATGTACAGACAGTCTGTTAAAGAGGGCCAGCTTGTCTCTCATGCTCATCCTGCAGCTTTCATCTCCGTCCCCCATTGATTCAACCTGCCCAGACCAGACCTCTGCTGCTGGAGGAGTGCTGCAAATGTAACAAAATAAGCATCAAACATGCAGAACTGTCTCATCAGAATATTTATTATTTATTATTTTTAAGACCTGTAAAGTATTGAAAACACACTGGTGTGTACACCATGTTCCTTCACCGCCTTCATCACATTATTTTTATTTTTAGTGAATCCACAACACTCCATACAGCAGCTGGCGATACAACTGTAGAGCTAAAAAAGATCTGCAGTTTGATTTTGCCCAAGTAACTATGAATGACTGCATGAACTAGATTTACATCTGTATTAAAAATGTACATTGCACAGTTAAGACCAAAGCAAAGAAGCTATATAGCACCATGTTTTTAGAAAAGCCCAATACAGCATTTCAGCACAAAGACCCAATACCAGTGTCAGTCACTGAAGTCCACCCACCTCTATTCCACCTCTGAGCTCCCAAGCGAGGTAGTCACAGGTCTGCATCAGCTGATTTATGAAAGAATTATGTAAGGTTTAGCCAATTAGGATTAATCTTGCAGCTCGAGATTGTGAAGTAGTCATGACAGGCAATCTGTGCGACTGCCACCCCAACAGATTTCAGGCTGGGATCATCGTGGTGCAGAACAGATCACTGGTACTGGCACTGTCAGAACAGTTCTTTCAAGTAGCAGTGGCACCAAAAGGCACAGCACACCCCCTGATGCATTTTACCTTTTAGAACGAGAGATGTCTGTCACACATTTTATGCATAACGAGTTGAACTCCACCCAGTGCCTCCTTTGGTTCCATGATGCTGGCTTGATTGTTAAAAGCTCACGTGTGCAAGACGTGGCCAGTGTGATCGGGGATACATGAATGTCAAAAGGCAGCTAAGAGAGGAGGCTGTCTTTGCGGCTTTATTGGGGAAGTGTTTTGTGAAAGAGGGTATTAAATCAACCATGACCTCCTCTGCATATTAACATACTCAAGACTAAAACTAAGGTCTCTAGGCCAACCACTAAAACATGTTTCTCCGGGTATCTGTAACAGTTGGAGCTATTTCTCCAGGTTGGGGGTCACTGCCCCGAGTACTCCACGGGCACTACATGCTCTCTCTAGCTTCTCCCTGAGCCATTGGTATTTTTTCACTTTTAGTATCATTTTTCCTGATGTTTCCATCGTTTAAGATGGCCACATTGATCGCAACGGCTGTCCTCTGCTGCTTATTTTTATCAGTCTGTATGCAGAAGTCCTACAGGATCTTAGCTCGGTTATTTTCCAGCATTTTGGAATGTGATTTCTACTTTTGTCCTAGGGGTCACCAGTTTCTGAATATACATATTTATATATGAGTTTTACAGCATTTTATTACACGCGAATCTAGTGGCAGCTTGCTGAGGACTTGATGGCAGTAGAAACTGAGCTTTCAGTGGCCACAATAAGGTACCTGCTCATATAAAACTGTTCAGGCCTTTGGATCAGCAGTATGTCTGGAGGAGGAAAGAAAACATATGCTGAAAAGAGCACCATGCCTACATTAAAGCATGGCAGTGACCCAGTGATGCTCTCTGGCTTCCTTGCTCCTCTGGTAGCGCAAACCTGCAGCCTGTGGGAGGGAAAGATGGAGTCTATCAAGTATCAGGAAATCCTGGGAGAAAATGTCATGCTGTATTCCAACATGTCAATGATCCCAAAGTTCACCAAGGGTTGGTTTCAGAAGAAGTCACGGAGGATACTAAAGTGGTCATGCCAGTCGATGGACTTGAGCTCTGTTAAAAAGCTCTGGAGGGATTTTGAAAGAGACGGTTGCAGCAGGCAAACCAAACAATATTAATGACCTGGAGGCTTTGCCTGTAAGGAGTGAGTTAAGATTTCACAGGAAAGTTGTCAGTTTTATTTGCATATTTTGCTAATATGCCTAACTGCAGTGGGGGTTGAATGATTTTAGGTGAAACTGCTTCAAAAAGTAAAACCATTTCATTATTCAGCACTGGTTTCATAGCACATCCCTACCCACCTGATTGCCACCATTTCCTCACAGGTGATTGGCTGAGTGAGAAAGCGATGGTCGTTGCCACGGCGCGTCCTCCGTTCATGAAAGCTGCTGCCTGAGCGAGGCTTCAACAGAGCAGACGAATCGGGGACAGATGACTTCTCCAGTTCCTCAAAAGGCAGAGAAGGTATTAATATCACCTCGTCAAGGCAGAAAAAAGATCCCAAACCTTTCCCCAAAGGTGGAACCCAAATGTAAGGTTTTAGCAAGAAGGCTTGAACTTCTGAACACCCTAAAGATGACAAGTGGTCTTGGTCAATAGTCCAGAACTTATAAATCATCTACAGCAGATCTTCAAGAAATAAGAAAAACAATTTGAAACAGAAACTAAGAGTTGCATTTTTCTTCAGTTTGAAAAAACCTCCAGGAAGCCTGAACTGATCAAGAGTGTTTAAAATATTAGAAAAGAGCCTGGCTACGTGGTTGAAAAATTTAAATAAATGCGAGATGACTCAATACTTTGCAATGTCCCATATTTATGTAAGAAGGCAGGCAAAGTGGCACTATAACTAGCGGATAAAGCATCTTGGCAGCTTACGTCCAACGGGTCACGGTGTAACCAGAGACCTGCAGGTATCAGTTTCCCTGCTGCCAGTCTCTGCAGAGCAGCAGGCTAATTATACCACAGCTGCTGGTTGTTATTGGCACTACAGTGTCTGGCACATTTTCACCTGAGTCACTGGGACTAAAACTGAAACGTTTCAGCTTCTGGGTGAAAAATAAATATCAAGGCTGATCCATATTACCACCACATGATCAGTCTGTTCCGCATGATCAGAAAAGTGTCTCTTAGACTGTTCGAAGCACAGGTGAGGAAACTGTTCTTTCGACTTTCCGTCTATTTCTCAGCAGGCATAACAACTCCATAACATTAGCACTGCATTAGCACTTGTTGAGTTTAGGTTAGAGTAGCTTCCTTAAGGAAATAAACTGATAATAATAAACTAAGAGCAGCAACGACGCTCCTGTTTCAGAGCACAGACTTACTTTAAACAGCGACATCTTGGCTGCCACGCTCATTTTGGCTCTATCATCTGTTTTCACATCCACTGGAAAGGAGAAGATGGAAATTATCAAGGTGTGAATGTGGAGGGAAAGCATTGCAACTCAACACACTCAAATTATTGCTACATATAAACAAAAATAGAACCGCGAGTGACTATTCTTCTTGAAAGAGGTTGAGATAAATGGAGAACTGGTACATGGTTTAAGTATTACCACTTTATGCTCATTTTGTTTTATTTGAAGGTATTTGTTAATTTTCTTCAGGAATAAAAATAAGCTTTTTATTTTTGGTTAAAAAGACATCCAAATTTCTCTAATGGTTTAAATGAAATGGATAATTCAATAAAATAATCCAGTAAAATAATCCAATATGCCAACAATTTTCAGCTACGGTATTCTGCAAAAATATCTACATGAACCTTTCAACATTTTGTCAGAACAAATAGAGTATTTTATTAAGATCAACACAAAGTAGCATATAACTGTAATGTACAAGAAAAGGATTTCAAAATGTGTAACTAGTAAAAAAAACTGAAAAGTCTAACATGCATTTGTAATCAACCGTTAGCTGTAAATAAACTCCAGTACAACCAAATGCCTTCAGAGGTCACCTAATTAGTACATAGATACCACTAATGTGTAAATTAATCTTGGTTGAAATGCAGCTGTTCTGGGAAGGCCTCAGAACCAATCATCAACCTAAAACTGGCAGGTCAAGCAAGGAACCCATTAATAAGAGAAGCAGCCAAGAGGCCAGTGTAACTCTGGAGGAGGTGCTGAGATCCACTGCTTAGGTGTGAGAAACTGTTGACAGAAAAAGAACAAGAACAAGACCGTTGTTGAAAGAAAGGCATAAAAAGTCCATGTAATGTATAGTGAACAGCAAACATGTGGAAGGAGGTGCTTTGATCAGATGAAAAAGAACAGCTCAAAACGTCAGTCTCTAGATGTCAGCGTTAGTACAGGTGTGCTTCATAAAATGTCCTTCTGTAATTGCAGCAGAAGGTGGTTAGTACTGACTCATAGGGAATATAATCACAAGCTACAGTTTTTAGATTTTTATTTGTGAAAAACTTTAAAAACAACATTTCATTTTCCTCCCACTTAACATTCGCCATTTTTTTGTGTTGGTCAGTCACACAAAATCCAATAAAATAGACAAATTAACAGTTTTTTCTGTAGTGTACATTATCATTTTCAAAAATATATGTAGATTTAAATCTACATATATTTGTCAGCAGAATAGTTTTGTCTGAAAAGATTTTTGTTCACACAACTTCACACCACCTTACAGTACTACAGTAGGAAATAGTCCGATATGTAAACTGTACGTGCAATAAAAGGTACCCGTTTCTGGTGTGTTTTACTAGAGGACTAAACCACTGAAAGGCCCGTCTGTTTATAGACTTGTAATCTTTTTCTTCTGAGGTCAAATAAGAATAGAAGTGACTTTGTATCAAGCCCACAAGGTTTCTCAGTCATAAACCTATCATCACTCACCAAATTTAATAAAGTGAGCATCCAAATATAACCTGGTTCATTTCCCAGGCAGTTACAAGAATTTATGAGCGCAACTCTGCAAGCTGGATGAACAAATAGAAACTGTTTTTCCTACAAAGCATGTAAAGAAAAAGCATATTCTTGCTGTAACTAAACTCTCTTTGATGTTTTGTTTCTGTGCTGAAAACATATTTTTTTTTAAAAAGTAAAGCTCTACCTTTATTATCCTCATTTTCTTCTGCATCCATGAGCCTGGAAGAAGAGACCATAGCATGAAACATGAACATTGAGTGAGAGCTCTATGTGTTCCTGCTTAGAACCAGCTTTATATTTATTGTAAATGTCCTTGTGCTTCCGTTTACGGACTCAGAGAATCAAGATACTGTGAAATATTTGCATTCTTGATGAAACGCCAGTTGTTCTCAGGATGGAGGACAGACTCATGCAAACCACCCATAGGTCTCTGTTTAAAGCCTCAGCTTAAGGGATATTTTCTAAACTGAAGAAAGGCTAAATATCAAATAAAAATCTGTTTGAGTTTAGACAAACAACAGAAAGTCCAAAAGCAACATGTGAGTATTGGATGATGATTTACCTTTGAAATATCTCAATAATATCAGTTAATTTATATGTAATTTATATATATTTGTATTTAATGACTTCCTGTTCCCTAGTGTATAAAAATAATGCAACACAGAGGCCCTTTCTTTAAGCAACTCTTTAAAATGGGACAGATAATAGAACATGTAAGGCTGTTAATCTACAAGTCATGAAATGGCTACAAGCAAATAATTTCTCACCTGAAAGAGCATAAATTAAAAAGTCTTTAACAACTGGAACTTTGAACAAGGCTGGACTAGCACCTAAGTCTAGCTTGCTACCAAACACAGTGAGAAGGATGGTAAAGAGGTAAAAAAAAAATATCTCCCCGAAGCTAACAGAGCAGCCAAGTCTCCAGGCAACCATTCTGTTTAGATACCAACCGGTTGTTGTTGCCTTTTCTGTCCTACCATCTCCAGCATACAGGTGCTGAGTTTGCTAACTGCTAGTGGCTCTTTAACTGGAACCATGCACTGGAACAAACACTCCAGGTGGTTTAACCACCTGGCTTCTTATGCCCATTGAGTATGGTGGAGGATCCGTAATGCTGTGGGCCTGTTTCTTTCCAAATACCCTGGAAATATCGCCAGAATGCGTGCATTTTTCAAATACCAGGACATTTTTACTGGACAAAAAGGAATGCTTAGAACGCTACATTTATTTCAAGGTTTTTTTAAACAATCTTTAACAGGGTTGCTAAGAAATGTGGAGTTCCTACCCGGTGCTCTCCTCCATCTCATTGGCTGTGATTGGCTGTGTCCTGAAGCGCTCGCTGGTTTTGCGGCCCCCTCCTGATCCGCCTGGAAGGTAACGCCTGGTCCGCCGCCGGCCTCCCTCAGAACCAACAGCCAGGTCCAAAGAGGACGTGGTTTGGCCAGCATCAGGATCACTGGTTTCCACAAACACAGAGAAATAACGGAGAAGAAAATGCGAAGATGAAGGCATATACTCTGATAAGGGTGACTCGGTTTGGATCACGCACATGCAGGTGACCCTACAGTTTCTCCTGGCCTTCTCCGCTCTCTGTCTGCTGCAGGAGGACACTCCTCAACTGGCCCACTGACACCCGAGTGTGGAGCTGTGGGGCATCGGGTCTTGGATGGACAAGGTGCCCGTAACTCTGGCTAAAGGGGGGAGGGAGCAGGTTTAAATGCAGGAAAAGTGAAGGAAATTCAGAATGGCAAAGTGTTGAAGTATTGCAGAGAAAGATGCACCTTCAAGGATAAACAAAGAGTCTCCTCTCAACAACACCAGGTCTCAGATCACATGGTGTGACAAGGCTCCCTGCAACTCACTGATTTGGAGATCTCAGTTTTTAATTAGCGGCAAAGGCCACAGAGCTACTGAGGAAGTCAGGAAGTCAGCAGCAAAGAATGGGGTTTGAATGATTGTGAAACCTGTCAGGTTTACTGACTGGCTGCTGGGATTTACATTTACAACTTATTACCAGATGAAGTAGCCTATACTGTGTACACGAAGCTCTAATTACAGCAGAGTGGACAGCATTGGCCGTCCATTTACCATCTACTTAAGGACTTAGGATGTCTTGTCCTGGATGACTGAGAAGCTACACCAGCATAGGTCAACACACCTGCTCCCTAAACATGTGCCAGGACTATGAGGGACAGACAGACAGATTTGATGTGACAGACCAACACAAAGTAGGACATAACTGTGAGGTGGAAAATAAGTTGTATTCAGTCTGATGCCCCTAAAGATATCCAGTGCAACCAACTGTCAGATATCCGTTAATAAACACGTCACCTGTGTATCATTTATTGTCAGTATAAATGGCACTCTTCTCTGAAGGCCTCAGAGGTTTGTTAGAGATCATTAGTGAACAAGCAGCATCAAAAAGACTCATGAACACAGCAGACCAATCAGGGCTAAAGTTCTGGAGAGGTTTATTGCAGAGTTAAAATATAAAACAATATCTCAAGCAGTAGACGTCTATCCATCATCTTGAAATATATGGTACCACTGAAAACATATCAAGGCCTGAACTGACATTAGGACCAAAAGGAGCATTAAATCAGAGAAGCCATAAAGAAGCCATGGTTACTCTGGAGGAGCGGCAGAGATTCACAACTCAGGTGAAAGAATCTTTTAGCTAGTAGTCGTGTACTCCACAAATCTGTTATTTACAATTAAAGTTAACTACAAGCCATGTAGGAGGCACAGCAAACATGTGGAAGAAGGTGATCTGGCAAGAGGAGAACAAAATGTACATTTTGTCTTAAACATCAAACACCAAGTGTAGTGGAAAACACAAACCCCCCATAACACCTGGACCACACCATACCACACTATGAAACATGGTGTTGGCACCATGTTCTTAAGCAGGAAACTACTCGGAGCTGAGAAGAAGCTATGGAGCTAAATATAAGGCACTACCAGAAGAAAAGCTGTTAGAACAAACCTTCCCCATGGTGAAACATGGTGGTGGAAGCATGATGCTATGGGGATATTTTTTTCTTTCCCTACGGGGACAGAGAAGCTGGTCAGAGCTAATTGGAAGATAGTTGGAGATAAATACTAGACACTGAAACCCTTCTCGAAAACCTGCTACAAGCTGGAAGGTTCCCCTTCCAGCAGGGCAATGACCCTAAACATATAGCCAGAGCTGCAAGGAAACGGTTTAGATCTAAGGACAATCATGTTACAATGACCTAGTCAAAGTCCAGACCTAAACCCAACAGACAATCTATGACAAGTGACAAAACTGTAAAACATTTAAGGGGTTTGAGTAGCTTTATGTTCTCATTAAAGAACATTTACTAAAACCAGCTGATATTACAGAACTCACACAAAACTACATTTTGAAGGCCTACCAAAATACTTTAACATGTTTAAAACCACAAATGCTTTGCCTCAAATCCTCCCTATTTTCCTCTGACTGTTGTTCTGTGAGAGAAATTTGTTTTATTTCATGTGGGCAGCTATCTAATGAGCAGCTAGATGTGCCTAATTCATATATGTTACTATCTCCATTAAATATGTTTTTAAGACAAAAATATACCTAAGACAATTTCATTAAAGCAGAGCAACAAATCATAATCTCCCCGACAATCCTTTGGATTGAAACCTTAAAATGAGACAAAATCTGTATCATACACAAGTGTTTTTTTTTTCTTTTTAGTGTGGTTCATATACAGTAAAAACCTATATATGAATACAACCCATTGATTTTAGAAAGAGTGAACTCATCATTCTTCTCTCAGGCAGGACTCACCTCCTCAGGTAGTTTGGCTCTGCCGGAGCATCGGCCTCGACTCCATTTCTAACTTCTCTTGTTCTGCCGTTAACCCTTTCACTGGGGCCACCTGGGTGTAACTCCCCACCATGAGCTGGGGTTGCTGAGTTGTTCAGCTCCTTTCCATCCCGTCTCACCCACTTGGAGGGAAGCTCCTCTAAGTCTCCATAGCGTTCAGCAAGCTCTCGCCTCCTGTCGGCCTTGTAACAGGCGATCCGCTCTGCTCTGGGCTCCAGAACCGGCTTCTCTGTTGCATCCATGCCCCTCTCAAGGATTTTGGTATTTATCTGTTCATCAAGTAACTGCAGAGCATGGGGGAAGGAAAAGCAGATGGGTTGTTTGTCCCCAAATTTTCAGATCGAGCAAAGCACAGCATGAATTTTGCAGCAATCAGATTCCATCAAACCTGAAGACTTTTTAGCTTTGCTCATTGGTTTCACTTATGAGGTGTTGAAGACCATCTGTCCCTTTGTAAGTGAGATGTTCTTCCTGAAAGATAAAAAGAGACATTTTGAGTAACCATTTCCTGTAGATAACGTGGGATTGGCTAAACGCCACCTCCTCTAAAACTCAAAACGCAGACACTGAAACTGTCCTAATAACACATTTTTCTCCATAATCAATTTTCCATTTTTATAGAGACTATGGACAGATGGCCAAAATATTATCTCTTGAACAATTTGACTGGCCCTCTTGAGTCTGCATGTGGTTTACGATATTATTTAAAAACATTGCATTTATACTGAAAAGAAATTACACACAGGTGAACTATATTCACAAGTAAGGTGACTGCTTATAATCAATGGTACAGACTGAATTGTATTTTGGGGTATCAGCGTAAAGTTGGATGAATATATTTCCAAGTTTTCAAAGTTTTATTTTCCCAAATTCCTCAAAACCTCCCATTAATGCACTGCTTTGTGTTGGGCTATCACATACAATCCCAATAAGACCTATTAAAGCTTGTGGTTGTAAAGTGTGTTCTGGGGCTATGAATGCTTTCTGCATGGCACTATAGATTTTCCTGTCAAAATTTACAATTTTAAAACCAAGATAGAAAAATCAGACCAGAATACCAGAATAAGGTAATTTTATTCATGTTTTCCAAAAAAGCAACAACAAATGCTGAAATGTCTTAGGCAACCTGTGACTACTTTTAAAACTATGAAAACTATTGTTTTTCTACCCTATTCTCATAGGACTGACCTCTTTGAAGGACACATACACAGCTGTGAAATAACCTGGTAAAACCTGCAAATACGAGTGAGCCGCGACTCACTTTGCAAAGTGTTAACTGTATGTTTAACTATGGATAAAAACAACACATCATTGTGTGTTGAGGTACAGCTGAAGTCTAATGCCAGGTGTGAAATAGTTTTGTTACCTCAAACACAAAAATGTTTAAGCCTGTTTTAAGCAGATCTTCATGCAGTCATCTGAATATTAAAAGGTCAGCGGTCCAAACGATAAATTCTGAAGCATCCTGAAAAAACAACACACTGGCCCTGTGGACCAATAAATGTAGAGTGCTTGGAAGTTGTCTTAGAGGTAATACACTTATATTGGAAAAAGCTCTATGCAAATGCAACACTTCCCACACACCTTCCTTCGGTTTTCTGTCGTTAGTTACCGTCTTGCTTTGAAAATTCTAATCATTTGTTGAGGCTATATTAAATACTAAATACTTTAAATGTCATACATTAAAACAAATTAAAAACAAAACAAAGTTTTATTACAAGATTCCCTCCATTTTGACATTTGTGGGGTCAATTTATGGCTATTCGAAGCACAGTTTTACAACAAACCTATAGGACTAGTTAGAGCAGAGAAAATGTAAAACAGTATGAGATCGCTCTTGCACAGCCCTACCCCAGAAAAAGAGAAAAATTAAAGGTTTGTCATCATTTTTGTGTAAAATGAATATGTGGCAACACTTAAGAGTAGCAGTTTTTAAAATGCATATCGTTGATCTAGTTCCACCTCCTTTCCTCTTTCTCTCGTCCGTGTAAGATGATCGACACCAGCCTGCGGAGTCAAGAATCTCCTCTTGCACTGAAATTGAACACCACAGCTCAGCTCCACTCAAAGAACGAGCTCGATTGCACACAGTCTGCACAGTTTGCTGATCTTTTCTGAAAAACTACTTTAAGGAACCTGCATCACCAATTATATTGCTTTCCAACGTGTATAAGCCCACATACACCATTCTGTTTGAAATGACACGTTCCCAAGCAACATGGACACAAAAACGAACTAGAAAAGTCCCTTCAGTCTACAAGGAAGACCTGAACCTGTTAAATATTTTTAAATTGACACCACATACTTAAAAACTATAATTTTGAATCAATGACAAAGTGTGAACAAGTGCACAGTACTTTAAAAATCCCCAAAAGTATGGAGAACTATTGATCAAAACCAGTTGAGATTACATGGACTTCTTCCTCCATTTAAGAATAATAGAAACAAATGAGATGTGGCTCAAGATTTTTTGCACAGCACTGTATACAGAAAAATAAATGTGTGTTTGCATGTCTGTGTGCTTTACTAAACTGTGGATGTCAGCATTCCTACAGCAGGAAGCACAATGAAAGAAGAACAAAGAGGTGGGAGCCACAGACGCTGTGCACCAGATGAATCTGCTGTGAGGCTAAATGGATGTTCTGGCAGCAGAAGTCCCACTCTAAAAGATATTCATTTTAGCGATTTAGCTGATATTCTCAGGCTGGTGGATTGAAATATGGACAGATCTACTTCAAATGAGACTTGGTCAAGACGGCACACAGTTACAAGCTGAAGGTTTGCCATTAACTACAATATTACATAAAACTGTATAAACAAAATCAAATAAGCAAGAGTTAGCATAATATGGGAAGAGGTTCCAGCTAAAAAACAGAAGATGCATACTGCAGCCTAAGATAGCATTAAACTCTCCCAGATAGAAAAAAACATTAAGCTTTAATTTACTTTGAGAATGAATCCATGAGTGGAAATAAGAAATAATGCTGTTCTGCCAAATTTAGAAAAACATCTGAGAACTCTTAAAAGAAACCAACTCTAGTGGGTGTCTGAAGGTGTTAGAAATTAGCTTAGATAAGATAGCTTACCAAGTTTACCTTTGTACAAAAGATTATGTGAGTGTTGTTATCTCTTTAGGCTTAAAGGCCAAGAAAGCACATTATAAAGTACACAGTGATGCATTCTATTCAGCATAATTGTAATAAAACATAAAGAACAGTGTTTCAAAGAATGTAAACAAATGTAGAAGAAACAGCATCCAAATGAATATAATCAACGTTAATCAAGAACATTTAAACATTAGTATAAACTAATTTCAAGAAAAACATTGGGTTTTTTTAACCAAATGCTCAATATGTACTCTAAAGGGCAGCCTATCATCCAGCCAAATACCCAAATATAATATCAACATTATCTGAGAAATGGGAGTAATTTCTGGAAAACGTATGTAGTTGACAATCAGGACCAACTCAGGAGCCATAAAGTGATTCCAGCAGCAGCTGCTAGGCAGTTTAAAGCAAGACCAGCTGAATAATGTATGGCACCATCATCTATCTGCGTAAAGGTGCACTTTAGCAATACTTGCATGTTATTTATGAAAATGTTCAGAAACCTGGTAGTACAGTTAAAACCAGATGTTTTTATACAGTGTATAATAAACTGTCGGACATTAAATCAGACCAAACATTTCCTGCTTTAGGTCAGTTAAAATTACCCTAAAATATTTCCATTTGCTAAATACCAGAATAATGAGAAATAATGAATTTGTTTTAGTACTTTCTTCAAAGTCTGCAGTCTACCCACAAAAAGACTGTTTTGCCTTTAAAAATTGAAAAGCTCAAATTTTAATTTTATGGCTTTGTAAGCTTATGATAGGTCAATTCAAAACACTTAATCTAATTTATGTGTAGGCACAACTGTGAATGTATTTTAAGGCAGCACCTTGAAGTGCTTCCTTTTGTGACAGCATGGGAATATCAAAGGAAATCAGCCAAAGTAACCGAATATGCTCCAAGGTGCCACGTTCTTCTGTTGAAACGAGTATAGCCAAGTATAAACACCATGGGAATGTCCAGCCATCACCCAGTTCAGGAAGAAGACAGGTTCTATGTTCCACAAATGAATTTTTTTTTGGTGTGAAACGTGTATCAACACCAGAACAAAGATGTAAAGAATCAGGTAAGAGAGTGTCATTACCCACAGCAAATTAAGCCCTGTATAGATGTGGGCTGCAAAGCCACTCAGAAGGAAGAAGCCATTACTCCAAAAGCAAGATAAAAAAACTGGATTATAATTTAAAACACACAATGGGACAAAGACATTTATTTTTGGATATAAATCATGTGATCTGCTTAACCTAAATTGAAGTGTTTCGCCATTGTGATAAACCTTACATGTGGAAGAAATGAGGGGAAGCTAACAAGACCATGTCAACTATGTAGTACTGCGTTAGCAGGATCATGTGATATAGTGAGGGCTTTTTGCTGCAGAAGGGACGTGTGCAATTCACAAGATAGATGGAATCATACGAAAATAACATTATGTGGAAATATTGAAGCAACATCTCAAGACATCCTTTCAAATGGACAATGACTCTAAGCATTAAAAAATTACTTAAAAAGTTTCTTAAGAAGAACGAAGTCAATGTGTTGGAGTGGCCATCACAAAGCTCTGATCTCTGTTCCCTAGAAAATTTGTGGGAAGAGTTGAAAAAGTATGTTTTAGCAAGGCAGCCTACAAACCTGACCCAGTTACCTGTTCTCTCAGGAGGAATTCCAGTAAACTAATGTGAGAAGGTTGTGAAAGGAAACACAAAACATTTGACTCCGGTCAGAGTGCTATAAAATACTAACCAAACATATGTAAACCTCTGAATTGAAGAATCTTGACATTATCTTGACATTTCACAAAAAGAACAAATTTTGATAACCTTAACTGGGCTGTTTTTATACATTGTATGTAAACTTCTGGTTTCAACTGTAAATTCATCAGCAACAATAAACTGTTTTCTAACTGAATGTCAAAACAGAAAAAGCATAATGAGAAATCAATTTAGATTCATGCTAAAGATAATTATAATAAGCTAAGCTCCTGCGTGAGACAACCAGCTCAAGTAATCATGTCACCACATGGTAACATCTGAGCCTGTGCTTTAAAAAAAACAAGAGAGCTCAGTTCTCCGTGTAAATCAAGGAATTCCCCGAGTTTCTTAAATCATTCCCATGTACAGTACAGACCAAAAGTTTGGACACACCTCATTCAAAGAGTTGACTTTATTTTCATGACTATGAATATTGTAGCTTCACACTGAATGCATCAAAAAATATGAATTAAAAACTGTGGAATCATATACTGAACAAAAAATGTGAAAACAAAAAAAAAATATGTCTTATATTCAAAGGGTTCTTCAAAGTAGCCACCTTTTGCTTTGATTACTGCTCTGCACCCCTCTTGGCATTCTGTTGAGAAGCTTCAAGAGGATAGTCACCTGAAATGGTTTTTCCAACAGTCTTTGAAGGAGTTCCCCCGAGATGCTTAGCCTTTTTTGGCCCTTTTTCCTTCACTCTGTGGTCCAGCTCACCCCAAACCATCTCGATTGGGTTCAGGTCCCGGGGGACTGTGGAGGCCAAGGTTCCCTTGGGCAGCAACCCCATCACTCTCCTTCTTGGTTCAAATGCCCCTTTACACAGCCTGGAGGTGTGTTTTTGGGGCCATTGTCCTGTTGAAAAATAAATGATGGTCCAACTTAAACGCAAAACCCGGATGGAATAGCATGCCGCTGCAAGATGCGGGTTTGCCAGGGTTCAGTATGCCTTCAATTTTGAATAAATCCCCAACAGGGTCACCAGCCCCAAAGCAAACCCCCCCCCCACACCCCTCCTCCTCTATGCTTCACGGTTTTGGGAAACCAGGCATGGAGAAATTCATCCGTTCACCTCTTGTGCGCCTCACAAAGACACGGTGGTTGGAAAAAAAGATCTCAAAAAGTGGAACTCATCAGACCCAAAAGCACAGATTTCCACTGGTCTAATGTCCCTTCCTTGTGTTCTTTTTGCCCCAAAAAAAGTCTCTTCTGCTTGTTGCCTGTCCTCAGCAGTGGTTTTCCTAGCAGCTACTTTTAACCATGAAGGGGCCTGATTCACACAGTCCCCTCTTAACAGTTGTTTCTAGAGATGTGTCTGCTGCCTTAGAACTCTGTGTGGGGAAATGACCTGTTTTCTAATCTGAGCTGCTGTTAACCTGCGATTTCTGAGGTTGGTGACTTGGATGAACTTATCGTCTGCAGCAGAGGTGACTCTTGGTCTTCCTTTCCTGGGGCGGCCCTCATGTGAGCCAGTTTTCTTTGTAGCGCTTGATGGTTTTTGCGACTGCACTTGGGGACACTTTAATTTTTTCCCAAAAAATTGTTCGGCCCCTTCATTTTTTAAAAGAATGATGGCCCACTCGTTTTTCTTTACTTAGCTGCTTTTTTTTTGCCATGATACAAATTCTAACAGTTAAATTCAGTAGGACTATCAGCTGTGTACTGTATCCCCCTCCGCAAAACACAACTGATGGTCCCAACCCCATTTATAAGGCTTGAAATCCCACTTATTAAAACCCTGACAGGGCACACCTGTGAAGTAAAAAAACCCTTTTTCAGGTGACTACCTCTTGAAGCTCATCAACAGAATGCCAAGAGTGTGCGGAGCAGTAATCAAAGCAAAAGGTGGCTACTTTGAAGAACCTAAGACATATTTTCAGTTGTTTCACACTATTTTGTTCAGTATATAATTCCACATGTGTTAATTCATAGTTTTGATGCCTTCAGTGTGAAGCTACAATATTCATAGTCATGAATATAAAGACAACTCTTTGAATGAGAAGGTGTGTCCAAACTTTTGGTCTGTACTGTATGCTTTTGTCATTTCTGGCTAAACACAAAAAAGAACAGAGTATGGTCAAACCTTTGCAAAGACCCACAGTTATGTGAGCTGGAGGATTGTGGACAGGAGAGAGGAGAATGCCACCGAGGCTCAACAGGGATCACAGGCTTCTAATCCAGGAGCACTTTCAACACAAGCTGGAAATACACCCAGCAGCAGTGAATGAGAAGAATGAGACAGACATGGATCTGAAGTTTGGCAGTGGGAAAATATTCGACTAAGTTCAAAGAGTTTTACAAAAAGCCCTTAATTACAAACTGAGTAATTTAATACTGACCTTTTAAGTAGCCATAAAAAATATTTGAAGTGTTTAAAGTTAACTTTTTATAAGAAGGGGACCTTGGAGTCCTGCAGTAGACCAGATTAAAAGGCTGGCCAAGAATAAGCTTACCAATTACACCTACCCTGCTGAGTTACCTGCACCAAAGCTCCCCAATGATCTCTGCAACTTAAGGATAGATTCTCTAAGGATTTTCCTGCATAGTGCAAAAACAGCCTTGCATTGCGCTGTTCATGGGTAAGATTCACAGGTAGTCCTTTTACTATTATCTGCAAACCGAGGCATGCAGCAGGAGGGATGACAGGAAGGGCTTTCTCTCCACCTTATGATGTGCATTTCTGCATTATGAATAATGTTTAAAACTTCCTGCATCAATTACAAATGAAATACACAAAGATTTTAAAGCTTCTAACACGGATGAGATGGTGAGAATATTTACAATTCCTCCCTAATTATTGCATATTTATACTGACAGCAGAGCATGTAAATGGGATGCCACAGTACTCAATGGTAACAGTTTCAATGGAAAACTTAATAGGTTGGAGAAAACAGGAGTGAAATTTCACATTCTGAGAAATACTTTTGGGAAACCCTTACAGGATCACATCTGAATTGCGTAATTTGTGCGTAAACTTTGGGTAAAACATCTTTTAATGTTGGACATATTTTTAAACATCAGTTTCGCACTGTTAGTTTAACCTTTTTTTAACTCAAGACAAAAACTTTGAACATCAGAACAATAAACTTCCGCATGTCAAACCAACAGGTGGGTCATTTCTGTGGACATGAGGGTAATGGTTCAATTTTCATTCCGAACTGCTGCATGGTTCTGGGCTATTGGTGCGTATTCCTAACCGTTAGATACCAAACTTCACTACATGCATATTAAACAGAAACGTGTACTTACACTGAATGGGCGCCGGGAGCCTTATTGCAGCCGGCGGTCCCTCCCCACTGATCCCTCACTGCAGCGAGTCGCTCCAAATGTAGTCACAGTCGCCACTGGGGGTGGCTCTGCGTTTGAAGGGGATAAGTTATAAATAGACGGGCGAACCCTGGGACGCCCCTGAGGCTGGACCGAAGCCGGACGTCAACGCGGTCGGCTCTCGCTTTGAGCTGGTGGTGTGAGAGTCCTGAACGAGTCGTTCAAAACTCACTGACTCGGGAATCTGTTAACTCATTCCCTGACTCCTCTCTGCTATTGCTGGCTAGTAATTAAACTACAAAGAACACACAATATGCAACTGAGCCACTGCTATTGTAACTTTATTTATGTTGATATTTCAACTTCGCCGCTGTATAAGCCCTATGGGCAAATTAACTCAGACTCAGTTTGGAGAGGGACTCACAATAACTCGAGTCAGTAAAAAGAATCGCATTTCCCATCCCTACTTTGAGCTGTTTACATAAACCCCTAAAGCTATAAGCCAGAATTGTAACACCAAACTCGCCTTAGGTATATTTTGTCACCTATACAATAATATTATGGTCAGTTTGTCTGTTTAATTTAGCTTTTTTATAATAATATAATATTTAATCAAGATAAAATCTAGCTGCTCAAAAACAAGCTGAGGTACACATGCCTGTAGTGACATCACAGGAGGTGTAATGCGGCTGATCAGTCATTATGAATAACTTTGTTTTTCCCCAAATTTCTTTACACTTTTTTAAATTAAATCTCCCTTCTAAAGGTTTTAACTAATTTTCTGAAAAGCTGCAACAAAACAAACTATATGACAACCCTGTATGGATTACAGGAAAATCTGACAATGGCCAATTTGGAAAGAGGAACAGGAAAGACTGGCCAGATTTTACTGATTTACAGCAACTATTCTGAGCCAAAATTATTGTAAAATCTATCTCGTCTGATCAATGTGTTCCAATAGGATGATTTCGTATCCCAATGAAGTTTCCTGGACAACTGCTGCATCTCATGATACTTTTGATTGTTTTTCAGACAGATTTATAATAAGCCTAATAATACCAGTTAGCCCAATCATGGATGCATGTGCAGGACAGCTCAAGCCTTCATCATTCCTGTAAAAAAAGAGTGAAGTAGTAAGAGCAAAATCCCATCGCTCAGCAGTTGAAAGTTGATCAGGTTGCCTAAAGTAGTACAAACAGCATACAGGGCCATTGTACCAGTAAGTCAAGAAACTATTTCAGGTGATGCAAGCAAAAGTGGTGAACATGAATACACATATCAATCAAATGGAAAAATTTGAACAGGAATAAAAACAGATTCATACTATTTAAAGTCCTTCAAACAACTCTGTCATCTTCACTGGTTGCTTCAGCTTTGCATCATCCATGAAAGCTGGAGGGTCCATCAGAGCAATACACTGGCTCAAACATGTAAGGATTGGATTGGTTGCAACCTTTGCCACTGGGTTAACATCTATAAATCAAAAAGTTATTTCATGTCAGGCTCATTAAGCAAATCAAACCACCGTATGCAGGTTTCAGCAATTTGGCAGACAATGAACAAAAAAACCTGCTAACTTTTAGCAGACAATTTTCATTTTCCAATCCATGTCAGGCCTTTACTGAATTTTTCTCCATTTATAAAATATAGAACTTTATTCTTTTGCTCTCCACTTGTCTCCTTTTCTTGTTTTTAATCAAGCACATACAGGTACATAACATGGGGTCATGATTAGTTACAACAGTTCATGCCGAACTGGTGAACAGACCCTTTGTAAAGTGAAACAACTGGTGTTCAACTCTCAAAAAAAATCTTTGGTGTTTATTCTGAATATATTTTATTTAAAGTTAACCAACTGTGTCATTTATTTTTCCAGTTTGCTTCCATGCTTCTCTTTTCCCAACATGTCGGATGCTGGTTATGCTTGATTTTAGGTCACTCCTTCTCAGCTGATACCGAAAATAATGACAGGGTTTCATTAGGCTCGCTTAAAAGCAAAATGTAGCTGAGAGTTGTAAAAATATCATGAACTGGGAGTCGAACTATTTCATAGAGAAACAAAGAAAAATAATGGTATAAATTAGATTCTTTAAAAAAATGTAAAAGGTACAGAAAATGTATAAAACTGTACTTAAATACAAAAATATAACATTTTCAGCGACAATTAAAGAACAAATTAATTTAAAAAAATGTATTTGTATTTACCTATATTCCAAGATCTCACTATATTTTCTGAAATTGTATAAACCAAACGTATTCTTTTTAATTGGAGTTCTTTATTCTTGCTTCTTTTTATTTATCATCTCAACTGTCAATTATTAATAAATGAGACAATGTGAATTGATAATTTCTCTGGATTTTCCAGAAATTAGCTTGAAAACGCGAGAAAGATGAGTTGCAGGTTAAGAGGAATCAACTCACTCGTTATAAACAAACCAAACCTACTTCAACAGTGCCCTCTTCTTTCTGCAAGTGAAATTACATCTAATAAAAAAATAACACAAAACACACAGAAATATGTCTGTGTTGAATTTAAAACAGACATGTGTAGAACAATTATTTATAGACATATTTCACGAACAACATAACTCAGAAAGAAAAAATACTCACGATATGTCAATAAAAAAGTAAAAACAGGTGCAATCTGCATCTATTACACCATACATATCATCCCAAAAACAAAATGAATCACATCTATAAAGTCCTGCAACGCAACAAAAACTCTCTCGTAAACAGAAACTCGTCAACTTAAAGGTGCTCATAATGTGTTTTTAGCAGCATACAACCAAACAGACTCCATATGTCTAACAGTAAAACTTACCAACACAGAAACTGAAAAACATGCTGTTCCTTCTGCTACGTGAACTTCGATAAGGATCTCTGGGTTTGAGAAGAGTATCAAAAATAAATCTTACTTTCCTAAAGTTTTTGTGCCATAAAGTTCCACAATCTGTGAGTCAAGCTTGTTTGTTAGAAATGTTCAGGCTGTTCCCCACCTCCAGTCTGACCACAGTTTCTCATGATGCTGCTGATTAAAGCTTTAACAGTCGGGGCGAAGAAGACGGTGAATTTTATGGCACAGCGATGCTCTCTATGTAAGACATTTCTGATCACAGCAGCTTTGGCTCCTCATTCAGCTGGAATCTTAAGTGCTTCACAAAGAAAGGATGAGTCAGGGCCTTGGCGGCGGAGATGCGGCGGCCCGGATTAAACAACAAACAGTGCTGCAGGTCAGAAGATTTCACACCATGTTAGTACATTGAAGATAATTGCTAAACAAAGCTTCAGTGTTGATGCTGTTTTGTCTTAGTCATGGGCTGATCTCCAGTAATCATGACTTTATTTTGCTTCTTTTTGGTCAGTTTCACGTGCTGCATGCCAGTAAACATCTTTTCAGAGATGTTGGAACACAATCAGTTTTTGTTCTCCAAAATAGGATTTTTATTACTGCAGAAAGTCCAGTTAAAGAAATAAAAAGCGCAAAAAAAAGCAGTTTTGTTTTTATGTCCTTATAAGACATGTTTCCACTTAAACCACTGTTCTATGATAAACCTGCATTAAATCTAAAGCCTTAAAAATAAACATAGCCTTCAAATTAATGTATTTTTTATTGCAGCTGTAGAGTCAAATTTAATAAATTAGAATATGGGTTCAGACGAGGCTCGTTTGTCAGCTTAAAAGCACCCTTTGAAAATAGCAACCATTAAACAGGTATTCTACAAATTCTTCCTTTAAAAAATATTTTGTATTGGTCTGCTGTAATAATCTAATCTTAAATGTAGTGTTTTTATAGGCTGCAAGCAGAAAATGATAAATGAAAATCATAATTACCAGAAATAAAGGCTTGAAAACACCGGTCTGTGTGGAATTAACCTATATTACATGGTTTCATTTCAGTTACTGAAATTAATTAACTTTTCAATAATATACTAATTTATTGAATATGACTATTATCTCACTCTGAAACATGTAGAAAAATATTATCTCTAATTCAGGGACATTGATCTAGTTAGAAACTATTTCTATGTTAAGAAATAAAATGAGAATGTGCAAAGTAACCATTGCCATACGTACTGGGATGCCTGCTGTTATTTTGTACAACTTCTTTTACCTATAAGACATTACTTAGTCTTCTCCTATAATGTTTTACAATACCAGAGCATACAGAGCCAAAAAATCTCTCTGCATTGTCTAGACTCTTGCTTCCTCTTTTAAACTCTCTTTTTACAACTTGCTTCACACGTTCTTTTTAAGGTTTAGGTTTTTGAACAAGGATGGCAATGGAAAACCACTGCTTTTATGTCACATGATTTTGGCCATATGCTTTGGAATAGAAAAAGGCCCACAGGGTCACAGATCCCCCACCATGCTTAACAGAAGGGCTGAGATGCTTTTTCACATTATAACCCCAACTGAGTGTTTGTTACTGAAAGCTCAGTTTTTGACTCATCTGACCAGTTCAAGTCCCAGTACAGTTTAGCGAACTCCACCATTTATGTTTGTGATGGTAGGACAAAAATGCTTTTCCCCATTTATATAAACTCTTCTGTGGTGGCCATTGAGGAAGACTGACTCTGTGTCTGGTGAATCTTTTCTGTGTTGATTTGGCAATATGTTTTTAGATCTTTATCACTTTCAGTTTACTGGTGGGGTAAACTGGTATTCGCCTTGTATTTTTAAACAGCGTATGCTACCGTACAATTTAAGAAAGTTCCCTCCACATTTGGAAGACAAACAGGCTCACAGCATCACAGATCCTCCACCATACTACACCATATGGTGGCTATGAGATGCTTCCTCACATGTTTATTCTGTATCTTATGCCAAACGCCTTTAAAGTGTTTGTTGCAGAGAAGTTTAAGCATCCCCTCATCTGACCACAGCACAAAGGTCTAGTAAATTCCCTAGATTTTAGCAAAATCCACGTTTATATTTGTGATGTTTGGATAGAAAGTGCCGGCACTGTGAAGACAAATTTAGAAAAAAAAGAGTGCATACTGTCCATAACAAAATCACCTTCTTAAACTGAAAAAATATTGCTATTTACTTGAAAGGTCACTGGTATTTTAGCTGTGGTTTATCAATGTCCCTTTATTGCCTCTATTAAGCCTTTCAGTATGGAGTGGCAATTTATTCTCCATAGAATATAAAGAAAAATGTACTTAATAGCAGCTACTGCCCTCCCTTTAAGTAATGTTTACTTCGGTTAGTGTGACTAGAAAAACATTTTTGCAAATTTGCGGAGTTAAACAGGGAAAAGAAACATAGATGTGCTTACAGAGAGCAGATCGTTCTCATCTTGGCCCAGGTTGGGCAGCAGCTTGGTGCAGGAGCTCCTTGGCCCCAGGCTTTCAGAGTACAAGATCGGGCTTTCTCGAGGCCAGTCCTCCTCACTAGGCAAGCCAATCAACCTGCCAAACAGACGACAGGAGCTGAATAAATACATAGAGCCAGGTTTTTAACTGATCATCACTAATCGTCTCAACAGGTAATAGCCATGTTAATAGAAGATTAATAATTAACCTTATGATTAATTAAGAGCAATATTTCTGCTAATTTTTGGGCAACATGGAGCAATAACACCTGACGACATTTTATACTCACTCAAAAATTTGTTGCAGCTGCTGCACCTCTGTGTAGCCCTTGAACAACGGCCTGCAGAACACAAGAGCAGGGCTGCAGAAAACTGTGCTTCATCGGTGTTTGTGTGAAATGTTACAGTCCTAAATTTAAGATGAAACTCCAGAGTCAGATATTTGTGTTTGTTTTTCCTCACCTCAGGAGGAAAAGCTCAGCAAAGATGCAGCCAGCACTCCACATGTCCACTGAGGACATGTAAACAACGTTCAGCAGCACCTCTGGAGCTCGATACCACAAGGTCATGACCTAAGCAGAAGTGGGAAAAGAATTCGAGACAGAAACATATTCGAACAGGGGTGGAGGAAAAGACAAAAAAAAACAGATTGTTCTAGTGCAGAATATCAGTAAAACGTCTGACTTCTCTAACACTTACACCGGGCGTAAGAGCGACGTTAAAGGTTTGAATCCGTGCCAGTCCAAAGTCTGCAATTTTGATCTCCCCACGATTGCTGACTAGGATGTTCTCCGGCTTTAAGTCTCGATGTAGGATGAGGTTTGTGTGCAAGAAGTCCAGTCCTCGCAGCAGCTGCTGCATCACATCCTGGGACCAACATGGCAGCAATTTAACGAATCTGTCCCAAGAGCGGCAGCGTTCAAGTAAAATCAGATTAGGTGTTCTCACCTTTGCCAAGTCACGGCTCAGACCACAAGCAGGAGCCTTTGACAGGAACGTGGACAGGTCCTGATCAATATATTCCAGCACCAGAGTGAGGTCCAGGCCCAAGCCAACAGATACAGCAGATGCATCTAAGAGCCTGCAGAACAGGTTTGACTGTAGACATTATCGATATAAAGTAAACATGAAAAAATATAAAATGCCTAAACTAGAAACAAAATCCGAGAGTCTGTGAATCAGGTTTATAAAAAGATCACCTAAAATATTCTCAGTTTTCAACCCCACCAAATTTGTAATTTTTAATTTTCAGATCTGACACAAAACAAGAGACAAATCAAGACTCTAGCAATTAGTTTCTAATCTGACATCATTATACATTTATAACTGCAACTGAAAGATCTCTGAACAAATATAGATGAGTCGGAAAATTTCTCTGTGCAACACATACTCTTGTATTTTCACAGATGTATCCCTAATAAAAGCCCTTTGGTCTTATTTGGTTCTCCTTTTCTCCATTAAAATATAGGCTAAGGGTTCGAGATGACTAAAACTCTGCTGTTCGTCTATGAGGCATCGCAGCATGTTACAGGCTTTTTTGAGAAAAGTTGTAAAAATAAGAAAACGAAATAAAAATGGTGCCCAGTTTTGATGGAGCACACATAAATTAAAACTTACTTGACTATGTTCGGATGGTTGAAGTAGCCCACCTTGCGCAGCAGCGCCACCTCCCGGATCATAAAGGGAGGGATTCCAGCCTCCTCAGAGACCCAGCGAAAGTTGAACTTCTTCACCGCCAGGAGGCGCCGTTTCTCCCCAATCTCTCTGGCTTTATACACTTTCCCGAAGGAGCCTTCACCGACCTCCGCCAAAAGCTCGTAATGCAGCGATTCAGGGAACACGTCCATTTTCCCTCTAAATTCAGCAACAGTTTACTCTGAACTATGGAGGAATAATGTTACGTTTAGAGAAGCAACACATGAATATCTCGTGTTTTCTTGCTTTAGCTGCACTCGGAATAAGCTAGCAAGCGTGGTTCTCTAGATAAATATTTTGCAAGGAAACGTGACGGGATTTAATTATCTCCAAGAAAGCAGCAAGAAAACCACTCAACTCAAAGTTATGATGCAGCACAAAATTGTTGATCTTCTATCATGTACACAAATCATTTTTACTTTACCTCGTCTGCTCGCAGCAAAATCACCATCGCCCGCCAGCGGTGGAAAAATGTATTTGCATAATTCTGGCCAGCATAAAAGATTATGAGAAAAAATAAATCACACCCCTTTTAATCGCCAGCTAATCAGAAAGCTTAAAATCTCAATTTTAAGTGTTGCTGCTATGCATGCTGCGTTCAGGGGGAACCAAGGAGTAAAATACGCAGTGTGTGTGTGTGTGTGTAAAAACATAAAACGCAAATATAAATATGAGGATGGAGTGTGTTTTCCAGGAGAGAAAGAACAAGAAAAACTTGTTAGGTAGGAGTTATAACATGTTTGTTATTTGCAATCTTTTATACAAACAATTAAAATTGCTAAGAGCAACAATTAAATCATACAAACATGCATAAATTCAAGACAAAAACCCTTTTTTTGTGAAATTCTGAGTGCCTGACACTCCCTACTACATGCATCAGACTTGAGTCATATTACTGTCCATTCATGAAGCAAACAGTTTAACATGAATTAGTGCAAAATGTGAACATCCCAAAGCAGAGATGGTATATTTCTGTTCAACATGTGTGCATATAAATTAATTCATAAAAGATTTAGCTCTTAGTGTGTCATTGAGCTGTGATGTTGCAGCATATTATTAGTTAATTTAATGAAATGGAAGTAGCTACTCGTCCTTTAGCTTCTTGTTTATATATTTTGTTTTCATTGCCAAGACGAAGGAATCCAGATGGAGATTTCGATTAAGAATGACCGAGCCACAGGTGAGAGCTCCAGCGAGGCCGCCAGCGAAACCACACAAAAACACATCCTGTCCTGCAAACCGCACATGGAAAAACCATAAGGTGTGAAAAATTCAAGAGGAGGGAACACTAATCTTTGTTTTCCGTTTGGTGTAAAGAGGTACAGGACACACCTGTCAGATAGAGGTTCTTCAGTGGAGTCTGAGGTCTTATTGTAGCGTTGAGTTCAGGGCTGAACCGAGAGATGCCGTGGTCCACTCCGTAGATCTCACCTTTGGGGGCTCCGATGTAGTGTGTGTTAGTGATGGGGGTTCCAGCATCGACGTACTCTATCTGTACAACCACAACACACTTCTGAGTACCAAGGACAGCTAACCTGGCTATATATACACATTTTCTTACTTTCTAGGATACTAGTAAAAAAATGTAAATTTTTCCAAAAGTAATAAGTAGTAAAAAACAATCCGAAGGCCTTTACCTTGTCTCTGGTGATCTTTGGAAAAACATCCATCACCACATCCAGGGCAGAGTCGATGAATGCTTGCTTTAGCTCTTTGTAGTCAGCCCCTCTGTTCGTCACCTTGCCGTCCTTCCACTCCTCAAACCACGAGTATTTGGCAAAACTGACCAGGCTCAAGGTAGACTTTCCTAGATATAAAAGACAATGATCAAGAAAGCATTCCAGATGAGGGTATATTCCTCATCGTCTAGTCTCATCTAGTACCTGGTGATCTCTCCTCCCATGATGGATCTTTGGCTGATGGGGAGGCAACAAACAGCAAAGGGATTTTTTTAGAAGCCTCTTCTCTCTCCTCATTCATATATTTCTCCATTCTTTAATGAACAGAGATAAATCTGGTGAATTTACACAAGCTGCTTCCCCATGCTTCCTGCATCTGTAAAGTTTGCATTAAGAATTATTATGTACTGATGATTTGCTGCTAAAATCTTGACCACCTAATGATTGCATTTTGTCAAGATGCACCTTACCATGATGTACTTGGACTTTGATTTTTTTCAGACTATGTTAACAGGAAAAAGTACAGGACGAATGGTATTAAACAACGGATGCAGATTTTCAAAAAAAAACATGAATTAAAACAGAAACAGGCATACAGTTCATCAAAATTGTTCTCAGCATAGATCCAGTAGTTGCTTGCTTTCAGGCCCAGCTCCTCCTTGGTTCCATTCAGACCCACAAAGATGCTCAAGCCTCCTTCACCGTGCTTCACCATACTTAGCTGCTTCTGAATGTCTGCAAGGAGAATAATTATCAATCAATAAATCAATCATTATTTATGGAGCCCTTTACACACCCAGAGTGACCGAAGTGCTGTACAAGTCCATAAATTAAAAGAAAACAAAAGACATAAAGTTAACAGAGCCTTATACAAAAGTATGCATATCTCGAACTGTTTCCCATTTTGTAACATTACAACAACAAAATTCTATGTATTTAATTTGAATTTTTTTATAATGGACCAACACAAAGTAGAATAAAACTGTGAAGTTGTAGGAAATGAAGTTGTAAATGAAGTCCACATATCTATAATTGAATCTCAGAATAAGTCGGTTTGTTAGATAACATTGTTGAAGAAACTGAATCATTAGCACCAAAGAAAGAAACATACAACTCAATAATACAGTCGTGGAACAATTTAAAGCAGAGCTAGTTAAAAAAAATAAAATAAAAATATTCTAGCTTTGTAAAGCTCACAGGTCACTGTTTATTCCATTTTAAAATAAAAAATCTTTTTAAAAATAGAAAGAGTACTGCATACCACCACTGCAAGCATGCATTTGCTGAACTGACAGGCCAGGGTAAGCAATAATCAGAGAAGCAGCCAAGAGGTCCGTAATAATTTTAGAGGCGCTACAGAAATCCACAGCTCAGGTGGGGGAAATCTATTGACAGAACCACTATTACTCATTCACTCCATAAATCTAGCCTTTTTTGGAGAACTGTCAAGAAGAAAGTCGTTGTTGAAAGAATGTCTGTTTGAAACAAGCCATGTAGGAGATAGCAACCACATGGAAGAAGGTGCTTTGGTCAAAAAGAGACCAGATTTAACATTTTTGGCTTATATGCAAAATGCTATGGTTGGTGGAAATCCCTCACTGTTCATCACTATTCCCATAGAGATATATGGTAGTGGCACGTCATGCTGTGGGATGCTTGTTTTTAGGAGGGATGGGGGAGCTGTTCACAGCTGATGGGAAGATGGATAGAGAAAAAGACACTGTTAATGGCTGCAAAAGACTTGGGGCTGGGGCGGAGCTTTACCTTACAGCAGGGGGACACCCCTAAACATTGATCCAGGGCTACAATGGAGCAGTTTAGATCAAAGCAAACATGTCATAGAATGGCCCAGTCAAAGTCCAGGTTTAAATCTAATTGGGACTCTGGGGTTAGACTTAAATAATCTAAGCTGCAACTTTAGCATCCTTGAATATGAATATGTTTTTATCTCCGGCCGCGAATCGTGTTTATCTGCAAAACTGTTCAGGTGATTGTAATAAACAAATTACACAAGAACAGTTTAAATAGTTAAATAAAACAAACATTAAAAGGATTGTGTCCAAATTCCACACTAAATCCTATTTTCAATGACTACCTTTGTTCTCAAATGTATTTAATCCTACCAAAAGCAGAGTTTTGCGAATCAGGTGTGGTCTTCCACATGCAGCCTAATCAGGTGTGCTGGAGGTAGAACACCTCCAACACTTAGGCTGTAGATGCTAATGTTCCATGTGGCTAAGAACTGTCCACAGACTTCAGAGATCATTGCCTTAAACAAACAATGAAAAGGAAACAAACACACAGCAAAGGCCCTGAATGTTCCCAGAGATACAGTCGGAAGCATAGTTCACCATTTTAATGGGAACAGTGGCTATGGCAGCTTATAATATTAGTTATGTTGAGGTATAAATAAACTGTTCTTATTTGATTGGTTCATATTAAAACAGCTGCTAGTTTGTAAATTTGACCAAAAACCTACTTTGCCATAGAGACTGAACTGTTAGTGATTAGTTGCAGGGAATGGAGAAAAAATGAAACCAACTCTCTTTAACATTTTAAGTCACATTTAAGCACTACTTTGTGCTGTCTGACCTGGCATGGCCTGGAGCTCTTTGGGCAGCAGCTTCTCGTAGGTATTGAAGATACCAGCATCAGAAATGACCATAGGGGCATGGACATGTACCTCCTCCTGACCTTTTAAAACACTCACACCTGAAGACAGAAGCAAAAGCTATGGATTCATCTCATCTACAGACTAGCTTAATGAACGCATCAATTCAAGCTCACCATAAGCTTCCTTTGCCTCGTTGAACAAGATACGGTTCACTGGGGCTCGAACCAGAACGGCGCCCCCTGCCTTCTCGATGATGGGAATCATGTGGTAAGCAATCTCACTGCTGCCTCCTTTAGGATACCAGGCTCCGTTTAGGTAGTGGGTGATCAGCAAACTGTGCATGGCAAAGCTGGCATCTTTTGGTTTTTTACCTGAAGATCCAAACAAAACATGTTAGCAGTATGTGTGTGAATAAACATCTCCTAAATGCAGCAGGATGTACCGTAGGTGCCAAAGATGTAGGTAAAGACAGCTCGGAGGTCCTTGTTTTCTGTCAGCTCGTTGACCACATCTGTCAGGCTGCGTGGCGCCATTTTGAAGAAGAAAGACAGATGTTTGACGAGACCAGTGTGGATCAGGAACTTGGCCAAGGGTAAGGGGCAAAGCTTCAGCACAAGAAGGAGCCAGGTGCCAAACTCAGTTTTCTGCAAACAAAAACACGACACACACAGACAGTCACGGGAGAACAGCAAGGACACGTACTTTTATACACTATAGTCACATTTTCATTAGGATCCTATTTTAATTTGGCAAACTAAACACTGTTGCTTTGGTTTAAACAGTTATTGTTTGTTTTCTCAAGAAATGTTTCCCCAAGACTGAAAAGTTGCAGATTTTCTCACCTTACCTTGAACTTCTTCCATTTCAGTTTCTTTAAGAGCATAAATATAACAAAAAATGGTCAGCTCAAATGTTACAAGCTAATCCATTTTTAATTCACAAATAAAATAGCTGTAGTTTATTATCTTCCAGGGATGTCAGCCAGAAATCTGAAGCATAAGATTAGGAGTCATTATCTTCTTAGAAATTATGATTTAACTTTGAAGTGAGCATAAAAGTAGGAGTTCCTTTATCTTTAACCAATAAGCTTAGCACAGATTAAAACTACCCTTGCCAGTAACTCTGACCTTTGATTTTGATGAGCCAGCACCTGAAATTTGAGTAATAGACTTTATCAAAGTGCACTGGAACAAAGGCATTAGTATCTAGAGGGGTCAGACCCTTTTGAAACTAGTTTTATCTAATTCAGATGTCAGATGATTCTACCTTCACCAGCCTCATGTAGTCATCGATAGCCTTCTCCTCCCCGGGGAAGCGTTTCTTGAGCTCTTCATGGAAGCGAGTACTGCCACTGTAGATGGGGTAGGAGCGCCGGTTTTCCACCGGTCCCAGAATGACGTGGTCATATGCATTCTCCAGAGGCTCCCACTGCAGCTGTCCATTGGACATTTGGTCCAGCATGCAGCGAAAAGGCGTGTGGTCCAACAGGTCACCGATGTAGTGGATTCCTGGGATAAGTCAGAGTTAGTCAAATATATACGTTATGTTAAATAATTGTGGGTTTTTACATTTCTGATGAGAGTAAAGCTATGTTTGTTTTCTTTAGCATATTTGAGAGACACACAACTACCATCTTACCAACATCAAACTCAAAGCCCTTCTCTGTGAATGTGTGGCAGCATCCCCCGGCCCGATCGTGCTGCTCCAGAACCAGAACCTTCTTTCCAACTTTAGCTAGCATCACAGCCAGCCCGAGTCCACCGATGCCACTACCAATGATGATTGCATCCAGGTTGTCTGGTACTTTACTGGCAACAAAACCTATAGAAAGACAAAGTATGAAAACATGTGGTTGGTTAAAAAGTGAGGAATAATGATGAACAAGATTATTCCAACATTAAGCCAATGCATGTTTACTGCATGTTAAATTAGAGATTTTATCTAAGACCACAGCATCTACAACCAATGATTTCTGAATGTCAGCTTCACAGAAGCTAACCAAATAATATATCAAAAACTATTATTTTAGACCATTTTTCTGTAAAACTCCCATTCCACAGAGCTGAAACATTTTACTTTGAAATATACATATTCAATAAATTAGAATACGATTTCTGATAAGGCTTGTTTGTTAAATTAAAAGGTACCTCTTGAAAATAACCTTTTAGCAGGTATTACACAACGTTTGATTAGGCCCAGATTTCTGCATTAAAATGTATTTTTATTAGGCTGATGTATTATTCTATTCTTAAACGTCTCTTTTAATTAGCTGCAAGTGAAATCATGATAGTTAACAGAAATGAAGGCTTTAAAACATCAGAGTGAGTGTAAGTACTCTATATAATGTGTTTTACTTACTGGTAGAGATACTGAAACAAATGGACTTTTCAATAACATTCCCATCTATTGAATGTTTCTGTATATTTAGATGAGTACAATAAATGAGCTCATTGCCAGTGCAAACATCCCCTTTGAAATTGGAAGCAGGTGTGCTTAAATTAACACCTTCATTTCCACAGCAATGTGTCCAACTTATTTCGACTTGAATTCTATTTTTAAGAAAATAAACCATTTATTACGCGCACGTCCACAACTTACACGACTTCTTGTTATCGTCAAAAGCCCAAATGCCAGTCTTCATTAATAAACTTACCTTGCTTCAGCACTTTATTTTTCACTTTCTCGTCGTAAACCTTCTTCTTCACTGGTTCTCGACAGTCCTTCGCAAAGGGGTTCGACCCTGAGTTGCCGAAGACATACTTAAGTATAAATATGACCAAAACTATGCAAACAATGAACAAAATTGTAAACATTGCAGCAAACGTATCTTCTCGTCTCAGTTACCAACTCAAGCTGTATTAAATCAGTTCCTTTCCTCGTTAAACGATATCAGAAATTAGGGAGGATAGTAGCCAATCAGAGTATTAGGTTTCGTATACGTCATGTGATTCTAACCAATGAGCGACATGCTTAATATGACGATAAGGTATGTGTTTTAGTACACAGCTGAGGCTAAAATTGACCCGTCTCATTTCTAAGCAGAATAAATTACACCTCCCAGGAAAAAAAACAAATTATTTAGTTTTCTATTACATTGTGAAGTGTTTAAAAATATTCCTACATAAAGTTTAAAATTAGTCGTTTTTCTTTCTTTTTTTTTTCCAAAAAACTGTATTAAACTATCAACTGAAATATCTTTTTGGATTGCTATAGAAAATCCTAATAATAAAATCCCAAAACATATGAAATGCCTGCTCTTTACAGCAAATAAAACACAAACACACACATACATATTATACAAATGTAGTTTAAACAGCTGAACATCCTGGCTTTTTTTAAACAGACTCAAGAAATGTTTATAATAAATCCAGTCACGAATGACAGATTTCTTTAGATCAAGAAGAGAACAAAAATTGTTCTCACCAAAAAAAAAAGGTGAATTGCACACTCTGGGAAGTTCAAGTATCTTCAGAAAAGCGCAGGAGATGGGTAGATGAATTGGGTTCTTGTCTGCTGTAATGTGGGTTTTGCTCCTTCCCTCTATGGTCAAGAAAAAAAACTAAATCCAAAAGAACCAAAGCTATGGATTTGAGATCCCACATACAGTAATCTTAAATTAGTCAGCTGAGACAGGTCAGGCTACTGATTAGGCCTCCTGGACTCTTCCCATTGGAGGTTTTCTAGGTATGTCGCACTGAGAGGAGAGCCTGGAGCATACCCAAAACCAGCTGGAGGAACTATACAGGGCTGTGAAAAGGTTTTTTCCCCTTACAGGTTTCTTCTGTTTACACTTTTTTTCTCTCACCTTAACATTTCAGATCATCGTGAATGCACACTTTAAATTATTCTTTTATTTATCAAGAGAAAAACGCCACCTGAATCAACCTGCCCATATATGAAAAAAGTAATCACCCTCCCTAGTTAAATCAATAATGAATAAACTTTTTTGGAAAGTTGATTACAACCAGACCTGGAGCATCGAGGAATAACTTGAATGGAACCTTTCTGACAACACAAAGTAGATCTCAAAAAGCAAAACATCATGCCCCAATCTAAAGAAATTCCAATGCAGATGAGAATCATTGACATGTATCAGCCTGGAGAGGGTTACGAAGCCAATCTAAGGGCTTAGGACTCCTGCAAACCACCAAGGGAGCCACGGAGAAAACATGGAGGTGTGGGAAACCTTCCTAAGAGTGGCCGGCCTACTACGATTACTGCAAGAAGGCATCAACAACTCATCCAGGGGGTGACAAAACAACCAATAACATCTAAAGCATCACATGCCAAAGTTAAGATTAGTTTCTTTCCTGTTGTTCATGATTCAATAATAAAAAAAAGAGTCAGTCAGTCATTTTCTACCGCTTATTCCATAGTGGGTCATGGGGGAGCTGGTGTCTATCTCCAGAAGTCTATAGGCAGGAGGCAGGGTACACCCTGGACAAGTCGCTAGGCCATCACAGGGCAACACACAAACAACCATCCACACACTCATTCATACACCTAAGGGCAATTTAGAGTGACCAATTAACCTAACAGGCATGTCTTTGGACTGTGGGAGGAAGCCGGAGTACCTGGTGAGAACCCACGCATGCACGCATAAAAAAAAAGAGACTGAGCAAAAATGACATCGATGGGAAGAGTTCAAATGTGAAACCCATGCTTCCAAAAAGAACACAAAGGCCTGTTAGCCATGATTTTTAAAAAATATTCAGTGGACTGATGAGACAAGAAAGGAGCTTACTGGAAGGTATGTGTCCTTTTACATCATGGGTAAAACTAACAATTTCAGAACGAAATATTATACCAGCATTCACACATGGTAGCGGTAGTGCAATGGTCTGGGGCTGGTTTGCTTCTTCAGGATCTGGATGACTTGCCATAACCAATGAAGCTATGAAATCTGGTTTCTACCAGAAAATCCAATAGTGTTGTAGTAGGATGACTTTAAACTGGCAGTTCATGTTCGGAAAGCCTCAAATGTGGGTCAATTAAAATAATTCTGCAAAGCAGAGTGGGTCAGAATTTCTCCACAATGATGTAAAAGAGTCATTGCCAGTTGTTGCCACCAAAGATGACAATAACTTCTTAGATTTAGGAAGTAATTAGTGTTTTCAATATAGACCGGTTGGTTGGGATAACTGTTTCCCTCAATAAATGAAATGATCATTGGAAAACTGCATTTTGTATACATTTAGGTTACCCTTTCTGATATTAACCATTTGCTTGAAAAGATAAAACATGACAAAAATTTAAAAGCAGAAGAAATCTGCAAGGAGGGAAATAGTTTTTTTGTATAGCACTGTGTATCCTGTCTGGTCTAGGAACGCCTGAGATCCTTCAGAAAGAGTTCGTGTTACTGGGAAGACGAATGTTTCCTTCCTGAAACTGTTACCTCTGGGACACGACCTTGGATAAAGAAAGAAGGGATACTGGAAAACAAATGGCAGGCAAACAATGACAGGTATGGATTAAACTGAATATAAGCCTATGTGTTTAAAGAATAGGATAAAAATTAACAATTAGCTGAAGCTCCAAATACATTTTATTTAAGGTTTTACACGTGTACAGAAGCCAAACTGCCAATCACATGTGTGTTTAAAATTAGGGGAACATGTCATCTGTGTTTAATAAAAGGTAAATAATGAAGGTAAATAATTCAGTTTATTTCTACACCCCCAATTCACAACACGTCATCTCAAGGCACTTTACAAAGTCAATTCAATCGAACCATACAGATTCCAAGTTAAATACATTCATTCCTGTTGATCCGATTAAACAATGCAGTCAAATTCATTATTCAAGTTGATTAAAAGGTTTTCTAAGAAAACAGGAGCAATTTGAATAAATCGCAGGCAAACTGATAAAAAATAATTTTGCAGATCTGTCCCTTTAGTGACAATGAAATTAGTGATTATTTTTTACTTCTTTGCAAACAAAACCAACATGTATACACAAAAATTTCAATATAGGCATTTCCTCACTCGTAAGTATCCAACCTGCACCAGACTGTGGACTCCATCATCCACTATAAATCCTCACCAGATTTGCCAAAAGCTGTGTAATCAAACTGAAGAATATGTTGAAATACAGTAAATAAGAGCAGCTACTCGTCTTTCAGCTTGTTGTTCACATATTTTGTTCTCTTTGCCAAGGCGATGGTGTCCAGATGCAGGTTGCGGTTGAGAATAACCGAGCCACAGGTGAGAGCTCCGGCGAGCCCGCCAGCTAAACCGCACAAAAACATGTCCTGACCTGCAAATGGCACATTTAAAAACCATTAGCTGAGGGAACACTAATCTTTATTTTCCGTTTGGTGTAAAGAGGTACAGGACACACCTGTCAGATAGAGGTTCTTCAGTGGAGTCTGAGGTCTTATTGTAGCGTTGAGTTCAGGGCTGAACCGAGAGATGCCGTGGTCCACTCCGTAGATCTCACCTTTGGGGGCTCCGATGTAGTGTGTGTTAGTGATGGGGGTTCCAGCATCGACGTACTCCATCTGTACAACCACAACACACTTCTGAGTACCAAGGACAGCTAACCTGGCTATATATACACACACACATTTTAACTCTCTAGGATACTAGTGAAAAAATTAAATCCAGATGAAAATACTTTAAAAAACAAAACAAAAAAAAAGGTAGCCATTATAATACTAAAAGTACAAAAAAAATGCAGCATATTCAGGGAAACGAATCCCCTTGAAAGCAACCAAAACTACCTAGAATTATCCAGACTAGTCACCAAGATAATCATTTTTTTTAATTGTCTTTTAGATATCTGTTTTTAGTTAATGTATGAATCAAGCATAGAAGTTTAAGCATCTTGGCGTCTTATTTACAAGTGATGATAGGATGGAGCCGGTGACTTATAGATGGATCGGGGCCTGTCTGCAGTCTGTCGTGATCAGTGATGGGAATAACAGCGTTAAAATAAACAACGTTACTTTAATCAAACAAATTACTTCTTCCATTGTTACAACACTGTTACTAACGGTTATTAAATGGTGTGTTATAAACTAACTATCTAATTGAAGCTCTTGTCATCTGTTGTGGCTCTCAGCCACAGGAACTAAACTTTTTTCTTTGGTAAAAGGGAGGAGCAAGGGGCGAGACAATCGCATAAGTGATGATGATTGGCTAAGGTAGAGTGAGCCTTCATCGTTAGCCAATCAGAGGCAGAGTTCATTTTACAAACAAACCACAAATGCACAAAGCAACCATGCTCAGGCACACTAGCAGATGTAAGCTGAAACAATGGCGGGTCTGGAGGGAAAGAGTGCGTTTTCAAAGTGGAAGTACAGACACTACTTTATTCTCCTTGAGGTAAAAAGGCAAGAACATACATGTGAAGTAAATATTAAAAGTAGTAGGCTATTGTCTATGTAATTCCACTTTATGCAACTGGCTTGTGAAACCTTAGAAAAAAATCTAAATTCGTAGACACATTTAAACTTAAAAAAAGTAACAATAGTTATGTTCCCTGTTAACTAGTTACTTTTCTAGTGGAATAACTAGTAAAGTAACTAGTAACTATAACCAATTACTTTTTCAAAGCAACATGCCTCACACTGGTCGTGATGAATAGGAAGCTTAGCCAAAAAATGAAGCACTTGTTTTACTGGTCCATCTATGTTCTGACCTTCATGTATGGTCATGATGCGGATGTGGATTGAAAGAACAATATCCCTCATAGAAGTGGCCGAATGTGCCTCCTCTGTAGGGTGGCAGGGCTCAGCCTTTGAGACAGGATGAGGATTTCTGTCATCCATGGGGATCTTGGAGTAAGCTTGCTGCTCCTCCCCTTCAAAAAAAGTCAGCTGATCTGGTTTGCCTCCTTGATGCCTCCATTTACAGGTTTTCCAGGCAAGTCCACCTGGGAGGAAAACTTGGAACAGACCCAGAACTAGCTGACGGGAGTTTAGGTGGGTTTTGACTGCTCCCTTCCTTCCACAGAAAGCTTTAAGATGGTAAAAACGTCTCCTTAAAACTTCCCTGGATTGCAAAAAAAGGGTCACGTTCGGGACATATCTGTAAGGCTTAAATTATTTAAAATAGGCCTTAGTCACAAGTTTCCTGGAGGGTTTATGATTCAGTTCCACAGAGTAAACGCTGCAAGAAAATCACAAGTTAGGGCTGGTTGTGTTCACAACTGAAACCGTGTGCTTTACTTGCGCTTAGAAAGAAATAGTTGGTACCTTTCTGTGGACTTTATAGTGAATTCAAATAAATTATAAAACATACACTCTGTGACAGTCATTGTTTACGACTTTATTGCTAAAAATCAAGGATTTTTTATGCTTGTGTCGAAGGCTTTTCTCCCACACGCTCTGCAGCTGAAAAATATGGCGGACGGATTACCTGCTCAATATGAACTCGCATATTAAGAACCACATAGTTGAAACAAGTATGAGAAATGGCAAGGGTAAATGGAAGTTCAAGCAAAATAACCTCCTCAGAATAAAAAAAGGTAACAAGCTTTCCAGGTTCGAAAGTCAAAATGTGCCTTAAATTGTCAGATGATTAAATAAATAGATAGAAAAATAGTAGGTGGGTGGGCGGACGGATGGATGGCAGACTAACAGACTGAAGTAAAGAAGGAAATTTACCTTTTTCTAATTATTGATTTAAAGCTATAATTATCAGCTGATGGTGGTCAGAGGGCCTGGTGGCGCCAACTGTATGGCAGCTACACTTCTGTCAGTCTGCCTCATGGCAGCTGTGGCTACAATGCAACCTATCGCTGTCAGTGTGTGAATGACTAATGGTGGTGTAAAGGACTTTGGGGTCATCTGACTTGATAATGAGCTATATAAGTGTAGGCCATTTATCATGGTGCATGTGAACTCACCAGACAGAGAAAACAAGCCTTTACCTTGTCTCTGCTGATCTTTGGAAAAACATCCATCACCACATCCAGGGCGGAGTCGATGAATGCTTGCTTTAGCTCTTTGTAGTCGGCCCCTCTGTTCGTCACCTTGCCGTCCTTCCACTCCTCAAACCACGAGTATTTGGCAAAACTGACCAGGGTCAAAGTAGACTTTCCTAGATATAAAAACAATGATCAAGAAAGCATTCCAGATGAGGGTATATTCCTCATCGTCTAGTCTCATCTAGTACCTGGTGATCTCTCCTCCCATGATGGATCTTTGGCTGATGGGGAGGCAACAAACAGCAAAGGGATTTTTTTAGAAGCCTCTTCTCTCTCCTCATTCATATATTTCTCCACCCTTTAATGAACAGAGATTAATCTGGTGAATTTACACTAAACATTCAGCCCGAACAGCTTGAATCTGTAACATTTGCATTAATAACAACCTTGGAAACATTTGACTTGAGGTTTTGAACAAGCAAAGACCACACGGTATCTTCCACTGACACTAGAACAACCAGGAAGTACATTAGACCCCCTAACAGTTTTCAACTAACTCCCAGATGCTTATACCTCAAGACCTTTCCTAAAACAACTCCTTTTAAAAATCCCTTTAGATACTTACAGGATATTTATAACATCAAATATCAGAGTTAGGACTACATACAGTATATATATACCCCATAGAAACAATATAAAACGCTGCATGCTCAGCTGGCAGTGAGCTTGATAGCACAAGAAAACATGGTTTAATAGATATTTATTTAAAAAAATACAATATAGGTCTTCCTGTATTAACAGGCTTAGTTATACTTACTTGCTGACAGAGCAACAAACAAGTTTATAGAATAGCTCTATGGCCTTGGCATATTGCAGCAGGATGTAAACTACAGGCTACAGTCATATTGATGCAGAATCAGGAATAATGAGCAACAATGAAAGACTAAATGTGGAAGCTTTGACCTCGTTTTAGGACATGAAGGCACAGGATTTTGGACTAGGGAGAATTACGTTGGTTTGCATGAAGGAATCCAAAGCCAACAACTTCAGGCATTAATATTATTTAAAAACAAGGCTGAAAACGACCCTAAAAACACGATGGAAAAATTTTCCAGCGGGGAACAGATGACAACGGCCTGTTTGCTGGCATCAGTACTGCACCAAATGCAATGACTCTCTACTGCAACCCGATAAATTGCATCTATGAGCTCCACAGACAATCTCACACAGAGTATGTCATCACATAAAGTCCTACAAAAGCAAAAAGCAAATAAAGGAGTAAGAACTTTGGAGCAAAATGGCAAGAGCACAAGACGTAAACCTGTAAATGTATTACATGGACAGCTGTGTGTTGCATGCTGTGCCTGCTCTTCATACTTCCAACTCTGTATTGGGTAGGGGAAATTAGGTACTGAATATTTTGTGGGAGTGTGTTTTAGCATTTATAAAAACATTTTGTCAACAATTACAAAGCTGTCTAAAAGTCACAATTTGTCAGTTTCATTTGTTCATAGTTTATATTTTTTTGACTTCACCTAAATCAATAAAACATGAGAGTTACCTATAGCTACTGTATATTTAAAAATATTGAGCCTAAAAAAGCTATTTTATAGTTAAATTAACACACAAAAAATATATTTTGTGATCAACTATCATTTTATTTACAATGTATAAAACTGTTGATTTTTAGCTGTTTGAATGTAATTTTCTGCGATTGTTAAGGCACTTCCGACATGGACGCAAAATGTCTCTCTCTGGTGGCTGTAGGGGATATTGGACTCCTGGCTGCTCTTGTGATAAACAAGTAAAGATATGCTAGATTCAAGAAAAATCTTATAGGAATTAAAAGAGAAAACATACAGTTCATCAAAATTGTTCTCAGCAAAGATCCAGTAGTTGTTTGCTTTCAGGCCCAGCTCCTCCTTGGTTCCATTCAGACCCACAAAGATGCTCAAGCCTCCTTCACTGTGCTTCACCATACTTAGCTGCTTCTGGATATCTGCAAGGCATCAGAATAACAGCAAGCTGCCAAAAAAACGTTTGGCATCAGCAGCACAGAAATGCATTCAGGCCAGTGTGAATGTTGTCTGACCTGGCATGGCCTGGAGCTCTTTGGGCAGCAGCTTCTCGTAGGTATTGAAGATACCAGCATCAGAAATGACCATAGGGGCATGGACATGTACCTCCTCCTGACCTTTTAAAACACTCACACCTGAAGACAGAAGAAGCAAAAGCTATGGATTCATCTCATCTACAAATCAGCTTAATGAACTCATGAAGTCAAGCTCACCATAAGCTTCCTTTGCCTCGTTGAACAAGATACGGTTCACTGGGGCTCGAACCAGAACGGCGCCCCCTGCCTTCTCGATGATGGGAATCATGTGGTAAGCAATCTCACTGCTGCCTCCTTTAGGATACCAGGCTCCGTTTAGGTAGTGAGTGACCAGCAAACTGTGCATGGCAAAGCTGGCATCTTTTGGTATGTTGCCTGCAGATCACATATGAAACCACAAACACTGAGCAGCCTGCTGTAAGTCAGGACTCAAATCAAATTCTAAATCCGATTAGAGGTAAAAAGCAACATCAATAAAACTCCAAAATCGCAGATTTTACATTAAAAACATTAAAGTGGGTATCATATAATAGTAAATATTTTTTTAAGAGCAAATTTCTTCAGCCAGAGCCTTCTGTGTTGGAGAAAATGTGGAAGAATCAATGTCAACCACTGTCATGTGTTCTGGATATGTCTGAAACTAAAACCTGTTTTAGTCTTTTGGCGTACATATCTACAGTTTCAGATCTAGAGACGGACATGTTTGCCCATTTTTTTGTTGCAAAATAGCTCAAGTTCAGTCAGATAGGATGTAAAGAGCAATTTTTGAGTCCTACCACAGACTTTCAATTGAATTTGGATCTGGAGTTAGTAGGGTTGAAGCCATGCTATACTGTTTCCATTATGTCCAACGTGTTGTTATTGTTTTATAACCTAATCTTCCTTTAAGCCTTTCACAACATTCCTTCTACCGGTTTTTATGTACTATACAGAGACAATTAGGAGACCAAGTCAACAGCATCTTGTGTGATGTTCACTGTTTGACCAAAAAAGAAAATTAAACTATCACGAGGCGTACCGTAGGTGCCAAAGATGTAGGTAAAGACAGCTCGGAGGTCCTTGTTTTCTGTCAGCTCGTTGACCACATCTGTCAGGCTGCGTGGTGCCATTTTGAAGAAAAAAGACAGATGTTTGACGAGCCCAGTGTGGATCAGAAACTTGGCCAAGGGTAAGGGGCAGAGCTTCAGCAGAGCCAGGAACCAGACACCCCGCCCAGTTTTCTGCAGACAAAACACAGCACACACAGATGGTAACAGTAGACCAGCAAGGACATTTGAGTTAAAACAACTGTTCCATTTACATGATAATCCAACATTTCTTGGCACCCTAATCACCGCTGCTTTGGTTTCAGATGTACATCTGAGGTGTTTCAAGGAGGTTTCAACAGCTGTCCATCCTAACATGTGTATACAACTAAATACAAACATTACTCATCATCATTAGGAGGTTCAAGAAGCAAAGCCGCAGGATTTGCGATCTTTGTCTCTCTGCTTTGTTTTCATTTCAGCCAAGCAGTGTTCAAGCAGACAGAACTAAAAAAGGATTAAATGCCAGTATTCACAAGCCTATTAGCTTACAAGCTAATCCATTTTTATTTGCAAAAATTTCACAAAAGTTCACCATGTTCTTGAGATGTCAGCTATAAAACTTAAGCATTATTTCAGTGTTCTAAATACAACAGTATAGCAGGCATTTGTGGCCCCCTTTATCAGATATACATGAGTCTCAAATGTCACTTGCTATGCAGGGAACACAGCAAACATGTTGAAGAAGGTCCCCAAAAAACATAACACTATGCATCAACCCACAGTAAAACATGATGGAGGCAGCATCATGCTGTGGGAATGTTTTTATTGGATAGATGGAACTAAATACGGGGAAATTCTAAGATGAAAACCTCAAAGATGCTGCAAAAGACCTGTGACCATGCAGAGATTCACCTAGCAGCAGATAAAGAACCCAAATCATTCAGATAGACCGACACAAAGTAGTGAAGAATAGTGAAGGTGAAGTAAAAAGATCCATCGTTTTCAAAGGTTTTACAAATAGAAATTGTGTGTTGTCTGCATGCATTCAGACCCCTTGACTCAATACTTTGAAAAATCACATTTTGCTGCCATTGCAGCTGCAAGTCTTCCAATGTGTTTCCCTACCAGCTTTGCACAACCAGATACTGAAATATATATATTTTTAAATAGCCCGAGGTCACTCAGGCTGGACGGACAGCATCAATATTCAAGTCCAGCCACATATACTCTAATGGATTTAGGGTCTATTCTTTGACTTGGCCATTGTAATACATGAATATGCTTTGATCTAAGTCATTGTACCTCTTGAGTCCTGCTAATGACTTAAATAAATCATGTGTGTTAAAGCAGAGAATATGCAGAGATATTTCTAAAAGTTGCAGGAGACCATTGAAGTTTATCGTTGTAACATGGAAAAATGTGAAAAATAGAGCTCAGACACTGGATGGTTGTATAATGTCCGTCTAATCCAAGAAATACATGATGTCGCAGGATCGACCTGGAAGGGGTGAATGACAAAGTGAACCATATGGAGGTGGGTTCATGAGTGTTTAAGTTGTTGTTATGCGTATGTAGAACATTGATCCTACAAGGGCTTTGAACAGATGGCAGTCAAAATCCAAATAAGTAAGACTCTTTTGAAAATGGTTAATGCTATTATCAGTTTAATATATCTTGTCACGGGACTCTACCTTCACCAGCTTCATGTACTCATCGATGGCCTTCTCCTCTCCAGGGAAGCGCTTCTTCAGCTCTTCACAGAAGCGAGTGCTGCCGCTGTAGATGGGGTAGGAGCGCCGGTTTTCAGGAGGTCCCAACACAACGTGGTCAAATGGGTTCTCCAGCTTCTCCCACTGCAGTTGTCCATTGGTCAACTGGTCCAGCATGCAGCGAAAAGGCTTGTGTTCCAACAGTTCACCGATGTAGTGGATACCTGCAATACGTAACGGTGTTATCACAGAAATTCCTTCAACAAAATAATTTTGATCACTTATAACTTTCACATGAACAAATTTATGGTGCTTTTTAAATTAATTTTCTTGCATATTTGAAAGACGTGACAATCATCTCACCAACATCAAACTCAAAGCCCTTCTCTGTGAACGTGTGGCAGCATCCCCCAGCCCGATCATGCTGCTCTAGAACCAGAACCTTCTTTCCAACTTTAGCTAGCAGCACAGCCAGGCCAAGTCCACCAACACCACTGCCAATGACAACTGCATCAAGGTTGTCTGGTACTTTACTGGCCAAGAAACCTATCAGGGGGAAAAAGGGTGTGATTAGGCAATATAACTGTGGTTAAAAAATATATCCAAAGCAAACAAACATGTTTGTTTAATTAGATTTAATTTAAAACCACTTCATATGATAAAAATTTTAGAAATGAAAATGGAATTGGTCAAAATGAGAATGGGCAGCTAAGACCTCAAAGAAAACTGGAAATCAGTACTGGCCAGGAAAAGCCTGATCGGTGCATCTCCAGCGAAAATGATCAGTTTTTGAAGTTACAGTCTTTGATTTTGTAGAACCTTTTGGTAACATTAACTCCCATCTCACAGCTTTGATGTTTTACCTAAAATAAATGTGTTTAAACGAGCCCAAAAAAAACGGGGCAAATTATATTTAAATGATCTAGAAGTCAAAATAACATTACACGATCTGAACACTACCAGTTTAAATTTGGTAATCCTGCACATCTTGCTTTGCGACCGTAAACTTTACATCAATGTCTTAAAATAAGCTATGAGATTTAAACTGTTTTGACGAAACAAACCAAACTATATTCGTGACTTTACAGCTAGCATGAGTTTCTATTGTTTTGAATGCAAACATTTCTACATAAACTCACCTTGCTTAAGGACTTTATTCTTCTCTTTCTTGTCGTAAACTTTCTTTTTCAGCGGCTCACGACAGTCCTTCTCGAAAGGGTTCGGACCTGAGCTGCCGAAGACATATTTAAGTATAAAAATGACCCAAATTATGCAAGCAAAGGTTAAAATTGTCAACATCACGACAGTCTTTCTTTGGAATGGCCTGTCGACTGGCGCAACAACTCTGAGTTCACTTCCTTGTTAGTTATATAAGACCACTCACATTACTGACAGTAGACGACAGTAACCAATCACAGATTCGATTTCTTACACGTAATACAATGGCGTCCAATGAACGACGGGCATGATGTGGAAGTTGTGTTCATGTTATACTGATTGGCTGAAGCTAAAATTGACCTTTATAACATTAAAATCTAGACACAGATCATACATTTAAACAAATTATTAAGTTCTGCAAAAGATTCTAAAGTGATTTAATTTAATTTTGCCATATACTCACTAAATACTGAGAAAAAACAAAATTTGACAAATTTGTATTTGTAAAACAAATATCTGTACAAGTCTGACTTGTGCAGATGTTAATGAGCTGTTTCGTGTGACTGATTGGCTGTCAGTCCAAACAAAGAAAAATATTATAAAGCCCTTTCAAGACAGTTTTGCTAACGTGGAGTGGTATAAAATATGCAATACTAAAGGAATTATTTTAATTACTTCAGAAATTCATTGTAAAAAGTGAAACTGATATATTTCAAGTGTTAGAGTAATTAACAGAATTATGGCCAACAACTAATATGACCAAAACACATTTTTTCAAAAAACAAGGGTATTACATAAGACCAATAAATAAAGGATATTAATACAGATATGTTGACCTACTGAAAAGTATGTCGATCTATTGTACCGTATATACAGTATATACAGTCAGTAACTGGTCGTGGCTCCTTTTACATGAATGTCTGCATCAGTGCTGCTGAGGTGCTCGTGGTGCTTTAATCACGGCCTTCAGCTCATTTGCATGGTTGGGTTGCATGGTGTCTTTCATCTGCCTTTTGACAAAACTCCATATTTTCTTGGTGGAATGTAGGTCAGGTCGGTTTGCTGGCCAATCAAGCAGTGGTATGTTGGTCATAAAGCAGGTATTTAAACTTTCCCCTCTCTCTGGTCCCATTTCCTGTCTGCCTACTTTGAGAAAAACATTGGAAAAAATAAAGGCCACCAGTGCTGCGAAAAAAAAAAAAAAAAAAAAAATATATATATATATATATATATATATATATATATATATATTTTAAAACACTGTGGACCAACATCAGCATATGACATGGCTCCCCAAATCATCACTGGCTGTGGAAACTTCACACTGGACCTCCTACAGGCTCTGGGACCTCGTTTGTGCACCTTTTTCCATACAGAACATAAACAGTTTGAATAGATTACCCCTTATGTAATGAATTTAAATGGCTTTCATTTATCAATTTATTGAAATAAACATTTAAACGATAATCTAATTTTCTGAGATGCATCTATGTGTGCATGCTTCACACACCTTTCTGGTTTGAATGTATCTTCAGGAAAACAGCTCCACATACAGGGGTTGGACAATGAAACTGAAACACCTGGTTTTAGACCACAATAATTTATCAGTATGGTGTAGGGCCTCCTTTTGCGGCCAAAACAGCATCAATTTGTCTTGGGAATGACATATACAAGTCCTGCACAGTGGTCAGAGGGATTTTAAGCCATTCTTCTTGCAGGATAGTGGCCAGGTCACTACGTGATACTGGTGGAGGAAAACGTTCCCTGACTCGCTCCTCCAAAACACCCCAAAGTGGCTCAATAATATTTAGATCTGGTGACTGTGCAGGCCATGGGAGATGTTCAACTTCACTTTCATGTTCATCAAACCAATCTTTCACCAGTCTTGCTGTGTGTATTGGTGCATTGTCATCCTGATACACGGCAGCGCCTTCAGGATACAATGTTTGAACCATTGGATGCACATGGTCCTCAAGAATGGTTTCGGTAGTCCTTGGCAGTGACGCGCCCATCTAGCACAAGTATTGGGCCAAGGAAATGCCCAAACCATCACTGATCCACCCCCTGCTTCACTCTGGACATGCAACAGTCTGGGTGGTACGCTTCTTTGGGGCTTCTCCACACCGTAACTCTCCCAGATGTGGGGAAAACAGTAAGGTGGACACATCAGAGAACAATACATGTTTCACATTGTCCACAGCCCAAGATCTGCGCTCCTTGCACCATTGAAACCGACGTTTGGCATTGGCATGAGTGACCAAAGGTTTGGCTATAGCAGCCCGGCCGTGTATATTGACCCTGTGGAGCTCCCGACGGACAGTTCTGGTGGAAACAGGAGAGTTGAGGTGCACATTTAATTCTGCCGTGATTTGGGCAGCCGTGGTTTTATGTTTTTGGATACAATCCGGGTTAGCACCCGAACATCCCTTTCAGACAGCTTCCTCTTGCGTCCACAGTTAATCCTGTTGGATGTGGTTCGTCCTTCTTGGTGGTATGCTGATATTACCCTGGATACCGTGGCTCTTGATACATCACAAAGACTTGCTGTCTTGGTCACAGATGCGCCAGCAAGATGCGCACCAACAATTTGTCCTCTTTTGAACTCTGGTATGTCATCCATAATGTTGTGTGCATTTCAATATTTTGAGCAAAACTGTGCTCTTACCCTGCTAATTGAACCTTCACACTCTGCTCTTACTGGTGCAATGTGCAATCAATGAAGACTGGCTACCAGGCTGGTCCAATTTAGCCATGAAATCTCCCACACTAAAATGACAGGTGTTTCAGTTTCATTGTCCAACCCCTGTACATGGCTAGCACAGTCTTTAAAGCAGTTTGAGCCATGTTTGGTGTTTTTATGAGAATCGCCAGTTACAGAAAAATACCATGTTTGAGGTCCTTTTTAGAACGATCAAATTGTGGAAAATCATGTTTTAGACCAATATTTAATGATTTATGGTTCTCGACGTCATATTTTCATTAACTTTCTGCAGTTTTGCATTTTTTCTGCACTCAGATATAAAGAAATCATTAATTCATTCATCTTCTATACCGCTTATTCCATAGTGGGTCATGGGGGGCTGGTGCCTATCTCGAGCAGTCTACGGGCAAGAGGCAGGGTACACCCTGGACAGGTCGCCAATCTATCGCAGGGCAACACGGAGACATACAGGAAAGACAACCATGCACACACTCATTCACATCTAAGGGCAATTTTAGGGACCAATTAACCCCATAGTCATGTTTTTGGACTGTGGGAGGAAGCCAGAGTACCCGGTGAGAACCCATGCATGCACGAGGAGAACATGCAAACTCCATGCAGAAAGACCCCCAGGGAGTCAAACCCAGGACCTTCTTGCTGCAAGGCAACAGTGCCACGGTGGCACTACAAACTGCGCCACCATGTAGCCCATCTAAAGAAATCGATGTGCTGTTAATCACATTTAATTCTGTTTAGGTTTTTATTGCTTACTCAGTTTGTTCAACTGTGAAACAGGATATTTCGTCAACTTTTTTGTATTTCCTAAGGAAGAGAATTAAACCTCATCCAGCAGCAGTGAAATTGCAGTAATCTGGCCACATGCTGGTTACTCATAGTTATAAAAAAAGCTACATTTGTGTATGAAAACATATTCACCTTTCATGCAAATAAATACATTTGAAGCTTCTGAAAAAGAAAATAACTCTAAATCTGAAAACTTATTTTTGCAAGATGTATGATTTTGAAATATAAATATACAGCCTGTTCGATAAGTTTTGCAACAAACTCGCATAAACTTCTAGAAGTCATTTATTTTCTGCTCCAAAACAAAAAAAACCTCGCCGGCATCTTCACATTCATTTCCTGCACCACATCACAGCAAAATCAACTTTTTAGACGTTTTTTTTTTTGTAAACAAAACCAAGTTTTACATAAGAAACATTTTATTAGAGGCATTTCCCCAGTCATCAACCCTGCTCTACTACAAATTGTGACTCCATCATTCCATTGCTCCATCATATAAAACCTCGCCCAGTTTGACAGAAGCCAAGTAGTCGATATGCAGGATATGTTGAAATATTTCATGCTGTGTAGTAATATTAGTGTGTTGTCTTGTCCTTATCATGAAGTTAACTGGCACAATTATCAGTCCAGCCAGGAAAATCCAGCTCAATAATTTAAGTCTTTATTGAAGTAATACATCTCAACTTAATTCTTGGACTTTCCCATGATGTTATTTGCATTCCAGGCTGGAAAAGTACTTTAGACTTCTCTTCTTGCTTTGAAACCTCACAGATGTTTAGGAAAATCTGTGGGACCACAAGGGGGAACAGTTTTCAACTGGGGAGACATTTAAATTAAAAGACACCATTACAAATCTGATCCCTGGTGATAAGCATGCAGCACAACCACCCCATCAGAATGCCTTCAGCCCCTTTGTAGCGGTCCAGCCTGATCAATATGGATTGATTTGTCTCCAAGTGAGCAGACCCATGATCAGTCTCCATTTCTGGGTTTCTTTTATTAGTACAGTGAGCTCAAGAGGGATGGTCACGAAAAGTTGATATGAATGAGTGGAGCTCCAGAAGATGAAAGCCAGCTCTGGGTTTAATTCAAGCAGTGCTGAGCAACCTTAATGGCTGCCGGGAAACATTAAAAACAAAAATGGGTCAAGGACGACAGCAAAGATCTAACCAGAAGCCCTTATCTTAAGTTTGTTTTTGGTATTTATTAACCACCTCTTTTTGAGCCTCCTTTTTAAAATCTCTTTCACCCATTTTGTTTTTTTATTTCTAAAACTTAAGAATGAGTTTTATTTTAGTTCCAAAAACCACATCCAATATTTGAGGATAAAACCAAACAGTAGATTCTACTCTGCATGTGTTAGGCCATTAACTGCAGTTATGTCTGACATATATGTACAAGTACTGTAGGTTTCATAGATAGTAGTAGCCAGTAACCCGTGAAATCAGGGTGTGTGTGTGTGTGTGTGTGTGTTTTGGTACAATTTAAGACCGCTTTCAGAGGAAATACAGTTGTTTGCAATGATAAACTACAATGGCTTAAGGTCCATGTGGTTGAGGGAGGGGGAAGATCTAAGGGGCTCTCCCAGCCCCCGTATACCTGGCAGCAGTAGTGCAGGTCAAAGTTCAAAAGGTCAGAAAGTAAAAATGGGCGGTGTGTTTTCTTTTCTGAAAGCATGAAGTCATCAGTCAATGGTGCGGTCTTCAGGCCCGTTGGTGACGCGTGCTTATGGTGTAAAAAGGATGTCACTGCAGAACCAATCCAACCTGGCAAAGAAACAGTGGAGCCGTTAGCCGAAAACTGCTCAAAGGAATTTCAGACAGAGTTAGGTAATATATGAATGACCAGAAACTTTTACATGATGACATTTCAAAATTTGCCCAATAAAAAAATATAACTGGCAAAGGGACAAAAGAAGTGGAAAATCCTTCTGGAGAAATGACTCACAACAAAAATGTAATCTTAAATTATATTCTCTGGTACATTAGAGCAGTATATAAAAACATTTTAGTTTGTGATATTTAAAAGCCAATATTTAAATTCGATGGGTATATTGTCATAAGACTGTCAAATGAACCAGTAGTCAAACTGATATTTTGGGTTTTTTCCAAACTGCTTTTTGATCAATGTCAGTGAGAAGGAACTGGGAGAACAGTGGAGATGCACCCAGAACTGCGATACTTCTTTAATTTCAAATTTCTACTGTTCTCCAAGACATAAAGTTATATTTACATTACTTTGACTTTCTCTTTTTTCCAAGCAAAACTGTTTCATGAAATCTTTTAAAAAACCAATGCCCTAATCAGGATGTTTTAGTCTGAGTATATTCAGAACATGCATCAGTCCCAGTCCCACACCGATAAAAGCAATGCCCATACAAATACATCTATAATGACAATATCATCAAAAAGGGTATTTATTTCAGTGATTCAATTAAAAAACTCAGCTCATTTTATTTCAGTTCATTTTGATGACTACAGCTTACAGCTAATGATGGAAAACCAACATTCAGTTTCTCAGAAAATTTAAACACTAAAAACTCTCCTCATACCAGATCACACACAGACATATCATCTCATAGATGAATGTGGCAAAAGAATCAAACTTATTGCTAATGTGCTCATCTTTTATGTTTAATCCGTAAGAACGAAACTTATTTGACAAATACTGGAAAACGTCATATTCTTTTTATCCTTCCTATTAATACCTTGAGTTATAGTTAAATAAGAAAGGTAACTTATAACCATTTAGCATCCAGGTGATCTGCTCCTCCAAATGTTGCTATTTTATAAAAGATACCAGCTTAATTTGGGAAAACGAGACTTGTATAGCCTCCAATTTTTAGTTCAGTGGAGTGATGATTTCTGCCTCACAATGAAAAGCAGCAAAATTGACTATACCGATGAGAGTTTCTGAGATTTTATATTAAAGTGCTCAGAGGGGTGACAAAAAGGTTGAAATCCAGTCATATTAAGAAGCTGGCTCTTATCCCTCAATAAGAAATACTGGAATGAAGAGACAGACCAAAAAAAAAAAAAAAGCTCGACAGTAAAAGACTGAGCCCTTTCTTAAAAGAACAAACACATTTTTTACTTTTACTACTTTCAGAGTCTTTCAGTTAATTTTTGAGCAAATACTATAAAAACAATCCTGGAAAATTTTACCTTTTCTGCTCCCATGCTGGGACACTTCCAATTGTACAGATAATACTGTAGATTCCCATCCCCAATGCCAAACTTAAGCTTCTCCAAGAAAGTCTTGTTTTCCATTAGATCCAGTGCATTAAAGACATCGAAGCCTTTCTGTAAAAGGCACAAAAAACAGAATGAGTTTGCCTTGTCTGAAAGACACCCAGGCAGCTCATGTAGGTTTGTAAAACTGTGGGAAACAAACCGATTTGGCCAGAATGAGAGCGTCAGACATCAGGTCCAGCAGTGGTGTGCTGGTGTGCACATTGTAGAACGAGTACGCTGCTTTAAGACTGCGATGTACAGGGTGATTCATTATGGTGGAAGGCAGTGTGTAGAAACTCAGGAAATCTGTCACTTTGCCTTCGTTCTGTCAGACAATAAAATCAACATTACAAGACGTCATTATGAAGGTGCGAGTAATCTATGCAGAGATGTTAACCTAAAAATATTCATCACCTCCACCACGTATGTGTCAATAATGGTGTCCTGCGGGAGCAACCAGTGCTCCACCTCCTCCTCGTTCATGGCAGGAACCAGGTTGAACTGGCTAAGGTACTCACGGAGGAGGCGATGCACCACTGGCACATCCTTCTTGGTCATTGGTCGCAGACCAGAAGTCTTTGGGGACTGAGGGGAAATTAGAGAAGATTAAAAACATGACAAAAGAAGAGTTTAGTTAATGATCTGCGTCTAAATCTGTATCCATCTTCCCACCAACCTCAGGCAAACGGTACAACTTCATGGTGCGCTGCATAGTCATGTTCCTGCTCAGATGGGAGAACTTCACTTCGATTAGTTTTCTGGGGTTCAAAGAGCGATGCCAGTACCTGTGCACATGAGAAGTGAATTAAAGGAGGCGATATTCAAGGCATTACAACAAGTAAAAAGAGTTATTCCCTTCTGCCAACAAACCTGCAAGTTCCCACAGGTTTGGGCAGTACCACTCCGGCAGTGTACACCGCCTGGAAAATACCCTGAAGGTTGACCCGTCTGGTGATCTCTCGGATCAGAACTGGAGCGACCCGTTTAGCTCGCAGTTTCTTGTGGACGCACAAGAAATTGATCTCTACCATTTTCTTTTCTCTAAATCACAAGAAGAAGTGATGAGACATAATGACTTTGCCTGGTGATGGATTATTTCCATGTTTAGTCACTGGACACACCCTCAATAAGAAACATAAATAAATCCACCCTACGTTACTGGGTTAACGTACATGTCATATATGCGGATGGTGGCTGGAATCGCACTGATAAATCCAACCAGCTTCTGATTGGAGTTCACTCGAACTCCACAATGCCACTGAGGCAGCCAACCTGGAGGTCGTAAGGCCCTAAACAAGACCCAGGTGATTCATTTTGATGTCAGAATACCAAAAAAAAGGTAGATATTTACAGTGTACTTACACAGGAAATAAATTTAACTGTAAAACTGAAAAAAATCCAACTGTAATGAACTTCATTTATGAGGCTTTGAGAATTACCAGAGCAAGAACTCAGGAGAGTAGTCAAATCTGAACATGTTGTCATCGTCTTCCACATAGTTCTCGTTGAGGAGGGTGTAGAGCTCCTTAAGCTGAAGGACAAAAGAGAAATTTTAGTCGCATTAATATGACTTGAACTACAGCAAACAATAGTAAAGAAGCGTGTTCTGTGAGCTCATTTCTCCATCTTCTGTTACCAGTGTAAATCTGACACTAATTCTGTCTGCACGCGTGCGCAATGACAGTTAAACCCCCCCATGGTGTGCTCTAATTTCAGTCTCCCTCAGACAGAAATATACCCCATCATTTAACAAAGTCATACAGATCATTTTAAACAATCTTACTTTACTTTTGTTTTAATCAATTAATAAAAGACACAAATTGGCTTGTTTAAAGTAAAAATCAGTGTTGTGCACTTTGACAGCGATAAACGCTTTGTGGAACTTTGAACCTGATGGGGTTTTTATACCGAGGGACGCTGTCCATGGTAATAATAAACACTGCCCTTTTCAGAAGAAAACTTGGACACTACAGGTTTTCACGCGACATCCTCTGGGGGCTGCTGATACTGAGAAATACAGATTATAGATTATTCTGAGCTGCATCTGCGTGCCAGTTTCCGTTTTTACCCATCAGGAACCTGCTCCAGGAAGCGACTAAGTCCAGGTGTGGGTTTGCAGGTACAACAAAGTCTAGAACCGTAGGAAAGCGGCAGCTGAGTATATTCTGTCACTTTCTAGTAGAGGCACATGTAGTCAAACTAACAAAAAATATGATGATTTAATTAATGTGGGAAAGGGGGCCAGTTGACGAGCTTAAAAAGAATTTAAGAGCAAAATGTCCACAAATAACAACGTAGTCTTAAAACCACTTTCCAACAAAATATTCAAACACAGTTTGCTTTCTCAAAGCAAAACTGAGACAACATGAAAATGGGAGCAGCTTTATTAATAATGCAGATAAAATAAAATTTATGCATGAAAAAAAGGAACAGAACTGATTTTAATACAGTGTCTTGCAACTGTATTAATACCATTTTTACTTTAACATTTTGTCAAAATACAGCTAAAAACTTCAATATGTTTTATTGGAATTTTATGTGACAGAACGTAAAGTGTAAGGAAAAAAAAATTAATTAACCTCCTTTTATTCTGATATGTCAAAATAAAGAGCAGTGCAACAAATTGACCTCGGAGGTCCCTTAATTAGTAAAATTCTGCAGTGTAATAAGTTTAATTTAATCTCATTTCGAATGCATCCGATTTAAAACATCATGGGTTTGAGAAAATTAGCAAACCAACATCATCATGGAGACCAAGCAACAACGGAGACAGGCGAGGGAGAAGTCTACTGAGAAGTCTAAAGCAAGGTTAGGTTATGAAAGAACATCCCAACCTCTGAACATCTCACTGTGCACTTCGCAACCCATCATCTGAAAATGGAAACAGTATGACAACTGCAAAGCTAGGAAGACATGGCTGTACATCTCAACTTACATTCCAGCAAAGAGCGCAACAACCAGAAAATAAGTCAAGAAGCCCATGGTAACTGTGGAGGAGCTCCAGAGATTCACAGCTCATGTGGAAAACTCTGCTGGCAGGACAACATCTAGTCAACACATTGGGCCTTCATGGTAGAGCAAGATTGTTGAGAGAATGCCTGTTTGCCACAAGCCGGGAAGGGAACACAGCAAGCATGTTTAAGGAGGTACCCTGGTCAGATAGGACCGAAATTAAACTTTTTGGTCAACTTGCAAACCACCAAGTGTGGAGAAAAACTGAAGATGTTGTCCCCACTATTAAACTACCATGCTGTTCTTATGCTTTCCTTCAGCAGGACAGGGAAGCTGGACGGCATTGATAGGCAGGTGGATGGAGCTAGATGGAGGGTAATTCAGGTAGAAAAACCCATGAGAGGCTGCAAAAAAAACTGGGAATGGGGCAGAAGTTCAGCTTCCAGAAGACAACGACCCTCAACATACAGCCAGAGCTACAACGGAATAGTATAGATCAAAACAGATGTTTTGGCCTGCATTCAATAGAAAATATGTGGCAAGATTTGAAAAAGTGATGTTCACATAACCTCTTCATCTAATCTGAAAAAAATTGAGCTATTTTGCTACAAGGAACGGGTTACATCTCTGTCTCTAGACCCCAAAAGGCTTTCAGTAGTAATGGCAGCAAAGGTGGTTCAAAAAAGTACTGACTAAGGTGGCCTTGGTTAATGGTTTGTCTTTACCTTCCACTTCACCATTATGCACTCTATGTGTTGTCCTTAAAAATAAAACAACATGCATTTGCTGCACAAGGTTACAATTAAAGAAATAGCAAAGTAAAATGAAGAGAAATTAAGGTTTTACTAAAAGATTGTTTAATTTGAACGTTTGCTTGAATTAAGCTTTACTGCGTCTTACCACAGCAGGGTTCCCCAGGTCGAGGGTGTCCCAGCTGAAGCCCTGAGGGAGGCTGTACGGCTCTTCTCTAATGTGGTCTTTATCAGGTTCGATAGAGCCGTGTGATGTCACAGTCTCCCCTGAAGGAAAACAAAAAACGATGGCATGAAGCACAAACCTGCAATACAGCACATGAGACCCAGTGGATTTTTTTTGTTTTACAAAAGAAATAAAAGCTGTGACGATCATTATACCAAGCTTGGGAACAGGTTGTGTGTCCCAAAACTGATAACTCCTCCGACTGGCCTCCTCCATGGTTTTGGCAGGACCTTGGCCAACGGAAAACAGTTCAATGGCCTTTTGGATCTCCTGTAGCTTATCAGCTGGCAGTGAATTCACCTGTTCAGGGAATTCAAAAAACTGTTAAGTTGGTGTGCTACTCCACACTTTGAAAATCTCTACAGGTTGCATTTTGTAGTTGTACTTTAGATCATCTTTCATGCTAAAACAAATGATTTCATGCCTTGGCAAGAGGATCTGGAGCTGCTTCTGTGGCACCAGCTTTCTTCTTCTTTTTCTGTTTCTTTTTCTTCTTCTTGGCACCAGTGTCATCAGCCCGGTCACTGGAAAACATGAAAGACATATTGTGTCTGAGAAAACCTTGTCCTGATGACAAATTGAATTGATTACTGAATGTATGATAGAAACAGTCATATTTTAATTTGTGTAAAGTACAAAGATAAGTTATAAGTATAAATCCATCCCAGACTCAAGCCCCTTGTTAGTTTTTTGTTTTTGATAAAACAAATGCAATGAATGTAGGGCTGCAACTAGCGATTATTTTGCTAAGCGATTAATCTGTGGACTACTTTGTTGATTAATAATCAGAAAGCAAAAGGTGCTTAATAAGAGATTCTTATTTTTTTTACCGTTTGAACCAGGTGAAGCTACAGCTATCCCACTCGAGGAGTTATTTTGTGTACAATGTTTGCCTAATTACTACTGAGTGGGTTGTTCTTTCAGCAAATGGCTTGTTTTAGAGTCTGTATACTTCAGTTAACGATTATTCGATTACTAAATTAGTTGACGATTATTTCAATAATCGATTAATCAAGATTAATCTAATTAATTGTTGCAACCCTAAATGAATGTTTACCATTAAGCAAAAAAACAATCAAGAAACAGACAAATTATATTATTATGGCTGTTGTTAATGTAGGTAATAAACACTATATTCACATTGTATTTACTTCATCTCTGTTTGTGTTAATCCCTTCTATTGGCTGTGTAGAAACAGCTGTGTGCATCTAAGCACAGTGCCAAGTTTAGCCTTAAAGCAGGTGAGGAAACAGCCACAGTTGTCCATCAGCTAAACTGAAACAGATAAAGTCCCAACAGGCAGGACTGATAGTATCAATCTTCCCCATGAGTTCAAACTTAATAAACCACAAACCTACTCCCATCCATCCTGAGAATGACTGGCTACTTACAGAGGATTATCTCTTTAGTGTCCAACAGAGGACAGAGGCCAGTCTCTGGGCCTGTATTTTAACCCCCAACCCCCTCCCTCCAGTGCTGATGGTGAATCACATGACCTCTGGACAAGAAGTACATGGTATCCAAGCGTGTCTACATACCCATGTACAGGAGGTCAGTGAGTGACAGGGACAATGGACAACAAAACATTAAATAGTTTGTTCTCCATGCATCCATTTCAGTAGAGGAGGAGCTAACAACCAAAACCATTCTTTGTTTGCGTGTTGGGTAGAGGACTGCATTTGCTGCTAATTTATTTCACCGGAATGACCAGGGTCATCACTTTCCCATAAGAGCAAAGTGATACCATGTTTATGTCTGTTAATCTCCAAAATGTTTTCAGAATAAACACATGCAACCCCATGACCTTATAGAAGCCATGACATAGGAGGGGCCGCAAGTGAACTCTTTCTGCAGCTGCCCTTAAAAGCTGAAAAGGACCCTGTACTGTGCCTCGCAGCTTAGTAAACGCTTAATGAATGGCCAAGTAGGATTTCCATCAGAGCCTAATTTCCGTATGAGCTCTTCTGAGTTTTGCATCTTCTGGACCTTGCAGATATGTGTCAAAACAAAGGGGGGAAAAAAGCTCCCAACACACGCTGGATACAAGAGCCGAGGCACATTATCTTTAAAATGTATCCGCTCGTTTCGCTTTTGATTTTGTGTTCACGCTCGGACAAAAGAGGTTTGACAGCTTTGTTAGCATGGCCAGCTAACTCGTATCTGTCAACCGGAGACAATCAGCTGCCACCTGCAAGAAACTACGGGCTGCCACTTTGTAAAATAATAACCATTAAAGTTTTAGATTCTTTAATCTTCACGGAGGACATGGAAGTATGTGATTTGTTGCAAGACCAGTTTCCAACCTCACTTTGATCATTCTTTGACCCCCCCCCAACGACGCCTTCCTGTAGGCATTCGATGGTAAATCCCTCCTACGTTACTGCAAAGAACGTACCCTCAACCAATCACATTACAGAGTTAACGCGCAGACATCGGTTGTAACCAATAGGAAGAAAGCTAGTAGGCTGGACTTTAACTACCGACAGTTGCCTTGCCTTCTCGCTAAAGCTTCGGCTAGCATTCGCTTCGGCGTACAGTAAGGCAATAAAACCCGTAAACCGCCGCTGTGTGAATAAAGCTGCCATATTACCCGTCGTCCAAGTGGTGCTCTTCATTTTCACAGTCGCTACAGTGTCCGTGGTCCTCTACATCTTCTTTCTCCGGGATCGGTGCTGTCTCATTCTCATCCGCCATCTTCGACCAGGAAGTGAGGGTCCACGGCGTGCGCTGGTCGCCTTTAAACAAGCCTTGACGCTATTGGCTCAGCTTCGGGGGCGCCTTTAATGTCGTCCATTGTGCTCATGTCAAAGTGTTTGCTGTAAACAACAGCGAAATCAATGCAATAACGACAGTCATGACGGAACGTTACTTAAGTCTCACACAGATCAAATCATTTTAAGAATATACAGGACATGTTCCCTAAAATTTCGCAAACATTTACACGGTAAAACCTTTTTGGATTGCCTAAAGTTATATACAGTGTATATCATTTGGATAACCTGCTGGAAAATCCTCTTATAGTTAACACGGTGTTAAAAATTTTACGAACACATTCGGTGAGGTTTACAGCATGTTAAAAATTCTCAGAATCTATTGGGAGCGTCATCTTCATAGTCACTGAAGATTACACAGTGTAATTTATTTTTGGAAGCCACAAATAAAATTCCCTATTGGTCAGACAGTGTTATTCTTTTTGAATACCTACAGAGAGCTTTCCCTAAAGTTTTATACAGTGTATATCATTTAAAGAACCTACATGGGAATGTTCTCTAAGATTTACACAGCGTAAATCATTATAAGAACCTATTCTCTAAATGGCACTTGAAAGTTACACAGTGTAAAACATTTTGAAAGCGACAGAGAATAATCTCTAACTGTTCTGTAAAATTTACACAATACAATTCAGTTAGAATACCTGTGGGGAATGTTCCATAAAGGTCACAGTGTAAAAATCGTTTTGAGGACCTGTGTCCTCAAGTGCCTTTTTAGCATGAACACAATACAACAACAAAAATCAAAACAATCCCTTGATTCTGTTTCAGTTTATATTTCTTGATCGCAAAGAATACATTTGCACTGGCATTTTGGTGTTTCTCCCCATACTTATTTATTTAAGGTATGGACATAATTTTATAAATCTATTTGTTCTGCATATTGCATACTATGTCATATGGAATAATTTTAAGTTATATTTATGAACCCTATCTATGATCAATGATTCAAACAGAAGATGGACCAAGTACGATTTTCATTAAAAGCTTATTTTACAATCTAAGTAATAAAATACGGATTTTTTGGATTTGGTTCCATGTAAAAAGGTGGATTGCTGCCTCCTGAAAATATGTCATTCTTGGCTGAAGGAGCTCAAGTATTTTGCTGGCTTGTAAAACAATGATTCCAGGACAGAGTAGGAGATTGGGGCATCATCTGCACCAATGTGGGGGCTGCTTCGGTTTGTCAAGGCCCATCTATGTTGTGACCCTCGCCTTTCGTCATGAGATAGGGACCAAGACAGAAAGAATAGGATGTCTGAAATTAGCTTTCCCCACAGGGTGGTTGGGCTCAGCCTGAGATGGGTTGAGGAGCTCAATCCTGCGGTAGCTTGAAGCAGAGCTGCTACTCCTCCACATTGAAAAGAGCGAACTGAGGTGATCAGGCATCTGACCAGGCTGCCTCCTGGACACTTAAGTTTGCAGGCTTTCCTTTGCACTAATAGGAAATCCCGGGGTGAATCCAGGACACAGAGAGACTTTGGCACCAATATTTAAAAGATTATGGAAAATGTATGCTAAGACCATGTATGTATAATTTTGAGTCTGGAATAGAGAAAGTATTTTCCAGCTAGTGCAGCCAGCGGTCAATTAAAAGAATAATTGCAGTTGTGTGCCGTATAGTAATTCACCCTGGAAAAGAGTGGTTTAAATAAATCAAAAGATCCAAATTAATATTCAGGTCCCTGTTGAGCTGATGGATCAGAATTGTACATCCACACTAGCTCTTGATGGCATTCAGAAAACAAACGGTGAAACCAAAAAAAAACAAAACACGTTAATAAGACAAGTCTCGGACTAAGATCTTATCAGTGCTTTATAAAGATGGAACCTCTAAAACACTGCAGTATTCCTTCACAAACCGTAAAAGTAAGAATCTACAAAACACAACTTTGTGCTGTTGAAGTTAGAGGTTGTAAACATTTGTTGCTGTTAGCGTTAAATAAGGAAAGAAACTGGCAAAAAATGATTAACACGTTTGCCGCTTAACTCGAGACATGGACTCTACATGCAAGTTCAACACTTGTTCAGTTAACACTTTTTCTTAATATGTGTGAAAAGATAATCAGGCAAACACGCCATACCTACTAATTAAGTTCAGATAAATATCTAAATTCTAAAATCATTTTTAAGTAAGACTGACTGAGCAAACTCTAAGACATCATGAAAAATACTTTTTAAAGCCAGAGCTAATTATGGCTAGCTTTCTTTTTATAGCACCCATAGCATCTGATGATAAAGTGCTCTGTTTTTGTCAATCTTATCTCATTCTTTAAAATTGAACATATAAAATGCTAAAACATTTCTAAAACCTACATTACAAAAATCAGTTAAAACAAATTTCCTCTATGCAGAAGTCTCTGAGAGTTAGCATTAAAACATAAGTGCCCGGTAACGGTGTTTTAGAAGACCCAGCTTTTCCAAACTTCATCTTCTTTCCAGTACTTTGCAGCAGCTGAGCAGAAATGGACCACTTCAGGTCTTGGTGAGGAGAGGGGCTGGCAGTAACAGCAACAGTCCCCTCAGATAAAATGTTTCTTCCTATGAAGACCTTTTCTTGTCTAAAAATGTATCTTCATCTGGTTGATGAAGATACACGTTTCACACTTTGCCTTTCGCCATTGCCATACGCTCTGCCACAGTCTTGACAGGAGCTCCTTTGCGTATCACTTTTACATAGATGAAGAGAGTGGCTGGGGACAAACTGGAACCATCTGCCTTCAGTAGGTGAACATGACGATATCCTGAGAGAAAAAGAGCGGTTTAAAAATGTTGCAAAACAACAACGTGGGAGAATGTGACACTACTGAGATGAGGCAGTGCCTTTCGTGAGCACCTGTGCGGAGGCTTGTGAAGGGCAACGTGAACTGTCCCACAAAGTCATTTTTGGCAGCGTGGTCGTGATCTTCCACAACAAAGCGCACCAGAGCCAGTTCAGGAACCTGCAGCTGGAAACTCAGAGTGCAGTCCCATTTTGGGTTGAAACCTACAGGGGGCGCACAAGAGCTGTAAATGCATCATCCTGTGGCTTACCTTTCAAACAGCTGACCATTCCACTGGACATTAAAAACACCTAAAACGCAGTTGAAAAGTATTTGGCCCTTTATAGCTTTTTCTATTTTAGCTGTTTTGTCACACTTAAATGATCGTAAGATCATCAAACTAATTTAAACATCAGACAAAGACAATAACAGTAAATACAGAAAGCAGTTTTCACATTATAATTTAATAACTAATTAAAAAATCTGTCCAAACCAACCTGGCCCTTATGGAGAAAAGTGATCACTCCTCAAACCTAATAACTGGTTGTGTCACCTTTGACAGACAACTGCCATCAAGCATTCAAAATAATGGCAGAAGTGTTTTGTATCACTGTGGATTAATTTTGATTCATTGTTCTTTGCAGGAATGTTTTATTTGAGCTAGACTGGATGATTTTCATACATAAATGAACTTTTTAAGTCATACCACAGCATACCAATCAGAATAATACCAGACTTTGACTCGGTAAGTACAAAATCCTTTGTGTTTTTTTATTTTTCCACGATGGAGAAGTTTACTTGCTTGTGTGGTTCAGATCGTTGTCCTGCTGCATAATCCCAGTGTGATTGAGCTAAAGGTCAAAAACTCATGGCCAGACATTCTCCTTCAAAGTTGTTGGTAGAGAGCAGATTTCATGGTTTTATTAATTTAAAAAAATCATCCAGGTCCTGGAGCAGCAAAGCAGTCCCAGGCCATCACCCTACCACCACCATGTTTGACAGCTGCTATGGTGTTTTTATTTTCTGAAATGCTGTTAGTTTTATGTCAGATGTGACAGGATGGATGTTTTCCAAATAGTTCAACTTTTATCTTGTCAGTCCATAGAATATTTTCTCCAAAGTTTTGGAGATCATCAAGACGCTTTTATGTAAATGTGAGATTTGTGTGTTTTTTTTTTTTAAATCAGCAGGGGTTCTGGCCTTGGAACTCTCCCATGGAGACATTTATGCCCAGTCTCTTTCGTACTAGTAAATCATGACCTTTGACCTTAACTGAGGCATGTGAGAGCTGAAGAGGTTTAGGTGTTTTTTTGTGACCTCCTGGATGAGTCGTCTATGCGCTCTTTGAGTATTTCTGGCAGGCCAGTGACTCCTGGGAAGGTTCACCACTGCTCCATGTTTTCTCTGCTTCAGGACAATAGCTCTCATTGTGGTTCACTGGTTAGAAAAGGCTTTTTTTTACCCTTTCTACCCAGACACATGACGAAAACTTTGTTTCTTGTCTGTTTTTGAATTTCTTGAGATCAGGGCATTACCTACACCAGGTGCTGCTGAAGCAGAACAATAAACAAACCATCAAGGACACCACCCTTCCCAGTATAACTGTTTATGCCACCGAACTCAGGCAAATGGGTCTGCAGGCTTAGAACCAAAACCGAGAGACTCAGGAGTAGCTTGTGTCTTCACAGTATAAGGCCGCTCAGACAGGGCATCCCACACTGTCTGAAATCCCCCTGGGAAAATTCACCACTACAACACAGCATATTGTACATTCCTGTGTTTACTCTTTTCCATACTTGCCATTTGTAAAATCACTATGTCACTTTTTCCATTTGCTACTGCTTGTTCATAAATAAAGCCAAATTTATGTTATCATATGAACTAATTAACTCTAGCTGTTTTAAAACTGATTATACCTTGATGCCAGTAACCTAATTAGTTTATTTGGAGAACACATTACCATTGTTGTCAATGCGGTGGGTTTTATTCCTCGCCTTATCTATATCCACTCCATGGATTTCAACCAGCACCTGTGGGTCCACGATCGAGCTGGCTTTCTCTGTGTTTATTTTTGGCAGTTGTTGAGCAGATATGATCTAAAAACAAAAACAAACGAAAGAGCAAGAATATTGGGAATGAAAGACGGAGAAGAAATGTGTCAAAGTGTGTTGATGTTGGTTATTTGTCAAGCCCCAAGCTGAAAACGCAGAGAGTAACGTGCAGTTTTAAAACCACCACTAATGTTTTCATTATTACTTATTAAATATAACAAAATGGTGATGGATGACAGAAAATAAAATATTACTTTCAAAACAAAGATCGGATCGCTGATATCCTAACTTTGTAACTGTTTTTGCCTGCCACGTTCTGTAACTTCTTACAAACAAGTAAGTAACATAATATACTTTCACTCATGTTGAATAGCCATATGTTACTTAGGGCAAAACTACAACCTTCCTCCCAATGTAATTTGTCATCTTAAAGACACTGAATTTAAGCTGGACTTGTGTAGAAAGGAAAGGAGGACTCATCTTGGAATTATATTCTATCTCTACTGAGGGGCCATCCTCCGTTATGACGAAGTGCCCCTTTACTACCAACGGGACATTGCGTCCAGGAGACTGCGGATGAGGAGACAATTAAAACATTTTTAGATTCATTAGTTCTTCCATTAATAGGGGAATCACAAAACTCAATATTATGTGCACAGATTACGGAAAAAAATGGAGAAAAGCCAGTTAAGAGAATTAAATCCAAACCACTACAAAAATATTAAGGACCACAATGGCCGGAGTGAGTCAAACTGAAAGCTGTAGCGGTGGTTCGAAATCAAGGATGCCATTTATGGTCATAGTCCCACGAGTTGTCGACGGGAGGGGGGTCTGGACTCCACAACTGCATTGATTTAAAAGGCCATGATGTGAGACCTTAAGTGTTTATTTCACTTTGCACAGCACATGAAGCTGATGGCTGGATGTGGGGCTTTAAGCCACACTTCCAGCAGTCAATGGAAACACAGCAGGTTTCATGCCGAATAGAGTGAAGTCAAGCACAGTGTAGCTCTGCGGTGCTGGAACCATGAATGGAAAAGAGGCAAATGTCTACAACAACCAAAATGTGAAGATTTGTGGAAAAAATTGACAATTTATAGAAACTGTCACAAAACTAAGCAAATGAGCACTGTAAGAACAAGGTATGATGTACACCTAGTACTTTGTTCTGTATGTATTGTAATTTTCGTTTTGTGTTGTAATGTATGCAAAGAAAATAAGAAAAAAAAAGTATAAAAAAAAAAGAAAAAGTCCTGCTTTCCAATAAACTCAAATCAGTACAGTAACCAGAAAAATTGTTAACGTTACAGGAAATTCTTTGAGTTCATTTGTTTCAAAAAAGCTCAATTTTAACAGTGTACACAGCTCACTCGTATGGTCAGCTGGGTGGGGGTGTGGCCAGGGCCTCCGCCCGTCTTCTCAGGGTCAAAGTTGGATGTTGGGTTGCACATAAAGCTGGGTTTCAGAATATATCCACAGCGACCATTGGGGAGAAAGCGACCCTGGTTCAGGTCCATCTGCTCCCCGGGAGTCTGGAAGTTCAGAGCCACTGAAGGACACAGAGAGTGATGTGAAGCCAGCAGCACAGCAGAAAATAAAGAAGTCACACAGAAATATGAAACAACAACAGTCAATCAAAAATGAGCAGGAATGAAAGAAAGAATATTTTCACACAGCCTAAGGATGACTTTTTTACGTAAACAAATCTAAACTGCTGATCGGAGCAGCATCCCAGCTCTTAGTTTTGATTACCAACCCATGTGGCAGCCGCAATTCCACATTTCCTGAGGATCAAAGTTGGATGACTGGAGACGCTGGCCAGAGGGGTAGATCCGGCTCAGCTGCCTGCTATTGTGCCGTACAAAAAGCTTCCCTGCATATGAAAAGGTAGAAAACAGCATGCAGTGAAGCACTGGAGGATGATCACACATCCAGCAGACCAAGCTGCACATAAGGCTTGAAACCAGAAATCCCTTGTGTTATTTCCTCTGTTTATACCAGAGTCTTTGATGAGCCTGATCGCTTCATTTTCAGAAAAAGAACACATTTCATCTGGAGGTACTTTAGATGCACTTTCAAACCCTCGGAAGGAGACGCTCTTGCAGTACACCACCAGCTCCGACAGCTCAGGGCTCAGTTTGGAACAGACCTGGGAAAGAAAAACAGGATAAATAGGTTAAACATTTGGTTTCAATGTTTCTCAGACCTGAAAAGTCTGAACCATCCTGACTGACCCTTGTAGGGTCACTCTTGGGTGTATTCTTGTTAATGCTCGCTTGTTCGTCTTCAGAGCTTGAGGAGAAGCTGGTGAAGCTCCCATTCTTTTCCAACTGACCAAGGTGAGAAATGTGCCTCCTCCCCTTCACCAGGATACGCCCCCTGAGCTCCTGGAAGAAAAGTCATTGGTAGAAATGGTTTAATTAGAAAACCAGACATCCTGAGAGATTTTGAAAGAACTCAGCTGTGTGTGTGGGATTGTGTACTTCAGGCGATGGCAGCTCTTTTAGTGGCAGGTCGCTGAGAGGTTTGGTGAGCAGTTTCTTTCCCAGAATGGTGTGAAGGTGTTTGGCCATGACAGCCTGCTGCTCCACAGAACAGTGGTTCTCGAAGGACAGTATCAGAGGGTACGGGGATGCCTGCAGGGTGAAAACACGCACATTTAGGCAATGATAAACAGACGCAATGCTTAACAGTGTGTACCAAAATATCAACTACAGGAAGTGCTGTAGAATGTTTACTGTAAGAAATAAAGAACAGGTATAGGTAGTAAGCCATACCTTAAAGGCGTACTGGTTGATGGTTTCAATGACCTCCTTAAAGGGAACTTTGGAGGTTAAGGTGTGGCCATGGTAAATGGTGGGCTCACCTTTATCTCCATCCCAGCAATCCAGCTCCACACAGCGGCAGCCCTGATTCAGAGCCCTGACAGAGACAACACAGACATGTTACACCACATATTATTGGTCTGGTGTGTGGTTAAAACTAAGCTCTTTGAAGAGGTTTCATTTCTCTGTGTCAACACACCGGATGTAAGGCTCGGTGCTGCTGGCGCTGGTGATCTGGTCCTTGGTGAGGTAGGTGTTGTGTGACGAGGAAATGAAGTAGTGGGCCAGGGGGCGGGTCATGTCCTGGTAGATCCGGCAGTGGTCTGGGTTAAAGACGTCGTTTTCCATAGACAGCATGTACATTGTGAAACCATCCTGCGTCATGAAAGACTTCTTTTGAGCTGCAATAAATGGTGATAAGCTTCAGTCAGCGTGATCAATTTTAGATGATTGTTGCAGTATTGCTGGTGTGTTCGTGGGCTATAGTTAAACTTTATAGTGGCGGACATAAAAATCTGCTGTTGTCTGAGAACTTATAGCATTACTAGCTCTGATATTTTTGGGCAGTGAATGCATACCTACAGCCATGTGGAAAATTAAGAAACCCTACGACACCCTGTATTTTTTAAACATATTAATATTTAACATAAATTTGAACAAAACTTCTAAAAGTTCAAGTAATATAAATAAACAATAAGAACTGAAGAAATTGATTTAAAAATAATCTGTAAATTGTAGTTAGAAATAAAATTTCAAGGAACAAAAATAGGAAATCCTTACAGTAAGTCCCACTTACAGTTTCCAAAATATAACATGAGAATAACGTTATTTAACATTTTAAATTGTGTTTGCCAAGTTTAATTTCAGTTATTATGTTAGTGTGCTCCTGACTGAGCTTTAAGTAAGAGGAAATGCCATAATAAGATCAGAAGAGCCATGTGAGGCCTTCAGAAAGAAGCTTTTAAGACTGATAGGGAATACCATTTTCTGGTCAGTGAGACCATTTAGTGAGACTAAATGTGGGAGACATTCAAAAAAAGTCCCAACCTACCAAGGTTTACCCTGAAAGCAGACTGCAAGATCCTAAAAGAGGTCTCAAAAAACAAAGGTTGGGCTGTTTCATGTTTTCTCCATTTGAGAATATTGGCTCTTACTGTGGTTTAAGCCTTAAAGCCTCTTACTGTGGCAAAGCCTTAAAAATTGCTTCCTAACCCTTTCCAGACTAAAATATATGTCAAAATATAATATAATATATAATATATATAATAATATATGTCAGAATTTCCTTAGATCAGGGCATGATGTGTTGGTTTTTGGAATATTTGCACCTATTGTCATACAGGTTCCATTTCAATTTACTTGATTCTTCAAGTCTATCGTCAAGCCTTGGTGTGGTAAGTAAAACTGAACTCAGCTTTCCAAGGAGGTGTTTAATAGACGTTAATTCATGATTCAACAAGTGAGAAATTACTTTTTTCACATAAAGCCGCTTTAATTTAAATTGTTATGTGTAACAATATTTATTTTGTGTTTGGTGTTAGTGGACAATGTGTTAAACTTTAGTTGATCATCCAATTTATGCAAAGGTTTAAGTTATTAGCTCTTTGTGAATCAGCTTGTTGGGAATAAAATACTATATTAAGTATGAAACTGTCTTATTAATGGGATTTTTCATATATTAACTAACTAAACAGAAATAAACTGTATCTTTGTGAAAGGCTGCTGGTATCTAGATCCATGAAGAGCCAAGTAAACATTGGTTCTCTGCTAAGTTGTCAGTCATTTGTCAGCATAATACATTCATGGGTTAGATTTAAGTGGCTCAATAAACATTCATCGGGAAATGATCAAGATCTGGACTGAAAACAAGTACAAAAACAGCTAAAGTAAAAATAAAACCTTCATAAAGACTGACGAAATATTGATTAAAACAACTTAAAAAGATTACATGAAAGTCTGACTTATGGAAATAATGAATTAAGGAATGTTGCACTTGATCTTAACTTCTTAGTTTAACCATAAAAGAAAACCACTTCTATGCAACAGCAGGACTAAATTGCAACCTCTGTGTAGTTGATGTTTCCAGACATAATCACTATTATGACTTCTTCATAAAACTGAAATGTCGACACAAAGATAAAATGAGCTCCACCTTTATTACTTTAATAGCTGGTTTTAGGGACCTACCCCTCTCATTGAGCTCATAGGTGAGTATGAGATTTTGAGCGTGTTGCAGTGAGGCGTCTTCTCCCTGGTCTCCCAGGAAGTCACGCAGCTCCACAATAGAAAGCACAGAACCGTTGCTGGAGTAGTGTCTGAACACGGCATCCAGCTCGGGTCGTCGCATGAGCTCCCTGCAAAACTCTTCGATCTCATTGTGATCCAGGCGGCCGTCGCAGGATTTGTCACAGCGCTGGGGACACACAGCAAAGAAAATATACCAGATACAATATGTTTTTTTGTTTTGAAACTGTTTCAAAATCCTGGCTGGAAATAATCCAGTCCAGCTGTGAACACTTTAAAAATATGGTGAGTGAAGGGGAAGCATGAAAACAAGAGAATGCTGCAACAAATCCCTGACACAGCAGGCAGTAATTCCACCTAAATAAAGAAATAATCTCTCACAGAGCAGATATGTAAGAAAAAACCCTCTAATCAGACAGATAAACTCTACATCTTAGAGTTTCTGGTCACTGACTTCAGCTGATATTAGTGACATGAAACACAGAGGAAACAGATTATGAGGCCCAGAGTTATGGCACCCACCTTGAATAAACAGCGAGTGTGCTGCTCATTCAGGTCAATATTGATCATCTGCAGCAGCCCTTTGACCTCATCGTAGGTCATGTTACCATCCTGGTTTTCATCTGCCCGCTTCAGGTAGCCTCGAATCCAATTGTAGGGAGTTAACGAAAAAAAAGGACACTGAAACATGAAGACAATCAGCAAAGACTGTACTCAGGTGGACCAGGATGCATTATCTCACACACTGAAAAACACTGTTATTAGCAACCCTAAAACGTCTTATTAGAGAACAGGACCTAAAGCATTTTTGTGGTTTAAACTTTTTTACTTTAATTGGATTATTTTAGTAATCTATGGCTTCCTCTTATTTCTGGGATATACATAAGACATGAAAAAGAGGCCGATTAAACCTAGCCATTTTCCAAAATGGGAAAGACACAAGAACATGTAATTCAAGTAAAGCAGATGTGCGCTGACCTTTATATGCCAGGAAATCGCTAGAGGAAATATGATAAAGACGTGGGTCTCAAAGATTCTCAGAGTCCTCTCAGAGAGATCCTAACTTAGCCTAAAAATTCCTGCCAAGGACTCCTAGCTTAAGAGTGATTCAGTTCTCTGCTGAGAACGACTCTGAGAAAGGAGACGGCAGTGATTCTTATCTTAGTGAGGGGGTGTAGTTGACCCCGTTGCTATGTGAGACGCTGTCTAAGAGCTGTGATTGGTTGTTGCAAAAGAAAAAAAAAATACAACAAAAGCACTCCTAGAATCCAATGGAAAGAAATTAACCAATCATAGAATTTAGATTGGATTAGGAAATGTTTAAGTCATGATGATGAAACCTAGCAAAATTACATTAATTGTCACACAGCATCCAAATGTTTTAATGTACCTTATTTACATGCTCGTCATTATTTTGATTTGCTTATTATTATGTTTACTAGCCATGTTGGTTGTTTTTCTACTTCATCTATTTGATATTAATGTGGACACTCACCTGTCAGCATTTTACTTTGATAATCTTCTTGTATAAAGAGGTTTAATTTAGTAAAATGGCCAAAACAAAACGGAGAAAAAAGGTGGAGAAAACCGAACTGGACAGAGGAGCAGAGGCTGCTGTTGGCACAGTCGGTGGAGAAGAAAAGAGGAGTGTTGAAAAGGTTTCGGGATCACGGGGCCAACAACTTATTTGACTTTTTTCAATTGTTTCCAAATGTTTATTTTTGAAAGCATTTTTATAGTCTGTAAATATTTAAATAATTCTGTACTATATTGTTTGTTTTCACTCTTTATTCATGGTTATTCATTATTTTTTCTATTAATTATCCATCCTTCCTAAAATTACCTTACTAGAGGTGCACGTTTAACATGTCCTGCTGCTGAAACCATTTAATTTTACCATAGGGGGATGAGAAAGTTTATCTCATCTCTATATTAATAATTGTTTTATTGTTATAGAAGTTTATGTGCTCATTTACTCGGCTTTTTAGGGGGTGGATCCCTGCACAATCGAGCCAGTAGCATCTAATTAATTCACTGTCATACGGAGAATATCTTTCCTTTCTCTCTGTCTTTCTGCCATCTTCTCTGCTTAAGACAGTCTTAGGCTCACTAAAAGTCCTGCTCACTACTCTTAACATTTGTTCACTTTAGGAGCTCTCTTAAGGCTTAAGGTGCTTTGTGAATAGCTTATCTTACTGAGGTAAAATTCCAAGAAAAATATCAGATTTCGAGGAATTCTAATATTTTTCCTTGACCTGAAGGTTATCTTGCGATAACACAGTGAGAAGCAGGGGAATGGAGGTAAATAAGTAAATAAATATTACTGTTGGAGTATTAGACCCTATCTGAATGCCAACAAGCTGTTTGAGAGGAATGCCAGGAAAAATCCTTTACTGTCCGACCATCACAAATGTAATCATGTGGAGGTATTTAAACGTAGCTGGGAGTTTAACTGGAATCCAGCATTTTGGTCAGATGAGCAGAATACGTGAACAAGTAAGTCACCATACCATAAAGTTACCATACAATAAAGGTGTGGGTATGTTTGTCTTCTAAAGACTCTGGAAATCCTGCTTGCATTATTAGTTCTTTAAAATACAGGAAAACCTTAAACATAAACCTGGTGGACTTTCTGAGAAAACTAAAAACAGACCCAGATCTCCCAAATTCAAGGCCTCGAGGGTCAGTTTCCTGCAACTTTTAGACCAGTCTCTGGTTCAACACACCTGAATCAAATAATTAAGGCCTTAGCATGCAGTCAAGTTCAACAGAGCTCTGCTGAGGAGGCAGCCATTTGATGAAAAAGTGCTGGGCCAGGGACACATTTAAAAGTTGAAGAACACCGACTCTTGAGGACTGGAGTTCGAGACCCCTGATCTAAAAAGATTATGTTTTTTTTTACTCTACTGAATAAATTGACTTAAATTAAAGGTTGGATTTCAGTGTGACATTATGCGGCTTAAATTAAAGATGAATTTATTTGAAGTCTTTTTACGGCTCTTTACCAGGGGTGCCAATAAAGGTGGAGGGTAGTGCAGATAGAAATACACAACACCATGGATAGTCATAGATCTGATACTGTGACTCAGTCGAACCTGAGCGTAATTGACAGCATTAGTTGAACTATATTTAGAAGGGGCTTTTGAAACGTAATAATTACTCCTCATCTCAGTTATGCTCAGTGCATGTGATAGCAGAGTTAGTTACCATAGCAATGCTGCCTCAGATACAGTGGGTTTGCTTTTGCATATGTATTCTAGCAGGATATTGGTCGAGCTTTTCCTTCTGTGTCATGCAGGTGACACGCTCCTTTAAGAAGCGGAGGCCTCGCACCCAGCGCTGCGCCTCTTCAGCTGAGGGGCACATCAGGTCCAGGCTTTTCTTGGATCCCTTGAAGATCACTGTGAAGCACTGGTCGTCCGGCACCGTCCCGGACAGTCGCTTTAGAGCATCCGACTGGCAGCCTTCGCGCACACAGTCCACCTCTGTCACTGCAACTGGTGGTAAAACACAGGCAGAGTTTGGCTTGTTTGCATGAGTACAGCAGGAGACCGCAACAACACACAAAGCAGCTAAAGTTCAGATGTTGTAAAGGGTTGTAAATCTCACTAAAGCAAACAGATTGTAAAGTTTAAGGTTTTGAAATCAAAGTCAAATCCTAAACCTTTAGTTTGTAGATAAAACTTGGCCTGAAACATTTCATTATGCAGCTGTATTTTCAGGTGTTAATATATGTCAGGCTTTTATTTTTACAACTGCAGGACAGAGCCTTTCCTCACTGGACTCCATCAGGTTCTTGATCACAATTAACTTTTGCTGAAGCAGCAGGAGCTTTTTCTAAGAGTTGTAAATCTGTAAATCTCACATTTAAGAAGACCCCACAAGCTCTCAATGAGATTTCAGTGAGGTGAGGAAGGGGTTGGTCATCTTTGAGGCCCATTTAAAGCTATGACCTCTACCTGGGCCTCTAGACCATCGTTCAACATGCCCATGAATGTTGAGTGTATGTGAATGAAACGTCTGAAGGATCCATCAGGCTTTTATTTGCCTGATTTTGATAATTTAGACAGCATTCCTAAGCTTCAGAAGTCATGTTTCAGCTTTGCTGAATTTAAAGATTAATTATTCAACAACAGTATTTCCACATGCAAAAAGAATTAAACGCAATATGTCTCTTTCATTGTACTGGAGCATCAAACACATCTTTTAGTAGCATGTACAACTGTTTAAAGTAAAGGCATTGTACAATGTTTACCCTATTCACTGTTGACTAAATGTCTTTTTGTACATTTTACCTTAGATTAGCTTCTCTTAGAGTCAACTGAAAATCCTACAAGCAAAATTACATGGCTTGTGTTTGGAACATTTGCAAAAATTTAAATCAGATCATGCAATGGCATTAAAATTGTAAAAATAAAAAAAATTAACACTGTAATTATGAACTTCAATGTATGTTTATTATGATTATTATACAGTTTACCTGTGTGTAGTTTAATCTCAGCATGCAGCTGTTCTATGAAGGCCTGATTGATTTGTTAGAGAACATCAGTGAACAAACAGGATCAAGGAGACCATTGAACACAACAGACAGGTAAGGGAGAAGTTCGAATGGAAGGTTACGTTATAAAACTATATCCCAAACTTTGGATATCTCATGAGGCGCTGTTCAGTCCATCATCTGACGTAGCATATCTGCTAATCTAGCAAGACATGACCATCCCACTGAATTGACACACCAGATCAGTAGTTCATTAATCTGAGAAGCAGCCAAGAGGCCCTCATTAACTCTGGATGAGCTTCAGAGATCTACAGCCCAGGTGGGAGAAGATGTTGATAGGACAACTAGAAGTCATGCACTCTACAAATCTTGTCTTTAGGGAAGAGTGGCAAGAGGAAAGCTATTGTATAAAGAAGGGTATAAAAAGTCCTGCTTGCAATTTGCCACTATCAATGTACGCATGGACACAGCAAACATGTAAAAGGAGGTACTCTGGTCAGATGGTAACAAAAGTAAATTTTCTGGCATGCATGCAAAAGACTGTTTGGCGAAAAGAAACACTACACATCACCCTGAACACACCATCCCCACGCTGACACACAATGAAGGCAGCATCATACTGTTGGGACAAGCTGGGCAGAGTTGACAAGAAAATGTATGGAGTAAAATACAGGGCAATCATGGAAGATTACCTGCTGGAGGCTTCAAAAGAGATCAGACTGGGGTGGAGGTTCACCTTCCAGCAGAACCACAACACCAAACATAAGCCAGAATTGCAATGGAATAGTTTAAATCAAAGCCTTTTCATGTTTTACAATGGTCTAATCAAAGTCCAGATATATATCCAACTGAGAATTGAAAACTGATAGCTATTTGAGTTATGTTCCAAAGAAGAATAGGGGGAATTGTTAGAATGTAGATCTGAAAAGCTGGTAGAGACATACCAGATCACACAAATGAACTGGCTCCTCTCTCTATCACAACATTTATTTACTTCAGGAGCTACTGTGATTCTGCATCCACAGTCTGTTGATCACCCAGTTGTGCAACAACCAGTCTGTCCTCACAATCGCCACGTTCTCTCACTAAAGGCCATAAAAGCCTCCTCCGCCCACCTCTTCAAATTATCCCACATTCTTTCCCTGTGGTTTTCCCAGAGATGTGGCAGAAATAACATGTATGTATCTGTGTTTGGAGTCCAGCAGCAGAACTTTTAGGAGGTGGAATGTAGGCTGGGTGCTTTGGAGCATTAGACACAACAGTTCATACCTACAGGCGTCAGATAAAACTGGACCCTGAGAGGCTAAAAAAAAATCCAGAAACCAAGCAAAGCCAAGTTTGATCTTCAGCTGCCTGTAAAGTATGTCATCATCAGTGATTATCTGATTGTCTCATGACGCTTTGTTGTTATCGCTATCGGGAGTGTAACAATCTGAATGCATCTAATTTTAGCTGAAATACAATCAAGAAGGCCGTCCCCATGAGCTCAACCTGGGCCTGCCCACCTCCTCACCCTGAAGGTCTCTCAGAGGTTCAGCATTAAACTGCATTTCAGCATCAACACAAACAGAGCAGGAGCACGGGAGACAAAGGTCGGGCAATAAAAGAAAGTGAGATATTTCCATTTACGTCAGCAGACAACTGTGCAGTAAACCTTCATGAAATGCAGAATTCAGTATATCAGCTGTAGATTTATCAGCCTTTGGATATAATTTCTGTTTGTGTGTCATTGCATTGCCACATATCAGCCACTAACTATATATCTATTACACGGGGCTTCAAGAAAACATGTTTGAATCAGGTCAGAGATTAGCAAATACTTTGTCATACAAATCGCTCCATTCATATTTCTTCATGTGACACGGTAGTGACAAGTAAACAAGGAAGTGAATGCATCTGGATAAAAATAGATCAGCATTGTGTCATAATCTGTTAAATTCATATCTGACAAACAGGGACAAAATATTACATGGATTCTTTATTGCACAGTTTGAGGTTGTTGGTATCCTTATTCTGCTTGTAAAAATAAAAATAAAAAGAGCGTTTTGGTTCTTTGTTTAGCATTTTAACCAGACCCAATTTAAGAACCACAGGTTTAGTTCAAACCTGAATTTAAAGTTGTTGATTTTTGCATGAGTGTGCATTCAGTCAGTCAGTCAAAATGATGATGTGGCAAATTAAAGCCAAAGCACATGATTTACACATAAATCAATGTAAAAATCAGTTTGTTTACCAAACAATATTAGATTTTTGTCATTTACAAAAGTGAAAGAAGGAAAAATATTTTTTTTAAATTGACATTATTTTCATTCCGTTTGTGTAAGAGAGTGTGTGTGTGTGTGTGTGTGTGTGTGTGTGTGTGTGTGTGTGTCTGTGTGTTTATTATTTATTCATTTCCTCTTGATTTACAAACTGATTGGACAATTTAATTTCATTGTATGATGACAATAAAGATGATTCTGAGTTTTCCAAACTCATCCTGACCTGGTACTGTACTGCTAAATAAAGACACCAGCCCTCTGTTATTGTAGGAAATATCCATGGAAAAAGGTTGGATAGATATTTGTTGTGACCACGTGACACTTCTGCACTCATACAACAATTTTCTCCTCAGAAACTCTGGTAGAAAATTATTACCGATGTGTTGGTCCTGCATGAAGCCTGAAAGCTGTTGATAGGCTGCTGTCTGAAACAATAACTGCTGTAGTTTTCTGAGTGTCATGAAAATACTCACATGTGCTATTTATATTATTTGCAGTTCACATTTTATTATATATATGCATAGCTTTTACATTATAACATTTAGGAAGTCTCTCACCAGCCACGTGATTAGGTGCACCTTGGGGTGGGGTTGGACACCCTTTTTGCATTTATTGTCTTAATTCTTCCTAACATAGGTTCAACAAGGTGTCAGAAACATTCCTTAGAGATTTTGATCCATATCGACATGACGGTATCACAGTTTTTGCAGATTTGTTGCTGCATGCCCATGATAGGGATCTCCCATTCCATCACATCCCAAAGGTGCGCCTTTAGATTGGTATCTAGTGATCGTGAAAACCATTGGAGTGCAGTAAACTATTGTTGAAGAAAACAGTTTTAAATGACTTGAACTTTGTGACATGGTCCTTTATCCTGGTAGAGGTAGGCAGAAAAATTAGTACAGTGTGGTCATAAAAGGATGGACATGTTTAGTAGGTACTGAGGGACCCAAGATTATATTCCACCCACCATTATAACACCACCACCAGCCTGAACTCTTAATACAAGGCAGGAGTCTATCTCCTTTGAATGTTTGATGTGTTGTGGGTTAAGGCAGCAAATTTACAGGTATCGCAATATCACAGACTTAATATGCATTTTGCAAAAAAACCACCTGGACTGCAATAAGTGTTAGCTAATTATTTAAGCACCTTGAATTCGGACTCTCTTTGCCTGTAAAACATTTAATGATGTGTTGTTTCGTGCAGCTTACGAAGTTTTCAGAAGGTAAGTTGGTCAAGTTATCGATGCCAAAACAGTAGACTGCAGCCAGAAGTAACGTTTTCAATAAAACTTCGGCATTTCCACTGGCTGAATAGACTACTCATCACCTGGGATCAATGTTTGAAATTAACCCAAAGCAGAAAGACATTAATACATTTTTATGAACTATTTATCGCAACATTCACCAATAATCTCATTGATCACTTGTCTTCCTAATATTGTGCATCCCTGCTCTGAGTTCAGAGATGTTATCCTGCATTCTTCCGTTGTAACGAGTGGTTATTTAGGTTAATGTTGCCATTTCATAATCTGGAACCAATCTGCCCATTTTAGTCTAACCTTTGCCAACTCACTTTTATGCACACAGCTATTGCTCACAGGATATTTTCATTTTATCAGACCAGTATCTGTAATCCTGGGAAATGGTAGCTCTTCAGAAATACTCAGACCAGCCCTACAAACAGCCAAGCCACCTTCAAAGTCACTTAAATCCCCTTTTATCTCTATTCTGATGCTCAGGTTTGAACTTCAGAAAATTGTATTCCCCACATCCAGATGCCTGAAAGGCAGTGTGTCGCTGTTTTAAAAAATAACCTGAACTGGTGTGTCTAATGAGGAGGCGGGTGAGTGTGTTTTTGTAGATACTTGGAAGGAGTTGAGGCATGTGAATCATTTCAGAGAATCATGATCTCTGGGTAAACGATTCTGAGAAAAGGTGATTATTTATTTATTTCAGACACAGAAGATATAGTCCATACAAAAGACAAAAAACCACAAGAACACAGAAAATTAAAAAGCTTTTCTAAAAAGGCTCAAATGCCAATGGGTCCATAAAATAGAAAAGTATCGCATAGAGCTCAGTCTAGTGTTGGTCAGTGTGGCAATGATGGAATTTACAGATGAGCAGAGCGAGCTTTAACGTGTTTCTACACTAGTAAGTTTGTTTCCAGGTATAACTCAGACATTATCTATCCTCTGCATGCCACAACACAACATCCCACTGTATCAGAATGACAAAGCACTTATAACTTAATTGTCTGTGAACGAATACGTAAATATTCTAGAAAGAAGAACACTAAAGAAGCGTAAGAACCTGTTTCCTGTTAAATATTCAACACTATAACAGGTTATGAATCAGGTCTAACCTCATGAGTTTGCGAGGTGATTACACAGATGACAGGTTTAAAAGACAGGTGGAAGGAGCTGCGCTGGTTTCCAGTAATCTTTTTGTTTCAGTTCCTGCCAGCTATGATAAATTACTGTTTGCCTGTGCATTACTTAATACTCATTTCCCCCGCTCGAAACAGGAATAAATGTTAGGATCTTAAAGGACCTGTTATTTATGATCCACTCTGCCTTTTCAAACACTCAGATTTGGATTAATTTTCAAAGAGTGTAAAAGATTTACGACGACAATAAACCTAATGTTGAAAGAAGCATTGATAAAGATAATTTTGAGCAGGTTTTATTTAGTTATAGATTAGAAACATTTGATTGCAGCGTGTGAGTTGTTTGCAAGTTGACTGCCTATGGGTTGTGCTAAACTTTTGGCAGATTTTGATAATGCCCAAGTTTCCTTTCCTCTCATACCCAAGGACAGTATATGTTCCTGGGCGTGCTTAATCTTAAGAGACTATTTTCCTCCTTCTTTCTCATAACCTTTTCCTGTTAGATAATTGTTTTGTTCTTTACCAAAAATCCAATCCTAGCCTTCTGATGTTCACTTTGCAGATACTGCTTCCAGTCCAACTTACATGTCTGCTGGGATTTGCCTTTGCGGGAGCTTTTTGTCGTCTCGCACCACACGGTGAGCCCGTCCTCCAGCAGCCGCATGCTCCGGCTTTTCTGCCACCTCAGAGAGCGGACTTTCACCATGCTGCAGCCTTGCATCATCACACGGATGTCCTCATTGTCCAAAATCCCTGCAGTCAACACAGACAACAGAGAAAAATGACTTATTTCATAAAAATAGAGCAGCAGAGCTTTTGAAAATGTGTCTTTATAACCACATTTGAACTGTTTGCCTTCTTTTATTAATGACTCATGCTGATTCAACAGATATTTGAAAAGATATAAACCTCAGCTCATGTTTTATAAACAAAACCTTAGTGAAGCCTGAAGATCAGTGTTCACTAGGGAGTGAGTTTGAAAGGTTACCTTTATGCTTTAGCAAAGTAAGTTTCCACCAAACAAGAACAACACAAACTCATTTTCCTTATTCTGGTATGCATTTCTGTTGTTAATCTGTAAATGCATTAAAACGTTTTATAAAAGCAGCAAAGCATGGTTGCTGTGCATCAACTATAATCAATTTAGGTTTTTATTGCAAGACAATTTTACATTAATTTTATGGGTAAAAATGAACATAAAAACAAGGTCTTAAAAAAGAAATCAGAAATAACCTTGATCTTTAGTAAAATGCTAATCCTGTTTCATTTTCAGTTTATAAGTTGAAAGAACCGACTAATTACCAAATAATTTTGTGGGCATCTGAGTCTGACACAAAAGAAGATTTGGTTGAGAAATCGCTCTGAAGAGCAAACAGCGTTTCTCTGTGCTGATGCTGTCTGTCCAGATTTAAGGGAAGCTTCATGCATGCGTGCGTGGGGAAAGCCCACCCATATTTATCAGGATTTTAATGCAAATTCCAGCCAGAGGAAATGGCTTCATATTCCTTGCTGTTTGCATTACGCAGATTACATAGAAAAAAATACAGCCAGAAGAAAGCTCATATGAATTCTGGTGCAGGAGAAGATCGAGAAGACTGGGTTTACAAAAACAAAATGGGTCAGGGATGTCAGAGAAGGAAGCCTTGCTCTTCTCTTCCAGTGAGATCCACCTATACGTTTTCCACAAATTTTTCTCTAATCACATTTATCATTTAAATTGTGCTTGAAATCATATTGCTTCTTGAAATTCTGCACTGTTCAATGGTTAGGATTAATTGGAATGTATGTACCTGACTTTTGTGAAGTGCCTTGAGACAACATGTGTTGTGAATTGGCGCTATATAAATAAACTGAATTGAATTGAATTGAAAAGCGTCCCTTGAACTGTTTCACATCTTGTGACATAACAACCGCAAACTTCAGTGTAATTTTTAAAGATTTGATGTCTCGCACCACACGATGAGTCCGTCCTCTGACTACTTCTAAATATCAGTAAGAACCGATCCCTGCTTTGAACTTGCCAGTGCTACCCATGTCTGTTAGAGCTCCCCTCACACCACAGCACATTCAATCCATGCTTCTAACATCAACCGTCTCCTCCCCCCAGGACTATGACCTGCATCATGGGGGGCTGTGCTTTCTGCTCTGCTGCTCCAAACCTGTGGAAGACCCTCCTTTACAAACGTAAGAGTCCCAGAGACATTGGAACGTTTTAAAAGGGGAATAAAACCTTCCTTTTTGAGAGACTTTTTAACCTTTAGATCCTCTGTGCTTTTATGCTTTTATTACCTCTTTGCTGGTGAAGTTTTAGCTGCTGTTCTGCTTGCAGATTTTTATTTTTTTTACTTGTTATGTAGCACTTTGAGATTGTTTTAAAATGTAAACTGCTTTACAAATAAAGTGCATTATTAAGATCATTAAACTTCACCACACCTTCATCTCTGACCTGTCTGCTGTGTTCCTTGGTCTTCACTCTGCTGCTTGTTCACTGATGTTCTCTAACAAACATCTAAGGGCTTCACAGAACGGCGGAGATTAAATTACACAAAGCAGGTGCACTCTATTTACTTAACAGATTGCCTCTGTAGGCAAACTGAGTAAAGAGACCTAAATATAAACATATTATTTACACGCTTTTTAGATTTTAATTTATAATAAACATAAAGAATTTATCCTTTGTCCATTTTGTGTTAGTCGTTCATATAGAATCGCAATGGAAAACACTGTCTGTATGCATTCATATAACTACATATGTCAGTAAAGTGCTGTGAAAAAGTATTTTTTTCTGTTTCTACACCATGCTGCATAAATAATCAACTTAGAATCTTGTCATAGCCCTCAAAACTGAATCAAATCTTGAAGTGCCCTGAGAGTCCTGTCCCTACTGAGAACCACTGCCGACCAAAAAGTACACAGAGGCCCGTCTCACATTTGCAAAAAACAAAACAAGTAGACATAATTATTTCCGATAGTACCAGCAAGATCACCTCAGTAGTTAAAAAAGAAAAACGTTTCAGAAGTCTGCCTAGTCAAAGCAGGACTTAAATAAATTTGAGAGGCTGTGGCTTAACCTTCAAGCTTGAAAACGCTTAAATGTGGTTGAATTATAACAATTCAGTAAAGATGTTTGGGCAAATTCTTCATGGCAGTTGTTGCTGCTTTTCACTTGAGCTCTATTCTAATTATGTTTTATGGATTAGTGTCTGAATTTCAAAGTGTATAAAAGAAAGTGTCCCCATCTTACAGCAAAGTGTATTTCTCTCACCCATCTGTTTTATTTCAGCACTATCTTGAAAGCTGTTTTATTTGATAAGTGGTGGATATTTCTATGCATCCAAAGGTTGCTTTAATATAACATATTTTCTGAAAGAACTTAAATGAACTGTTGATCTTTAATTTTAGTCACCAAATCCAAGCATGGTTACTGTAACATCTAAGCTAGCTAGCTTTATTATAGCATAGCTTATATTTTGTATCAGGGAACTAAATTGGATGCTAACAAATGTTGTTAAGAGCAGGGTATTTTGCACAAATGGTACAAAATCAGGTCTATTTTTTGTCCTGAGAAAGAGCTAACTACAGTTCACTACTTACACATCAGATTAAAAGGGTGTTTTAGTAGTGTGTCAGTTGTTTTACAAAGTTGTGTTTCAGAGGTTGATTTCTTTTAATCTGCAACCAAGCTGCCATTAGTGATGATATGATGCTGGATCTAAACTCCTCAGGAGGTTAAAGCTACCTCCAGCCATGCCTGGACCATCCGGATCTGTACTTTGGCCTCCTTGCAAGGCTGGCATTTATGAGAAAAAAATTAAAGGCCACTAGTATCGCAAAAAAAAAAAGAACAAAAGAAATCATTTATAGCACGTTATGCTGTATTTTATACAACAGTAGGCCTGGAAATGACTGTTGCTTTTACAGCCCTGCTGTACATTAGTTTAACATTAATTTTACCATAAAATCATAATACTTTGGCTACTGGATACTTGTTGCCTGTACGTTATGGTCATCTTAACAATAAATAATTTACAGCGTACAAACAGATGTATGGACGTGCTTTGAACTTCAATCCACCCCATCTAAAAAGTAGCTCGCCTATGCTGTCCAACTGAAGATAACATACTCTTTACTCTTCAACCTCTTCACAGAATATCCCTTAAAAAAACGTTCTGATCTGTCCCTTTAATGGATCCATGCTTCAGTAATTCTCCAGGGTTGAAGAGAGAAATCGTTCTCACAGAGCTTTCTCAGCCCAAACAACTTCAGACTCACATGTTTCTTCTGGGTTTTGCTCCTGCTAGGCTACCTCTGAAGATTTGTCTACTCACAGATGGCATGGCCCCTTTCTCCTCTCCCTTCAAATCTCAGTCTTCATTGTTTCAATGCCAGAGGATAACAGGGTTGGGGCTCTGAAAGCTAAAGCACACAGAACCTCTCCTCCCTGCACACTATTCACCCCGCTGAGCTCGAAGACAAAGGCAACCCCCTACCAGAGCTCCATCCATAACGAGCGGCCTGCTTTTCCAAGCTGTTACCACCATGTGATGCATTCCCACAAGCACCACAAGGACCTGATTAACTGCAGGTCATTGACCACACCAAGCTTCCTCAAACAGCCATAACTCAACTTATTGCTTTCATTTTTTACCATTAAATGCATACCATTTACCATTAAATCTCTTACTAATAATGCAACAAATAGACAAACAGTGGCTGATAAGTCTTTTCAAACTACCTCCACCAATACCGTAACATAAATCCTGTACAATTTAACTTAAAAAAAGCAAGTAAATCTGTGAGGAGGAAAAAAATTATAAATAAAAACAGATGGAATAACCAGGTCGCAAAAGCGTGGATACCACTAAACTATCGTTTAGCTGCAACACTTTTTGTTTCAGTTTCAGCAGTCTTCTTGGAAGGATCTATTAACATTGCATATCTCGCACCGACAATATTACCCCTGTGCACCTTAGAAAAGTTAGAAAAACTGTGGGTTAACTGAACAGCTCTGTTCAGTTAACCCACAGACCTTCTCTTAATTTAGTCCAGTGTAAAACTTTAACTTTCTTGTCATGAAATGTTTTTGTTGATTCACTGTATGCTCGGAAACACTGAAATAAAGTCTTTGTTTACTAGCAGGTATCTTGGGAACAAAACTGACTCGTAGTTTGACCTGATTATAATTTCATCCACCCCAGCAGAAACCCAAGTTCCTAAGGTATGCCCAGATAATGATGCTGTCACCACTATGTTTCACTATGGGTATAGTGTTCTTTTGATGATGTTCAGTCACTTTGGTGATATTCAGTCAATTTGAACATTCAAAACTGGATGATGAAATTAAATAATTCATGCTCACACTTATTACAACTGGGTTACTGGACCTCTTATTTTGTTATTAATTGTTCTAACAGATCTGTTTGTTTTTCCGGTGAATAAAAAGGACAAAGCTCACATAAGAGTGGAACATTATTCACAAGATTTATAATGGTGTCATTTTTTTTTACATGACAAATGAATGGAGGTGTGTAGATTTTTAGGAGCCACCGTTGGCTGGCAAATAAAGGCCTGTACATATATTACAAGCACATCGGTTCATTTATCCTTGAATGTTCTGTGCTCCTCTGAAAGCTTAGCTGTAAATTCTGTAAACAGATTGAAGGACAAAACTCTCCAGAGGGTTGAACTCTTCTTTTCATCGTCCCCCTGCAGAGACTTTGACCAGCATCCATCTCAACAGCTTGTTAAATTCCTGCCTGCAGACTGGTTAACAATCCTGCTACGTCTGTGAGATGAGCTTCCTCCCAAAGCCAGTGTTCCCAACACTATTTAACTTGCCACGGAAACCAGAAAAACAAGATCCTCAGTTTTGCATAGGTAGCTCAGATATGAAAACTTTACATCACCTAACTTTGAAATACAGACAAGATATGTTTTGATGCTCAAAAGTCAGGAAACGGCTACAAGACAACATCTAATCCCCTAAACTTGTCTGCATCTACAGTCAGAGCGACAACTAAAAAGTTTAAAACAACTGGAACTGTGAAAAATAAGGTTGGATGAAGATCCAAGTTTAACTGACATCATGCACAGGAGGATGACGAGGATGAATACAAATAAAATCTAACTGATGGAAAAGTGCAGCAGCAAGTGCCATCTTGCCAGGTCGCCAGGTCTCCATAACAACCAGCTGTTTTAAGACAGATCTTTACCAGTGGTGACTATACTTGTGGAGGTGCTTTTTTAAAGAAGTTATGGAGTATTTTTAACTCATAATAACTTGCAAAAATGCCCAATTGAAGCTATTGGGGAAGCGTTTTAAACGTTTACAAAATTTCATGCTTATCCATCAAACTGTAATTTATGTACGCCATGAGTAGAATTCATCGTCTGGAAATAGAATAGAATAGAATAGAAATATTCTCTATTGTCTCTATTGAAAGGCAAATGGAAGCATGCAGATTCACACAAATTTAAAATATATATAAAAACATAAGAATAAGAGATTGTTCAGTAGGGGAAACATTTACAGCATCACAAAAATACTGTACAGTTCCTAAAAATAGCATATTCAGACTGCATGAAATGTGCAACTAAGTAGTCAAATTCCCTGTTTCCGCACGCCTTTTTGGCCAATAAAGCTGGTTCTGATTCTGATTAATTTTCCTCTCAATTTATTTGCTATCCTCATTTTTTTATAATTAATTATAAGCCACCATAGTCAGGTAAATAGATTGACCTAAAATAAGTGAAAAGCTGGCAAAGACATTTAGAAAACCTGAAGAACTGATGTTCCGATCTGTTTAAAAACATCACAAGAAAATCAGGCAATTTGGAAGCCTTTAAGAACAAAAAAGCGTATTAACTCGTGAGAGGACATCTGCTAAAGTTCTCTCCCATGATTTCTCCACATGAAAAAGGGTCCATGTTTCTCTCAGCATAACAACTGTCACAAGAGCCAGCTAGCACAGATTCTGCACTAAACACATGGCACAAACATTTTAGGGTGTTCTGCAGCTGCTGCTGACCCAATTAAAAGTTTCTCAGCTTTGTCCTATAAGCATCAGACGGCAAGCAGGAACCTTCTCTCTGCCTCGACTTCCAGTCTTCGACAGCAGATTTGCTGAAAGCGTGATAAGAAAAAGTCCTCTGTTGTCGAAACAGTTTGAGAAAAATAAAAAAAGAAATAGAAACTAAATGAACTAAATGAAAATCCAGAACTGCAGCCAGTGTTTGTTGGGCAGCTGATTCTGAAATTACTGCAGACTCGGATGGAAACGAGCAACTTTCAGTTAAATGTTAACCTTTCTTTACTTTAACTATTGACAGATAATTTATGTTCTCATAAATAAGTGAGATACGTCCACACCAGGAGAGGCAATTTTAACAGAGAACAGAAACTAATAAATCAGTCACACATAAAAAGAAAAACAAAAACCATTAATCACCATTTTAATCTGTAAAATGAGAACCAGGAAAATCAGATTAGGTGCTAATTATTTGGGAGAAATGCAACAACAGGCTGGCATTAGCGTGAAGAAATTTTGAGAATTCTGATGTTAATTAAGTCTGTGGTTTCCGTCATTACCACCATAGTTCATTAAGCTGACTTAAAGACTGTGAAAGTATTGCATTCTTGTGAGACTTTAAAAAAATATTCCGAATGATTTATAATAAAAAAATTCAAAGCAATAAATATCCTCTAAACACAGGTAATGATCAAAATTATAAAAAAAAAAACCTAAAATTTAATTACATAATTCATTGAAATCTGCAGCAGCCGGTGTTGAGCACATGGGTCAAGAATCAGAAAGAAATCACAGTGGCGAGAGCTTTATAAAAGGGTGAACAATAGGGTTTACAACATATAGTAACAGTTTTATGACCAACAATTAGGTTTATGAGCTTAAAAAAAAAAGAACTGTGAAGCATGGAGATGGACATGTCATAGTAAGGTATCCATTGCTGCAACTGAAACTATGGAGCTTGGATTGAATAATTAATCTATAAATTAATAAGGGTGTTTGATTCATTAAGGATTGCTTTCACTAAAGATGAAGTACAGACTAATGGAGCAAGAGGAAGAGATTTCCCAAAGCAGCAAATGTCTTTCCTTACTGTTATCAAGCTTGACTGAGTGAAATGCTCTTTCTGTATCCAATTTAAATTCTAGTTTTGATTGTTTTGATATATGCATTATTTCTCTTTATGAATTAAACCTACAAATCCTGTTCTCACCAACCTTGGCTGCCTGCTAATCATTCACCTGCTCCAAGTCAATGCCAGGCTGGACATGGACCGTTTTCATGTTGCCGTTGGATGAACTATGGTGAATATAGCTATTCTAATATGCGTATAATAACTAGCCCTTTATACAGTCCTGGAATATTGTACATCCGGTCAAGTTGTGCTGAAGCTGAACAGAAAGCGGAGCTTTGTTGCTGATAGGAAACACCTCACTGAAATGTTCTCTGGAAACTTTTAAGTAAATGAAACATTTGAGGTATAAGTATGTCAAAGTTTTCAGGCAAACAGAACAACACTTTCTATTTCTAGTTTATTCTTTAAACAGTTAATTACAAGCATTATGGTGGAATGGTCGTTTCCCAACCACTGTTTAGAGTTGGTGAGAATTCTTTGCAAGGGGAAGTAGCAGCAGTCCTGTGACACTGGCTGAAGACCTTTGCACTCAGTTTATCCGAGGATGACAAAGCTTTGTGGAGTTGTTGGTTCTGATAAGAGCAGGGATTAAAAAAGGGGGGAGTGCAGGACTGAATGCCATTGGACTGATTTACAGTCACACATGGTGGCTGAAGGAGTCAGATGGGTGAGAGGCAGGTGACCTCACCTCCTTCAATATATATTATATTAGCAGGGGATTCAAATATAGCTTTGGCACTTAGATATCATACTTTTCAGCAGAGTGATACAGTTACACGGTTAAGACGTCAGTAAACACTCAATAAGTGTTGGCAAAGAGTCCGAGTCTCAACTCTGAAGCTTTAAGGGTTGGATTTAACACATGTTTGGCTTTATTACAGCACATTTCTGTGTGATTGCTTAGTCCATAAACAGCTGCATCTCAATAATTCAAAAGTTATTTAATCCAAAAACCAAAAATTATATATTGTGTAAATTATTAACACACAGAGTGATCGCCCACGTGTTTTTTACTATGCAGAATAAGAAGTTAATTCTTGGTCGGGATTTGTTTTGCATGAATTACTGCATCAGTGGCAGCGTGGCATGGAGGAGATCCGATTGTGACTCTGCTGCGGTGTTCAGGGAGTTCAGCTTGCTTTAATAGCAGCCTTCAGCTCATCTGCATGGTATGCACTGGCATATCAGCCTTCCTCTGGACAGTACCACATACTGTGAGATTTAGGTCAAGCCAGTTTGTCGGCCTTTCCAACACAGTGACACCACAGTCTGTAAACCAGGTTTTGGTGTTTTTTGGCAACATGACCAAGTCCTGCTGGAAAATGAAATCAGCCTCCTTATGAAGATCGTCACCAGAAGGATGCTCTGCAATTTCCAATAAAACTTTGGAGTTGATCCAAATCAGTGACTAAGGGAGCATCACAATGGACCCCAAGCGGCTTGAATTCTTCTCCTCTTCATTCTTCCCACAGACTCTGGGAACTTTTCCAAAAGAAATGCTAAATTTTTCTTTAATCTGAAAATAGGACTTTGGACCACTGAGCAACAGTCCAGTTATTTATCCATTTAGTCCAGGTATGATGCTTCTGATGCTGTCACTGGTTCAGAAAGGGCTCTACACAAGGAATGTGACAGTTGTTGTCCATGTCTTGGATATATCTGTGTGTAGGTGCTTTTGAAACACTGACTCCATCCAGAATCCACACCTTATGAATCTCTCCAACACTCTTTAATGGGCTTTGCTTCAAAATCCTCTTAAGCCTCTGGCTATCTCTATTGCTTGTTCCTTAAACAGTTTTCCTTCCACTAAGTTCTCCATTCATATGCTTCGATATGGCACTCTGTGAACGGCCAACCTCTTTAGCAACGACATTTTGTGACTTCAAAAACTGCCTGCCGGACAAATATCAAGTCAGGAGTCTTCCCCATGATTGTATAAGCTAAAACAAATGTATTAAATCACCATCTTTATGGGCCTTATGTAATGTTCCAATTTCTGGGAAAAATTTATTTGGGTTTTCATCAAACCAGCAAACCATAATAATCAAAATTAAAAGAAATAAATGATTGAAATACATCTCTTTTTGAATTAAATCAATGAAAGAAATTTAATTTTCAATGATATTCTGAGTTACTGAGAAAAACTTGTTTGATGTATATTGAAAGCCTGCAGAATGAAGCAGAAAATTATTAGGGTGTGGGCAGGATAAGTAGGTCAAATGGCACAGAGAGCCTAAAGTGTGGTGCAGACTTACAGTCATCTTGATTCTGACAGGTGCTCAGTGGCTGCTCAGCAGGAATCTATTTCGGGATAAGGTGTAGCTGTTAGAAAGAAGAGTTTGTTTGTAGGGGCTCATATGGATTGAGCTGTGATGGGAAGGTAGAATAGTCGGATTCACATCCTTCCCCGCAAACACCTAATAGATTCCAGCTCTATTAGATGTGTCAGTAACCAGAGATTATCTAGTGAGCAAGAAACTCTGCCATTTACCATAAGAGCTCTGACAGCAGAGCTGCCGCGCTGTTTTCTTCAAGCAGAACAACCCTTGCTGTTGAACCGCAGGTGAATACAAGCAAAAGAGGCGCAGATCCAAATCAAAAGAGGCGCAGATCCAAATCAAAAGAGGTCAGGAGGCAAAAACAGATCTTAGTTAAAACAAAACGTATTATAAGAGGCCCCAGTTTTAGTCGACGTACAAAATCAGTATCACATAGTCAGCACAATATGTATGTTTACTATGTATGTTTACATTATGACATTACCAGCCGAGGCGCACTTCCGTTTCGCCTCACGGCTTTATGACAACACTGAGTTTTCAGATGTCCTTACCGAGCCTCCTGATGGGGTCCGTGGTCCTCCCAGCCGCTGCCCCCCTCTGCCCCTTATGACCGGGGGTCGCTGACTTGTTGCCGCTGCCTAACATTGTTAAAACTTTTCAGTAAAACTGTATTTTCAGCTTTCGGCTATCCTGGATTTTTACGCGCGCCCTTACTATAGGTGTGAGGACGCAGGTGTCTCAAAGCTGCCCCAGAAAGACCCCGAGCTCTGGAGGAAACAGCTGAGAGCAACATTTATTACCTTTTCCACGTGTGAAAAAAGTCCCTCCCCCGACTGGGATCTCCATGCCTGGACGTTACGCGATTCCCGAGCCAAGCGTCGGTCCAGACGCCCTCTCCGCCTCCCGCTCCTAATGTTGCACCAGCAAACAGGAACCCGGATAAAGGAGCGCAAAGACGCTCAACTAAGTTCAAAGGGTAGTTATGGTGAATTTTCAAAAGCCAAAAGCAAAAGGTCCGTAATCTAAAACAAGAATATTTTTTTCAATCAATATTTATATGAGGGATCATTAAATTATTTTGTAGAAAATACGTGCCTTTAATGAATTAAATGCCAAATTAAATGCTTTAAAGTCGAAATAATAAATAAAAAATTGATTCCGCTATGTGTTAAAATCATGTATAAATATTATAATTATTCCAGTACGTCATTAAGCACTTTAAAATGTCCACAACTCGTTACGTTGTTCCTAACGCAACTGCAGACCAATCAGCTTCTCTGTAGCAGTGTTAGCCCCGCCCACTGACTTCAATGAGTAAAGCTGCTTTCTGCAACATAGAACTATAACAATCAAATAAAATAATACCTAAATATCTTTATGTTTTTAACCTGTCAGTACAAAAATGCATACCTGCAGTTATGTGTTTCTTAATTTTTTTAACATTTAAATAATTTTCAATAAATGTACAATGCTGTGAAAAAGTGTCTGACTCCTGCAGATTTCTTCTGGTTTTGCTTTTTTTCAACCAGGAGGTACCAAAACACCCCAGAACAAGATCTAAATCTCCGCGGACCTCACTTGCCTTGGTTCAAGTCTGAGATAAAAATCTAACAATAATAAAGAGAAACTGGGCATCTGTAAGGCCATCACCACTGCAGACCAAATGGAACATGAAGACCCCCTCACATTTGCCAAAAAGACATATTGATGCTACCCAAGACTTTAGGAAAAATATTCGGTGGACTAATGAGACAAAAGTGGAGCTTTTTGAAAGGTTTGTGTAATGTTATAGCTGACCTAAAACTAAGGTTCCAGAAACAGACCATCGTACTGATAGTCAAACATGACGGTGGTAGTGTGAGGGTTTGGGGGCTACTTTACTTCCTCAAGACCTGGACAACTTGCCATAATTGATGGAATCATACATTTTATTCTCTGCCAGACCTTAAGTCCAATCACGCTTTGGTTATGCAGCAAACCAATGAGTCAAAGTACAGTAGCAAGGCCATTTCTTAATGACTAAAAAAAATAACGTTTTGGTGTGGCCTAGCTAAAGTCTAGACCTAAATCCAATTCAGATCCTGTAGTGTGACCTCAAACATGCTGTTCATACTCACACCCCTCCAAGGTGACTGACTTCAAACTTCTGGTAAGGAGAGTAGGCTAAAATTCAACCACAGTGATGTAAAAGACACCTTGCCAGTTATTTCGAACTCTTGATGCCATGTGTTGCTAAGGGCGGCACAACCAACACTATTAGGTTTAGGGGGCTATTATTTTTTTGCACAGGTTGGTTTGGATAGCTTTTCACCCTTAATAAATAAAATATTTAGTTTTTACTCAGGTTATCTTTATCCAATAGTACATTTTGTTTGATGATCTGAAGCATTTAAGTGTGACAAAAAAGCAAAAATAGAATTAATCTGTATGGAGGTAAACACTTTTTACAGCGATGTATTTATTTATTCCATTATCTACTCAACCTCTTATGTTACTGATAAATTGCAAATTCTTGTGACACTTTTAGGTCTTAATTTACCGAGGGAATGCAGCTGTTCTTTCTTTAAAGATGCAGATGTCTTGAAAAAAGATTTTTGAAAAGAAAAAAATCATGGAACTAAGAAATGGACATGATGTAATAAAATATTTTATAAAATATCCTTTACGGCTGTATGCTCAGGCAAAATAATTGATTGGGCATCTGCTCTGCACATAGTCATTTAAAATGTTGCTGTTTTCTTTAAAATGTGGGATTCCATGAAAAAAATGTGCCTCTTATGTATAGCTTCTATAAATAGAAACTAGTAACAAACAAAAAAAACCACCATTTTACATACTTTCCTTCTAAGTAAAGACACATTACACCTAACCATATTTATTTTGAAGGCCAAAATAATCCCCTTTTCATGACTGGTTCCATCAGTAATGTGGAATCTACTTTTGCAATAATCTGTTCTTCGAAATAGCGAAGCTTTTTTTGGAGATTTACTGTGAAAGGACTTGCACAGGTCTAGGGTCGGAAAAAGGGCAGTTTACATCTCTGCAGACCCCACACATTCTGGACACAAGCTGTTTAGACTTTTACCTTCTGGTCAAAGCTACAAAGCGCTATTTGCAAAAAACAGCCGCCACAGAGACAGTTTCTTTCCCCAGATTGTCTTTCTGGTAAACACTTAACAGTCATAGTGCCCAGATCAATTCAATTCGATTCAGTTTTATTTATATGGCACCAATTCACAACACAAGTTGTCTCAAGACACTTTACAAAGTCAATTCAATCAAATCATACAGATTTCAGTCAACACCATGCATGTTTGCACTAATTCAACCATGTCCTTCTCATTTGTAAAAACAATGTATACGAACATAAATATATATATATATATATATATATATATATATATATATATATATATACTGATGATATTTAAGGTTTATTTTGAAAGCCAGCTTCAAAAAAAGATTTGCTATTCCTTATATGGGGAGACCAAGCTAACGCCGCTTTAATTTATCAGTGAATGGGGTAGAAGCGCCATCTGTTGGCGATTTGCAATTCATGCACAACTTCAAAACCAACGCTCAAATATAAGCTTTATACGGCCTTAAGTACATACAACACATGCTGCCCGCGTTTGTTGTGATCTATTAAACAGAAACTAAGTGGTCTTTTTACAGTACATGAGCACTGACTAGGAGCTTAAGATAAGAAGTTATGACACAGACAGCAAAGATGAGCTGGGAAACCTGGCGAAAGAATTTGATCAATCCAGGAGAACAAATGGTCAATGGTTGATTTGGGGAGTTGGAGTTAGAATGTTTGAGATAATGTGTTTCTTTGACTTGGTTACCTAATGCAGCCTCTGCTTCAATTTCAGAATTAAACAAAAAAGCCCCATCTGCACTTCCTTTCTTTAATGAATCCCCCATGTCATTTGCTTTAATATTAACTGCAAGAGTTCATATCCTTCATCTCCTCTCAAGAGCAGCAATAACCAGGTTACACTGAGTAAGAGATTAAGTCATGTCTGCTAATCCTCAGAGGCTGTGATCTATGCAGGAGCAGTTTGGACTGTGTAGCTGCTGCTCCTGCTCCTTGATTTGAGGAGTATGGGAGCAGCTCTGGAATGGTTTCCCAGTCTTACCAGTCGTCAGGGTTTCAAATAAACAGCAGTGTACCACCTCTTTCTCAAAGAATTCACAGTTCAGCTTGCTTATTCGCCAGGGGTGAAACTGGGCCTGCTTCTATTAGTAGAAGTAGTTGGCCTGTGTTGTTTATGATTCCTGGTGTCTACTGGCAGGGTTTGGGGGAAACCAGTAACTCCCAGTGACTCCCTGTAACAAGTCACAGACCAAATAACCCATGTCTCCATTTTAATGAAAACAAAATAATTTATTTAAGCTGCAAGCATACTATAAAAGTACATGGACCTGATAGCTAAGCATTTTATAGTTGAAGATAAACACGGTTTTGTAAACTCAATAATTAACACATTAAGTTATGTTTATCTGAAAAAATATGAAACACAAAAATCAAAATAACACCCTGGGGTATGCTTTCTTTATTTGCATCTATTTATTTTAATTCTGTATTGTGCAAAAGCCGAGAAAAGGTTATATGAAAATTTTAAAGGTCAAGTATAAGGGAAATGTCATTTTAAGGCTTGTTAACTATCCGAGAACTAAAGCAAATATCAGACACTGACTACTTCCTGAAGCGATGGCAGTTAATCGAAGTTGTGGTGCGACTGTTTAAAATAAAAAATGATTCCTAATTTGCTTATACTATATCACAGGCTGCGATAGGTAATGCTTTAACGAGACGCAACAAACCTTACATTTATGAAACTAAAGGTAACGCTGTACTGGAAAACTTGCAAGGGAACAGTTTCATTCCGGGAATTAAACGGAGCCAATGAAAACACGCTGGCCTAGTCAGCTGAGGTGTGAATACAAATATTTCTGTTGCTGGCTGTGTTAATAATTTGCCAGTATCGTAATTCGAGCGTACGTTTAATCGAATGCCATACAAAACCCAACACTTTTGCTTTATTAACTTTAATTGTGATAACATAGCACCGTGGATCAAGCTAGTTAGCTTTAGCTAGCCTAGCTTTATGCACATTACATTTTTTTTTCAAATACGCCCCAATCAGGAACCACTTTGCACTCGGGACTGTCATTTCCAAGATTCAGGTTAGTTACATTTTGGTTCGATTAGTGATTTGACAATAACATGGAAAGGTTGCAGTGTTTTAATTTGCGAGCAACACCACGCAGCGCTTCGTTCGCTAACCAACGTTAACAGCTAACGTTAGCTAACTTATCCTTAGCTTTTAAAGCAACGGTGTAAAAACACTGTACATTTGGGGCTGCCAAGAAAAACGGATCTACGCCACTTCGTCAATGGTAGCAGCATTATTAAACAGGTGTGAGATCGCCTGACCCACCCTTTAATAACGAGGGGTTCGGAAGTGTGACCGAAGCGGCCGCTTCACAATAAATGTCGTTTGTTTACGCATATTCAGTGTTCACCCCAAAGCTCCTGTCCTACGACGTATCACTCCGCACAACACGTAATGGTAAAACAAACTCGTTAAATCATAAAACAGCACAGAAAATCCATTTTTTAATCTAGATACCCCTTCAAATTAATTTGATACAGCGATTAGGTTGGATTTTATCATTACTTGACATGAATACTAAAAGCGGACTAGATTCTGTGTAAGGATTGCTTCATTTTCCTCGCAATACAGGAGGATTCCATTTTATTGCTGAATTTCTTATTTACTTTTTGGGCTCCAAATAACCGTGTGTTGAACATTTGTGAGTATGATATACCGTTTTTCCCTTCTGATAAACCTTTAAACCGTTTTAAAGTATTAAAACTAGTGTCTAAATCAAAACATCCACTTGCCACCCCTTGCTTGGTAAATAGTAGTGTCCATAAAAATGCCCGGGACTGCTTTTTTGGTGTAGCTCGCGCTCTTTCGATTGACAGCACAAGCCGTCCAATCAGAAAATTAATTGAGCTTAGCAACAGCAAAGTTTTCCTGCAGTCCAATCAACAAAAAGGAGGGTGGGCTTTTTTGGGCCGACGATTGTACTCTCTGATTGGTTAAAAATCTCATCAGTCATTACAGACTTGTGGACTATGTAGTTTCAGGAGGATGTCGTACGCGTTAGCTCTGCTGCGAAGATAACAACATATCCCAGAATTCAGTAGACGTTAGAAGCAGAAGCATGCGCACAGAGAGAGGCGGAGCTGCTATATAAACGCGGGCTCCCTCTTCTTCAGTAGCACACTGGACACAGTTGTGACGGTGAGACATAGGCTCTGAGTGAACGCGTCCTTTGACAGCACTGAAACAGTTAATGGTAGTTAGCGACAGTTGCTCTGACAAATCCTTGGAGGAGTAACAAGTGCTCACTTATTCGGAAGTTTGTCTCCAGGCGTGAAAATCAACTTCCTTTAAACATTTTAAGTCCTTCTGGAAGTCTTATTTTTTCCACAATTTTTTTTTTTAATCTTTTAACGAACTTTGACTTCCTGCCTTTTGGGCACGAAACAAATCTAAGATGTGTTAAAGCGGAACCAATAAGGAGGATATCATCAGAATGACAGAGCCAGCGGAGCAGACGCATCGCATGTTAACTTCAGGCAGTCCATCAGGTGAGAATAGCGGGGACGCTTTGGAGCATCTCCCAGCCAACAACCGTGGACCACCACAGAACGGCGAAAGGGGGCGACAGAGAGCGGAGAAGCATAAGCGTCGGGCGGAGAACTGCGAGGATATCAACACAGACAAGTTATGGCAAATGAAAGGCGGACGGAGGGAGGTGTGTCCCGCTTCAGCAGCCGGAAACGATCTCTCCAAGTACCCGAATGCAACTGAGCCTCACAAAACAACCGATGCTGATGCTTCACCCGATGGTGACCACAATCAACACACGAAAAAAGGTGAACACGGCCCACTGCAGGAGACTTTTAACCGGGCAGGAGTGGAGAATTTACTAATCGACTCCGACACTGGCTTAGAAGCACGTCTGGGCAAAAAGAGGCACAGGCGCAGGACCTCCAAGAAGAAACGCCACTGGAAGCCTTATAACAAACTTTCATGGGAGGAGAAGAAAGCCCTGGAGGAGCGGGAGACCGTCAGGGCTTCGCGGATGAGGGAGGAGATGTTTGCCAAGGGGCTCCCAGTCGCGCCCTATAACACCACTCAGTTCCTGATGGACGAGCACGACCGAGAGGAGCCCGACCTCAACACAGAAACCGGGGTCAGGCGACCCTCTGGGGTCGGCGTTCGTATGGAGGACACTGGGAGCGAGGAGGACCTGTTCGACAACGAGGAGGAAGAAGACGACGACGGCAGCGGGGGAGGAGGCAGCGACGGCATCGGGAGGCCCGGGAACGCAGGTGGGGAGTATCTCCAAAGAGATTTTTCCGAGACCTACGAGATGTACCACGTAGAGAGTCTGCAGAACATGACAAAACAAGAGTTGGTACAGGAGTACCTGGAGCTGGAGAAGTGCATGTCCCGGCTGGAGGAGGAAAACAACCGCCTGCGGCGCGCCGTAGAGCCTGGGGGCGCCGCGGATAACTCCCAGGTCCGTCTCCAGGAGATGGAGCTGGAGCTGGAGAGACTGAGAGCCGAGAACTCTGAGCTGCTCCTGCAGAGCCAGCCCACTAAGCAGAGTGGGCCGGTCGCTACGAATTAAAAAAACTCGAGCTATTAAAAAAAAAAAGGGACTTCTGTTTTGTTGTTGTTTTTAATGTCCTCAGTTTTCTGTAATCAGTCTGTCATCTGGACAAAGAAGTCGTTGCACTGCGATGCAATAACCTATATGTCGTTTCTTTTCTATTTGGGCTTTAAGCGGTCCTGTTAAATTTTCTTCAGGAGGAAATGTAAATACTTCAAAATGAATATTCTCATTTTTTATATATAAAAAGATGTTTAACAACGCCAGATTTCTGTTTTTCCAGTTAAACTTTATAGGACTATCCACTGACAAACTGTTCCATGTTTAAAGGAAAAAATAAACGTATCTCATTTCCTCTGCAGAAGTTAAATAAGAAATGACAGCAAATTAGGGCAGGTTGCCGATACTTATTTCTTTCTGCAAAAGCAAACTCCAGACTTGTTATTTAGACAGTTGTGTGTTATAATTGGTTTAAATAATAAAAAAAGTTTTGATTTAATGCGTTATGTTGTAAAGCTTGTTCATGTAAGCTACAGGAAGCACTACGAGCTGCAGTGAGGAACTGCTGTGTTGCTTTTGATCACAAGGCGTGTTTCCCTCCCTTGCTAGGATGCGAAATTGGGCCAGACAAACATCAGCTGTGGGTTCTCAATGAACTGTAGCAACTGGGGGAAGGGGGTGTGGATACAGGCATTATGGAGGGTAACCCATTCAGATTTGTTGCATCCATGAAAAAGGGCAAAAACAATTTAGAATGTTCCCAAAAATAAGTAAAACTACCAGAACTTGTAAAGTTCTGAAGGTTGAAATGTGTACACGTTCCTACTACTAAAGCAAATGCAAGTACACTTCAGAATGCATAAATATTCAGCTACTGAATTTAAAGAGAAGCGGCCTCAGATTTAGATGCAGTTTCATTTTTAATTGCAGAAGCAAACCATTAGAAGGCTTGACAAAACCTATTCATCTGCCACCTGTAGGGGGCGATACTTAGCTCTTGGTTTAGGTGCAAAAATCCAACACACACAACTCGTTTTTTAAACATACTTCTGTTTATTTACATCATATACCTTTTGCTTTGAAGCAAACAGCTACAAGGGAAATAAATCAGGCGGACAAGCATTACTTTTTTTTAGTCCAGTCATTTCAGTTATAGTCAAAGCAATTCCAAAATGTACACAATACAGTATGTTACATATTAAGATTGTATGTACAAAAATTTTTAGTTTTAAAATATAACAAACATGTGATAAAATCACATTTCAGTACATAACACACCAACTGATGAGGTTTGTTCACCTTTAGGAAATTTGATATTATCTGGCATGACCTAATGTGGTTTTAGGATAGGGCTTGTTAGGTGTACCATATTCACACAAAGACAGATGACCTCAGTTTGTTTCGGGGAGAAAAGAGCAGCAGAGGGATTTCTATGCCTTTATTTGTTTCCATCGTCTTTAGCAGCATTAGTAACAGCTGTTATAAGCGCCTCTCGTTGAAGGCGAAGGGAGTGCATAGATGTGTCCTTGGCTTGAAGTGTGCTTTTCTTTTCACGCGGAGTTTAATGCACACGTCTTTGGGTCGGTCGCCTTAGCCAGGCCGTCAGCCACATCAGGGGGAGGGAGGAGAACCAGATACAACAAAAGGAAATAAAAAAAAAAGATGACACCTGCGCATGGCACCGCAGAACAACACATTCCAGAAAATCAGGCACTTGTAGAAGAATCTCGAGGTACGAAAAAACTGGAACTTTATTATCATTCTTCACTGGAATATTTGGTCAGAGAAGTTGTTTGTGGTTCTTTATGATGGTTTAACACAAAAGATTAGACTTTCCTATACAGTTCTGTGAAAAGGTACTCCCACCCTACATATTTTTTGGTCACACTCAGATGTTTCATATTATGATACAAAGTTTAACATCAAAGACAACCTGATTAAGTGTTAAAAAGCAGTTTTTATATTAGGATTTTTGGTCCAGTCTCTCATTGTTGAATCTCCCAGCCAACAACCGTGGCTTTAGATATCGTTCTGGCTTCTTTTGTGACCTATTGGATGATTCATCAATACTCTCTTGGAGTATTTTGTCTGACCAGCTGCTCCTGGGAAGGTTCACTACTGTCCAAAAATGGCTCTCACTGTGGTTCACTGGAGTCCCAAAGGCTTAGAAATTTCTTCTGTAACGATTTCCAGACTGATGTATGTCTAAGACATGGTTCTCATTTGTTTAATTTCTTTGGATCAGGACCTGATGTGCTGCTTTTTCAAATATTTTTGCCCTACTTCATGTTGTCAGACAGGTTCTATTTAAGTGATTTCTTGATTTTACAGTGACGGAAACTGAACCAAAACATGTGGTCAATCACACTTGTTTCATGATTTAACAAGGGGGGGGGGCATTACTTTTTCACACAGGGCCAGGTTGGGTTGAACACTCTTTTTCCTTTGATAAAGAAACAAATCTGTAAGGGGGTAAATACTTTCCACAGCACTGAATCTAAAGACCTGTTTTCAATTTCTCCACTGTACCATTTCTCTCAGTCAGTTAGGATTTATTAGAACCTGACCTTATGGAAAACTCCCTGTCAAACACATCCCCCAAGGTAATAACCGTGCCGACAGATGAATTCTCAGTGGGGATGGGCTGAAAAAAGATCCCAAACTACAAAAGGTGAAAATATGACATCTGAGGTAACACTCAGTAATCCCAGACATGAAAACAGCGATAAGCTCAGCCGTTTGTCACGACGAGGTGCCTACAAACTATCCCCAAGGGATCTGCTAGGTTCGCTACATGCAATTCCCGGATAGGTTTGTTGATGGATCTTTGCTTAAAGTAGATCACTTTCATTAAAAGTCAGCATCTCAGGAGATAAAGGTACTCTGCACAATGCTGTGAATCAGAAAGGCCATCTATGGAGAAATAAGGAACAGGTTGCATCGTCTTTATCTCCCTCGAACGGGTACGTTCAAGAGGGTCGATCACAATAAAAGTACAGTTTTTTTACTTTAATAGAAAATATATAATATATATTGAATATAAACAAAAAAATAATATATTAAGGGCAACATTTCAAGTAACTTCTTGAAGGAAATGACTGCACTCTGTGCACGGTTTGTAAACCATATAAAAATAACTAAAAATTACAAGTGAAAACAAACATATTTATATTTACAAAGGTTAACTTAACAAGGCTTTGTACAAAATGCTACAAAACGTGATAATTTCTGCGCAAACACTCATAAACATTATTAACAGGTAGATACAGACATCGGTATCCATGTGTTGGAAAACGCCTACCGGTTGGACTAAAAGCTGGACTTTTACAGTGAGCGTGGTCAGGAAGACTGATCTCAAAAAAGAAAGAAATCGGTTGACTTTACTCCTGAAACAGTTTTCTAACTCTGTGTGTTTGATAATATTCTGTGACATTTACCATTAAACTACATCAACTAGAAGCACCATGTTTCTCAACCAGAGCAAAGCTGCAGGACAGCGCCCTCCTCTGATCACCCGAAAGGATCTTTCATCTATCCAACCAGTCGGGGAAAAAAGGGATTTCTGTTTTTACTAAACTGGAAATTTTTGGGGATAACACAGATAAAGGTGAGTTCGGTTTATATCTCAGCCCTATTTTTGAGTGATTTTTTTTTTTTAAAAACCAAACAAAAACCCCTAAAGCTTTTGCAACACCAGGAATGCCACTTGCCATGCAAATGGAGTCTAAAAGGAAAGAACTGAATGTGTTGGACCTGCTTAGCCCTGGAAGTTCTCACAGGTACTGGTGGAATCTGGAGGTGGGGGCTTGGCATGTAACTGGTTCTTGGTCCAGGCTATCTGCTCCTTGAGTTAGCCCCTGAGTTTTCACCTGGTTTTGGTTCATGGGGGACAGAGGGAACTCATTGATGGTCAGCGGGGGTCTCTTGTCGGATGTTTCGGTTGGTGAAGCCACTATGGTGTGTCTTCGCCACGCTCGTTTCTTCCTTCGCGTCTCAGGCGATGGCGGTTTTCGCAGCCCCACACTGCGCAGGTCGTCGGCAGAGCCCAGCAGTCGAGCACGGACATGTTCAACTAAAGACCTGCTGCCCGGGGCGGTTGGGGTGAAGGACGCGGCTTCGCTGGGCGGCAAGGCAGATCTGGACCGGGACTGTCGCAGGTTTTCCTGGCTGCTGCCTGAGGAAGGGTTGATTTTGGAGGTGTCTCTCCTTGGTCTTGGTGCACTTTCGGACACAGAGCCGGTCCCCTCACCCTGAGACTCCAGCAAGTCCAGGGAGCGGGCCTTGGTCTTCTCCGACTTTAGTTTCTTTCTTGCCAGAGTGTCGCACTGAATCAACTTGTGGGAGTTAAAGGAGGGCCGCGAGTGCAGTCTGTGAGCAGTGGAGGAGGAGGAAGAAGAGGGTGTGTTAGAGCGAGCTCCTCCTTCACTCCTCTCTGCAGAGTCAGCTGTGTGAGTGATGGGAGTGGTCGGGAGGAGGTTTGCGGGTGAGAGGACAGGGGGTTTGCACTGTGAGTAGAGGAAGCTGCGAGGCGTTGGTGGTTGCGGGTTTGCAGGTGTTGTCGAGTGTTTACTGGGTCTCTCCTGGGTAAGAGAGCGTGAGGCGAAGCCGCTCTCATTGTCCGTCTCGCTCACCAGCTCGCTGTGCTCATCATCGGCATCGTCGCCCCTGCCCTCTGACCCTAAGCTCCGCCCTAACGTGGAAAGGGTGGAGTAACCAGAGACAATAGAGCGAGCATCCTCCGGTGCTCTCCACGGTTGCCCCTTCACCTCAGGCTGCACTGCCTCCTCCTGCAACAAAATAGCTGTCTGCCTTCCTCCAGCCTCCTCCTCTTCCTCTTTAAAGCACGGCCGACAGGAAACAACTGCGACCACCTCCTCTTCTGCCTCCTCTTTCCCTCCACCTTCTACAACTTCCTCATCATCATCATCATCATCGTCCTCTTCCTCCTCGTCCTCCTCTCCCTCAGCTCGAGGAGCAGTTACCGCCACTGGCGACCCTGCCTCCTCCTCCTCCTCCTCCATCCCAAGGTGCCCCGCTTTGATTGGTTCGTGCTCTGAGTCATCATCGGTGCTGCTGCCAACACGGCGGGCGAGGTGGCGCTTCCTTCGTTTGCGGCCTGTAACGGCGGACATGATGGACAGAGTGAGGAAGTCCTTGGCGGTAAGGTCTTTCTTTGAACCCCATGACCCCTGAAACAGGAGGAGATACTGCTGTAACATACTTTCTGTCTTACATTACAGTTCAGGTTAGAAGTTTAAATACACTCATGTCATGGCAATTTTGGCCCAAAAATGGTCAACTTTCGACCATTTAGCTGTTGAAGTGAAGTGAGGTGAAAGAGTTTGGAGGAACTCCTACTTCTGTATTCTGTTCACTTTGTCCAATGCTCCAATAGCACCGGTAGCGAAACAGCACCACACAATGATGCTGCCAGCACCATGCTTGACAGTTGGTTCTGTGTTTTACCATTTCAAAGCCTCAATTTGACTCTTTGTCAAAATCATTTTTAAACTAACATGCCTAAAGCTGGTAGTTTCTCATTGTCAAAGGATTTGTTTGACAGAATTCCTTGAAAATTTCAATAATGAGAACAAACTGGGAAAGTCCAAGGAAGAAGGAGAAGCTATAAGAAGTTAAAGACCTTTAGAGCCTACTGCAACAAATATTAAAGAGATTGTAAATCTATGGATGTATTTGAGCCTGTATGTATAATTTTGACCTTATGTGGAGACATTTGAACAATTAATTCAAACTTGTTCAACTAATTTTGTCATCAAAAATGTATTGCATTTTTATGTTGTACAGTTGTTCCACCCTGGAAAGAAAACAACTTTAATAAATCGAGGCCTAATAAATGTTATGCCTAATAAACTGTCGTATGTGTTTGAGAGACACTACCTTTGATTTAGCCGAGTCACTGTTGGTTGAGTCTGTGGAAGAAGAAAGACAGACATCAGACGGTAAGAAGAGCTTAAATTAACAAGTCGAAGCAGTCATGGTGGAGGACGCAGAGGCCGATTCAGGCTGTTTTATAAAAATTCTTTGTACTTTTGGGCTAATTTAAGCAGAATTGTTTGTTAAGTCACTTCCCTTCCTGCAGAAATATTCCCAGGAAAGCTTTATCTGGCTCATTGGAAGCAAAATATAAAACAATGAGGACAGACTCAAGACATTTACACAGAACCGTCCTCTTTCTGACAGAATAAACAGAAATTCACGTGGAGATGGGATCTTCCACTGTGTCCTCTCACCATGTCAGAACCCCGAGCAAACACACCGGTTTACAGACTGAAGCATTTAGAGGGAAAGACAATGATTTGAGGGGAAGCAGCAGGTGCATTAGGAACCCACAGCAAACACTGATAGCACCAATCATTGACAGGGAAGGAAGTGAGACACACATTTCCTCACAAACACAGACACACAAAAATGGAGGATCAAGTTTTTTTTTATTTCCCAGACTGTAAAAATTAGACCTAAATGTTTATTTAAAAAAAAAAACTATCCAGAATATGAGGGCAGGTAAGGTGTTAACATACATTAGGAATAAGGTTAAACTCTTTATTTAAACCAGCATCTTAAAAAATGAAAATACTGGTACATTCAGTTCATTTTACAGCATTTCTAGCCTAATATATATTTCAGTGAAATGACATGAGAGTAGAAATTATAGTAGCAATTAAAAGTGCATAAAATATGCTTCACCACAGTCATCATAGACATGATTATAGCTTGTCTGGCTACAAAAAGATAACCACAGCCTTTAATGTTGAAAAAATATCACTTATTTTCTTAATTTTGAACATTTCACAGTAGCTTTTACCACCATTCCCTGAAACATTTCAAATTACATTTTCTTATTAAATAGAAATATTAAAATCAATGTAGGACAATTATTTTAGATTATATACATGTGAGTATAATCAATTGTGACTATTATAAATAAACCCTGCATAGAGAACACAGTTTAAGAAAAATATTTTCAAAACGTTCATTCAAAGCAGTTCATCATTTAGTCCTTTTGGAGTCGAGGTTTGAAGGAAAACAAGTCTTCTGTAGTTTGAGGTCATCACCCCTAGGTGGCAGAGCAACATGTTCAGTGCTACAAAACCTTCAATCAGGAAATATAACGATAAGGATAATTCAAGTGCACAGCAGCAGAAGAATCTCAGTCATTGTTGTTTATTGTGATTTCGTGACCAGTTTATGCATTGCATGTGTGGATGGACATGCAACAACCTAATTAAAGTTAATTTCTTGTACGAGGATGAAAGGTTTCAGGGTACCGATGCACTCTGCACAGCAGTTACTACCATTTCACAAGATTTCTTTTTACGTTTAAATTTAAATAAAACAAGATTATTTCTATTTTTATTTACCAGTAAAGAGGGATCTTTAAATATAGAACATAGTTCAGAATCATATTTTAAGATCTGCCAGTGCTTTTTTAATTTTGATTTTGTATTGGCAGAGTGAGCTGAAAACTAAGTAATGCACATAAATAAAAACTTGTTTTGTTCTCTTACAGTTTAGGTAAAATAGAACCATCTATTTTAAATCCAACTCAAAGGCTTCTGTGAAGCCTGAAGATGGGTAACCTCACTGTTTAAATCTATCTTTCATATCCTCAGGCTTTTGACTGTATGAAATCCTCTGTAGAGTGGCAAATCATTCTCACATGATAAAACTGACTAACAGGGAGGTTATTTTTAGTTGGAGTATGGGGAAAACTTGTGGCCATCATCGGCATTTTATTTGTTCCTTTTTGTTACATAGTTGTAATTAAGGAACCATCATCTTTCAGAATCCCACATGTAAAAAAACGAACTTTGCCTTGACTACAGGTTGTTGTGAACTGTAAATAGCTATCAAAGCTGTACAGCAAAGTAATAAAATGAAAACCAGATATTTTTTCCGTCCTCACACAGGCAAAAAAGTAGTTCAAAAGTGTTACAACATGGGCATCCACATGTTATATAAATGATCTGCTGCTCCTGTGGGGAATAAACAAAAGCTAAGCCAGCATAAAAGCACAATACACTGAGATGATCCAGGTTACTCTGCCACCCAGGGGTGGTGACCCCAAACCACATGTGGCTTATCTGAGTAATACCCTTCAAACTTTGGCTCCAAAAGGACTGAATAATAAACTACTTTTAAACATGTTCCTTTAATACTTTCATGAGATTTTACAAAATTGTATAATTAAATTATACTCCACACAGGGTTTATTATAGTTTATAAAAATAATACCTTTGCCTATGAGATAATGTTCTTTTATATGGGAGCCCACATTATATCTAGTGTTTTCTGTACAGCTAATAATAGGATTTTATTGGTTTCACACTTAGAACCAGACACATTAGAGTGTGTTTGCCTGATGAAGGTCTGCAAAGTGTTTTGACTACCTACTGTCTGAAATGCTCTGTTTTATCACCTGTTTTGAAGACCCCATCAGACCAAGTCCATGGGTATTATTGTGTCTACTTCTGTCAGAATTTAAAAAAGCCAAACAGTATATAAAGCTTGATAAAACCAATCAACTTCCAAAGGAAAAGGTCCTTTCAGCTTGCTTGCATGTTTCTGAGAGAAAACCAAAGCCCAGAATGGTAAAACGCCTCTAGAATACCAAGACCTGCTGATTTTCTAGATAAGGTCAAACTTTAAAACAACTTTTACCCCATTGTCGGCCTAATGTGGTGTCCTGCATGTAGTAGACTGATGGTGTCGAGCTGCGGTCCATGAGGGGCGGTGTCCGGCACTTTGATTATAATTGGCCCCCATCTTGCCCTTTGAAATGTATTTTAGAGGTGGCCCTGTTGAAATGGAGGAATTAACTCCTCAACATGTCACCATGTTCTGTAGAGTCACATGTGGAATCAGGAAAACATTTAAAACATCAATGTTTTATAGCTTGTATGCTTAAACTGAGTTGCTATAGGAATTTGAGTACGAGTACAAGTACGAGTAGATAATTTAGATTTTGTTTGCATTAAGAATACTAACGTGAGGAGCAAAAGGATATATTTTTTGTTTTTGAGCAAACAAACAGCTTCATCATTGTATATGCTGCTGCATTTGAGCACAGTTATTGCTGAGGAGGATTATGACTAAAATTCTTGGTTTGCACTACTAAAGATGAGCCATTACTTCGTCAAAAAAACTAATTTGCTATTAACCCTGCAGCTCTTTTCAGCAGAAAGCAAAAAAGTTTGGCTCACAGCTATGATCTGGGAGCTTCACACAATAGTTTTTATCCTTACCACTCAAAGTTTGAATTGGCACATCAGAAATAACAACACCTAGAGTCCCATAAGTGTGGGTAGAGGAGCCTGATGATTGGGGCCACATTGATTGAAAAACAAAAAGCCTGGAGGATGAGTGGAGCGCTGTGCTCTGCATTCAGAATGAGTTGCCTCTCTGGGTCAAGTGTACACTCTGAGTCAGAAACAGCAGCTTTAACAGCTTCAAGTCACCCATTAAGTTATTAGTCAAACCGGGACGACACTGAAGTGGCAGGGTTCTTATTTTAAAGAGACCTCAATCTGACAGTGACAGGGAGGACGCCGACCTCCAGGGGAAATGAAGACCATGGAGACGTTAGCAGTTGCCACCACTAACACACTCGCTCAACACACACACAAACATTGCCAGGGGAGTTCCCGTCCTACCGCAGTGGCTGCTCCACGGGCTCAGCTAAGAGAAGGAAACGCAGAAACGCACAGAGAGAAAGATGAGCAACATGGAAGGAAAAAAAAGAGGTCAGCAGAAAGGAGAGAAGTGTAGGCATGCTGTCAAACACAGAGACACTCAGAGTGCTAACAGATCTCAGGATTCAGTTCTCATGCTGCATTCCAGTTCTGTTTGGAAAGTTGGACATTTAATTTCCAATTTAGTTTTTGAACACTATGTGGCATTAAAAGTCAAAAGAATTTACTCTCTTGTCCTAATATAACACAAGGAGAGTAAAAACAAGCATTCAGTTTGAACGATTTGTAGATTTGCTGGCTCACCTGAAGCCTCCCCGAGCAGAGCGGTCCTGCCGATGTTGGATAGAAGGTGGTCAATGTTGGGGGCAGGCTGGACGTCCTCGGTGTCCACCGGGGTCTGGGGAGACAAGTGGAAAGACCTGATCTTTAGAAGGCAGAAATCGGGAGTAAAAATGTGGAACTTTTTATCCATAAACTAGAGGTGTCTCTAAGTAGATGAAAGACGTCCAAACTGCTCAAAATCCTTCACACCAAAGCCAAGGGATGAAGCGTGCTTGTCAATAATTTACTGAGATTTTATAGTAATGATTTAAAGCAACGGTTGCACTTGGTAAATACTACATTTATAAATAAAATAATGAACAAACTACAGGGAGATGCTTCTGAATGTGTTTATTGTTGCATACTTCATTAGATGTCCAACAAATCTTTTACAAAGATGCCCTCTGGATGCAATTTTCTTGGCTGATTTAGAGTTTTTTTAAGACTGATGCATTGATTTTTTTTTTATCTCCGTTGAAGAACTCTAAACAGTTAAAATATACATTTTGTCAGGTTAAAGGTTTGGACTTTGACTGATCCAGTGTAGCATCAGCTACTCTGCTGGGATCATTATTTCTCTCTTTGACATTTTGTATCTTTGTAGTTCTGGTTCTTTCATTCCCAACTTTTTCAGGTATAACACGACCAGAACTACAAAGGTTACAAGGAGCCAAATGCCATGGGTAGCTTACAGTCAGTGACTAATGACTGAAATGACTCTAATATGTAATATTGATCAACTAGAGGTTAATCTGTTCTTTTGGTTTGATCAGTAGGGCCATGATTTCTCATATTTAAAACCCACCTAAACCAAATCAAATCAGAATAAAAATAATTGGAAATATGATGCAATACAAAGTTTGTCATCAAACAATAAACAATTACAAGAAATATGTGTGATTTCTGCATTTTTTAAATGTTTTTTTGTGGCACAAGCAGCCTAAAGTTTTACATGTCTACGACAGTAAGCTGACAGGAAAAGGGTGGAGAGAGGGGGAAGACATGCAGCAAAGGTCGCCTGGGCCACGAGTTGAAGCCACAAAAAGCTGCGTCCAGGACTGAAGCTTCTGAATCTGGGTCGTGCGTTTTAACCCCTGCGTAATGAGTATTTATTGCCTTCCTACATAAACTGCAAAGAACAAGCTGACATAAGTGCAAGGGTATGAATGGCCTTGTTTATCATGAGATAGGGGACAACATTTTAACATGTAGATATGAAATGGGGGAGTTCTATTGGAAAGAAGGTCTCATATTTGACTCTAGAATACTTTTTGCATCAAAAGGATTTTATGAATGCAAGATAGCCAAGTCTTTTGACTGCAAGCCCATATCATCACCCCTCCACCATGCTTTATCACAGGTATAGAGTGTTTGTGGTAATACGCTGTGTTTGGTTTTAGCCTAACATGCTACTGTGCATTATTGCCAAAAATCTTTACGCAGCTCCCGTCTGTCTAAAAAACATAGTCCCAGAAGCCATGTGATTCATTCAGGAGAAACGATTCAATCTTATGTTATTTTTTTTTTTTAGAGAGAAGATGATTTCTCCTTTAACTCTTTCAAACAAGTCATCACCTGTTCAGTCTTTTTCCACATTTTCTACTATGAAATGTAATATTTGACATGCTAACGGATGTCTGTAGAGTCCCTGAGATGTGGCTCTTTGTTTTTGTGTAATATGTATTTTCCACTTGTGTGTAACCTCTTTAGCTTTAGAACAATGGACCCCAAAGACCTCAGCAAGAACGACATCTCTCAAGTCATTGCTGACTTAAAAAAACATGATTTGAAGCTTTCGGTTAACTTCAAATCATAGACATCATTGTATGAATGTGTTTTAAATATATGTCGTTACTTAGACTTAATGTTATTTGTATCTCTCTTAAAGTCCCCTGAATACACACCTGGGTTCTGTACAGAACAAAGCGCTCATCCAGGGCCAGTAATTTCCTGGTTTGCGCCACAATGCCTTTCCTTTTTCTTTTTTAAATTACTTACACTGGTGACATTTTACCTGGGCCGCTGGCTGTATGATCTCTAGTATTTAAAGGGAATCATTTAATTTCTGTTGGCTTCTAAAGACCGGGCACATGCAGCAGGTTAAGCTTTAACAAAAGCTCAGTTTAGTTATCCGAAGCCTTTCAGCGACTGTTTATCTACTGATTTAATTTGCCCAAATTAAATATCACATATTGGGAATTTTCCTTACTTGGTGGAATAATATCCAGAATCCAAAACTAAATTTGAAAGTAGTGTTCAACTATTTAGTTTCACATTTATTCTTTAATTACAGAACTACTCATATTTGAATGATGCAAGTCAGTTAAAGAAAAGGTGCCGCTGCTCCAATAATCAATACAACCTGATTTAATCTCAAATTAAGTCAATGTAGTATTATAGGCAAAAACAATCAGAGTAAACTAACAGCTCAACATGTCTTTCCTGTGTAATTATTTACAGCACAGGCTGTAAAAACTACATGAACGTTTGTGTTTACGACTTCTCCAAAAGTTACTTTGGAGTCAGGCGTTTCAGTTACACCAATGTGATTGTAGGTTTCAGTCAAAGAGGGCAAGTCCTTTTAAAAAAAACCCTTGCTGTGGCTAATCCCCACTCCTGATATAACAGCACATCTGACAGGTTGGAAAGGAAGCATCATCTTAACTGTGGATAAAGGAGTGATAGCTTTGTGTTTCTGCTTCGCTCAGTTGACTAATATGGAATAAAAGGATGGCCGCACAACATCTGATAAGCTAGAGCTTAGGACAGATCTGGTGATGTTATAAAATAACGAACAGCAGGAAATTAGACACCATAAATGCAAAAACTAAATAAAAAATGTACTTTACAGAAATGCTGTTGATTGATCTGGAGAGATGGTTAATCAGAGGATAACAGAAATATGAGCAAAAATAAATGTAATAAATGTAAAACATTTATAGTTTTGCTTGATTTATAGAACAGAAATGGGAAATTCAGGAACTTTTCCAAAGGCTATATGAGTTAATTTTTGGATCTTTTAAGAAAAACCGGACCTTTAAATGTGTTTTTGGGTTTGACAATCATTTTTTACAATAATATAAGAGAAGCCCAAAACGTATGAATGCTAAAATGCCGATCATCATCTTGAAATGTGGGTCGAGGATTCTAACCCCTCCCTGGATATGTTCCTTAAATAAAATGCCAGAAAAAGCCCAAATCCCACCTGAAAGCATAAGACAAAATCCTAATGAAATACATTCAAGTTTGTGCATTTAACATGAAAATGTTCAAAGGACTGAATACTTTTGCAAAGCACTCAATTAAAGCTCCTTTATTTGATGTGCAATTTGAGCAATCAATTAGGCTAATTCTTAATATGGGTTTTTAAATATAAGCTATATACTACATCTATCTGATTGCTCTAATTCAAATGAATTTGTCGTTTTTATGCTTTTTCAATATAACTGCTTTTATTGTTTTATCACTTTATATTGGTAATTAACTAGTCATGCTTTACTACCACTGCCCTTTGAAGATAAGCTTTAAAGAAAGCCCTGACCTTGGAAAACTAAATAAGACCTAAACATTGAAATGGTACTTATTATAGCAAAACAAAAATAAAGGGCAGGTATTTTACATTTAATAAATATTGTAGTCTTTTATACAAAATGTTCTGCATTTGAACTTTGTTTTAAGACATGCTTGCCAGTACTAGAAAGCCTACCTTCTCATCCTTATCCAGCTCATCTGTGAAAAACCAGATGCACTGTAACAGTGACAGAGAAGGAAACATTCAGCATTACGAAGACTTTATGAGACGTGCAAGTCTTAACCAGTATTTGTTTGTCTCACATGTTGGACGAGCGTCTCAACGATCTTGTAGCGGTCGGGCATGTGGGTGACCATGTCTTTCATGTTGTCCTCAGAGGTGCGAACCAGGGTCGGCCCAAACACCAGAGCCAAATTACGAGGCTCCATCTGAATGCACCAGGAGAAGAAAAAAAAAAACAGATGAGCTGTAAGGATTCTGCAGAAGATGCCTGACCCGATTTCCCACCCACAAAACGGCATTTGACACACCTTGTTTTTATCTGAGTGGTCTGCAACCGTCTTCAAGTGGCTAATGAGGAATTTCAGTGTGTGGTAATAATGATCAGGAAGGTCTCGGATCTGTAACAAAACAACAGGCCAACCCGTTCAACCAACCAGATCCATCAATTTCGCTGAAGTTCTTGGGGAATAAAGAACACGTACCATTTTCTTCATGGTCTTCAGTCGCTCTGACGCATTCTCCATCCGATTGGCATCGATAAAGTCGTTGTACTTGTCTGTTTAGATGTTGGACAGATTAAAGCAAGTGAGTTGAATGATTTGATTAAATATGCAAGAATGGCGTGCATAAAAGCTTGTTGGAACATGTGTGGACTTACCATTGGTAAACAGAGGCTCTGGAAGCTTCCTGAAGAAGGATTTGAGTAAACTGCTGACAACGTTGAGGTCCTGCCACTTCTAAAGACAACAACAAACACAGACATCACAATATTTCATTTTCTAACCCTGCTAACGAAGTTTCTTACTGATTAAAGACGTGTTGCAAACTTTTTAGACCCAGCAGATGCCCAGTCTTTCACATTTATTTTGAAATCTAAATTACTAAATTGCAATTTATGGTATCTATGGTACCTTAGGAACCTGGGGAAAAACAGAAACTAGAGGGAGGAAAGAAGGACACAACGAACTAAGGAATTATACAAGAAAGGATGGGTAAGAGTAAGGACACAGAGGAGGATCGAAGGAAGGAAGGAAGGAAGGAGAGAAAGAAGGAAAGAAAGAAGGAAAGGGCTGCCCGATGAAGAAATAAAAGGAGGAAAGGAAAGAAAGAAAAAATAATGAAGGACACAATGAAGAAGGAAAGGAAAAGAAGACACAAGGATAAAGGAAGGTATGACACAAGGAAGGAAAGAAAGAGGAGGGAAACAATGAACAAGGAAGACGAAGCAAGAAGGAAGGATGGACACAAGAAGGAAATAAAAGACAATGGGATACATAATAAAAACTGAAATTAGAAATATTTTCCATACTTTTATGTTTTTTCATCCATACTCGTTTAGACTGTTTAGCTCTGCGCATTATATTAAGCTATTGCTGCCTGCTTTTGTTTTCTCACCTCTTCTGCAGGGTTGATGTCCATACCCTTGTTGAGCTGTTCCTGAAGCAGCAAGACGATGGCGTTATTCCCGGGAACTCGGTATATTCCGGTGTATTCCAGGCCCATCTCCTCCACCAAACCGCAGCAGAACTCAACGATCATTGGGATAAACTGTGAAGGAAGGCGCAAAGCAAACAGAATGTAGTCTAAGATATTACAAAGAAAAATAAACAGCATTTCGAAACAGACAGGGTCAAAAGTGGCTCACCTTGTTGTTTGTACCAGGCTGACATTCTTCCAGCCTCACACCAAAAGCTTTGGGCCCAGCTTTCTTCGACTTCTTCATGATGTTAATTCCCCACGGAGACTTTGGAGGGCTGCTCTCTTCTGGACACATTTTTTAAAGGAACTGTTTAGGAGCTAATTTTACTGAGTACATAAAGTAATGTGCACAAGTTTTAGAACAAGCCAAATTTCTTAATATTTTTTCTTCCAAGAGGCCAGACTTCAATGCAATCTTTTAAAAAGGTCTTGATCAATAGTTTTTCAGGCTTTTTAAAGCTGTTTACAGTTCAGTCGACTTTAGGTCCAATATATTGACTCTATTACCTCTCCATTCTCAGAAGGTTTTTTTTTTTTTGCTTGTTTAGCTCTTAACACAGACCTATAAGTTGTTCAGGTATAAAACGTGTCTCCAATAGACAAATAATCAAGACAAATTTCAAATTAGATGTTTAAGCCCCTTTCAGGACATAATATTAATTTGTCATTATGAGTTTGGGACACAAACAGAGCAGAAATCCTGGATGTTCCTCCAGAGTCCATCTAATACTGGAAACACTTCATTCAGTTAAACCTGATGAAGATAATGACACATTGAACATGACGCAAAATAATTTTACTTGCATTTGATGCATTGCCTGCATTTGGACAGCATAAATGAGGACCGTCGCCCAACATGCATTTTATGATTGCTTTGTATGACATGAATGACAAAATGCTCTAAAAAGGAGCGTTCATGGTTTGGAGATTATTAAGTAACTATGAGTTAAACTTTCCTAAACACAGAATTCTTCCTATTTCTTTGAGGATCTTTGAGCTTTGAAAAGCTTTTAAAAGGGAAAATGTTGCCTAAAACTTCTTTAAAACATGACAAGAAAATCCAGCAGCTTGGAATTAAACTATTAGGAAATCTAGAAGGTGATGTAAGTCTTTTTCCGGTATATTTCAGTTTTTCAGTCACGTTTAAAAGGTTTGATTGTTTTAATTTCTGTCCAGTTCCTCTCAACAATGTACAGCCATGTTTTCTTAATCAGAATCAGCTTTATTGCCAAGTTTGTACATACAAACAAGGAATTTGACTCCGGTACACTTTGCTCTTTGGTTTTTGTTTTTGCACTACGGAATATACATATTTACAATGTACAAATATACACATATATAAATAAAAAGGTGCATTTGCAACATCTGTCTGCTGTTGTTTTGTATTTTATTGAATGTTCAACAGAGAAACAGCCTGGGGGAAGAAACTGTCTCTGTGGCGGCTGGTTTTAGTGAACAGCGCTCTGTAGCGTTGGCCTGAAGGCAGAACTCTAAACAGTTTATGTGCAGGGTGTGTGGGGTCTGCAGAGATTTTAGCAGCTAGGTTTCCTGCTTCCTGGGTGCATTTTATTGTTCTCAATGTGAGCTTATATATTCCTAATTAATAATGTACCTCAGATCTATGTCAGTCTTTATTTCTATCTACGTTTAATATAGTAAATATAACTGCAAACAGAGACAGGAAGAAAACTTGTGTTCCTTGTAAGTTGTATATAGTTGCATGGCTACTTCCTGTTTCTGCCATACTGACCTTTGCCATCTTGTTTTGGGGAGCGGGGCGCTCCAGCTGTGTTTTCCGTCTTATTGAGCAGGAACGGAGGCATCATGCGGTGCATCCGGGGAGATGAATCTGGCTTACTTGATGTTGGACTGCAGGGGGACAAATAGTCACAACAGCACAAAGTGAAAGCTTATCATTTACATCTTGTACACTGGTATACTTATCAGTGTTTCCCCTGTTGTTATATTGGAGGGGTTCCCCACCCCTTCAACGACCCCCTCTTCCCCTCAGATGCTCAAGTCAAATTTATTTTCTAAATGACATAGATCACAACAGAAGTCATTTAAGATCACCTTTCCTCTGTAAAACAGGTCTTTACATTGTACTTTATTGAAACAAACAACATGATCTTCTTAACAACACTGTTTTTTCTGCCTGTACGACTTTGTGTTCTCTGTATCACTTGCGGTGACACAAACCCGGACACACAAGTCAGAACACACTCCTTCTAGCAGCAACAGCTGGAAAAGATATTTCAACCACCTGAATAACAAGATAAAATATCTGCATTTTTCAAATGTCCCCAGAGTTGTGATGATAGCAGCACTGACTCTCTTGTGAGTAGCAGCCTTAACTCTCCTACTCCATATCCAACTATAGAAAACAGTCCTCAGGCCCCGCTCCTTACACGCAGTGAAAATCGACATGGCAGTGGCCCAAGATGACAGTCCCAGGAAAACACTACTTACAAAGACCTCTTTTTCTGGTGCAAACTGGGCAACGGCAGGATGTGCAATGCCGCTGGCTAATTACAATAGTTGTTCTTAAAATTAGCTAAACCTGAAAAAAATCTGTTTGTCAACTTTGTCTGCAGAGCAAAAGCTGTTCTCAGATAATTTACCTTTGTTTTCTGTAGTCATTTAGCTTCTTACTGATGAGAGCCTGTCTGGAGAATCCAAGTTCCTGCTGAAAACAAACAAAACTGCTTCATGAATGTGTGATATATTCCCCTTAGTTCAAAACAAAAAAAGAACAGAACATGTGGAAATCTGACAGGTAACAAGTGTGTCCTCTGACCTCGCTGTCCGTCTTGTTGCTCTCTCTGATGACCTTTATCCAGTTCAGCATGTCCTCCCTGTCCTCCGCCTGCAGCAGGTACTCACAGAAGTCCTGGGTGGTCAGCCGCAGGGCGTGCTTTCGCTTGGTCTCGCTGTATGCGATGTCCACCAGGCAGCCCCGGATGTTGATGGGCTGCTCGTCCTCAGCCGCACCTCCAATTGAGGCCCCGCGGAGTACCGCCTCCCTCTTGTCTTTGTAGAGGAACAGCGAATGGGAGCGGAGAACGGAATAGACTCTCTTCCACGGCCGTATTCCACTACCGACTTTCTGTAATTCAGGGATTATATGATATGAGTAACTCCTGCGATGGGTGTTCCCAAAATAATCCAACCCCGCCGCCCACCTTTCCCTTCTCTGTGAGGATTTGTTTGAACTGCAGCCATCCTTCCTGCCGTATGTCGCTGTAAGTGATGTTTCCCAGCTCTGAGGTGGAGTGACGTTTGGAGCGAACCTCCTCGGCTGTCCCAATGGTGTCCAGCGACTGAAACGTAGACAGGAAGATTGAGATTTTATGCTAAAAGCACTTTACAACTTTCTGTTTAATCTCTCTAAATGCAACGTTTAAAGCCGAATGAAATACTATATATCTGTCACACATGCAAGGCAGAGCTAAGATGAACTAAAATCCACATGTGGGCATTTTAATACACTGATTTTCTTGCAGCAGCATTAGTTTAATAGTAGCATTCTGTGTCTACAGTTAAAAAAAAAGAGTGATTTTAATGTGAAAGGAAAGATTTAAAAGGAAATTTTCCCATTAAAAGAGCTAGTAGAAATCACACAGATCTCTTGCAGCTGCAAAATAATATATGCAACTGTGCAGAACTCACCCCATCTCCGAAGAAACTCTTAACTCTTTTTGGTTGCCTTCTGTAAAGCCAACAAAAACAAAAAAACAGATGTAAAAAATCTGCATGTGTGTGTTGAGTTGTCCCTTTTCTTCCCATCTCCCTGTACTTACAAGGAACGTTCCTCCCTGAATGTGTTGAGCCCTTCATCGCATGACTTGGAGCGCTCCGTGGTGATGGCTAGGAGATAGGAGGAACGGCGACTGGATTTAATACAGCCTGCTTGGCACAAGGGTGAATCGGTGGAAATATGGAGATGAAGAAAGGAGAATTAAGAGACAGAGAGAGAGATAGACAGAATGTTGATGCAATGCCAATCACCCGAAAAGACGGCGTTGGATTAGGTGGTGGGGATAGTGAGGGAGGAGGTCGAGGGTTTAAACTGGGAGTGACGTGGAGGAGATTGACGGTAGGGACGTGAACTAGAACAGTGGGTTAGATTTATCATTCCATGGACTTCTTCTACACCACTGGCATGCGCGTGTATCCTCTGTCAACACAAACTAGCATGCATTTGTGAAATTTAGCTAAATAAGAGCATCATGCACCAATGGGTTGGTCTATATCCAACAGCTAAATTTGTGGGTCAGCATGCAGAGCTGAAATATTACCATCAAAACACAAATTCCACATGCAAATATTTTCTAGCACTGCTCAAAATTTCTTCTTGTCAAGGACGTTTCATCTCATATTAAGTCCTGAACATGAAATTCCACACTATTTGAAGTAATTAATACTGTAATTTTAACTTTGAATTAATAACTGATTAACAGGTAATCACATTTTTTATTGTTGATAATTAATAATTAATTTATTGATAATTAACAGTCAGTTAAACAATAATCAACACTTAAATAACTACTAAAAATGCTAATTACAGCTAATTAACTAATAATTATGAGGTTAACTGCCTAACTGCCAAGTATGCTTACTTGCTCTTAAATTATAAGGGTAAATACTAGGAAAAATGCTTGAGAAGAAAAATTAAGAACAGTGAAGAAAGCAATGAGAGACAAAAAAATCTTTGAATTGAACATTTTAAAATCTCCTGCATGCTTTGATAATCCATCACTGACATCAACAGCCACAACTAGAGATCTAATTTCCTGCTGCATGCTTTGACGAAGACTAGAGTGATAAGGCGGACGAGGAGGGGGGCCACTCACTGCAGTCGTGTGAGAAGAGCCTAGTAGGGGGGAAGGTGAAGGTGGGGGAGGCGGGGCTGGTGCCCGCAGGGGGCGCTGAACTCATGCCGCTGGACACAACAGAAGAGGCCGGCACGTGGCGGGCACGCAAATCAGCACCGGGGCTGGTTGGCTCGTCTGTGGGAGGGAGGAGGTTGGGGAGGGATGGGGGGGAGGTAAAGATGTAGGTTTAAAAGACAGGTCGGAGAAGGATAAAGGGACAGGATTAGGTGTTAAAGAAAAGAGTCAGAAAGGAAGAGAGGAAATAAGGAAATGCAGGGGTTTAGATTGGGAAAGGTAAGGATAGGAAAGGTTTTAAGAGGACGACGAGTAGCCAAATAGTCAGATACTGAACAAGAAAATGTATTTCTTTCAGCAAAATCAACAGCAACATGTGTGAAAGCAAAAATTTTCTGGATCTCTGTACATCAGACACAGCTATAGAACTGGTAACTGAAGCTGTTGGCAAATTAAAACTGCCTCATCCTGTGTTTAAACACAGTGTTTAAAACACAGTGTTTAAACATACCTTTTACCTGAATAAAGTGAGAAAAACTCCCATACAGATTTAGTAATATACTTTAAAATGTAAGACATAAAACAGTACCTGTGTCGTCTGTTGCCATAGGAAGGGCTACTCAGAAGCTAGCAAAGGCAGGTGACAAGGATCTAATGGCTGCAGGTTTCAGTTCTTTATAAACGTCTACAGCATTGTGGGATACTACACCATACAGCCAAACAAGGTTAAAGGTAAGGAAGTGCAATTTTTGAGGGTAAATAAATATAAATATTTACTTTTTTTTATCTAATGGAGGAAGTTTCTTTGCTCACCAAATCAAATGTATAAATCATGTCAAAGGGGTTCAAATGTTTCAGAGTCTGAGCTCACTTAGAGGGATATGAAACCCTAACACACACATGCAAACACACGCATACCCTTACACTTCCTTACAGCTAGAAAGAATGGGATCCTAGCCTGATATCTGCATGAAGCCAGCAGAGGTTGATATAAAGCTGTGCATAGTGGAAACAGCAGAGGGCAGCACCACCACAGAGAGACAGTTGACCCGCAAACTATACAAGCCTCTCACTTGAATTACTTTTGTGTAATTTCATGGCTTTTCAACTATTCCATTTCACAACTTAAAGACCTACAGTAATTATAATTACTCCCTTTTGCTTATTGTTGCTTTGTCTATAATGCATTCCTTCTTGAGCATAGTGAGAGCACATGGGATGGAAAACATTCCCAGTCAGAAATGAGGAATCTGCCTGTTTATGACACAATCCAGAAATAGTCAGTCAGTGGGTTTAACGAAGCCGCTCATTAGAAGGCCGACCACAGAAACACAGCGACAGTCCGGCAGAGGGAAGCAAAATCCTGTCCCACAGCATGTTTTATCTCCACAGTACATCCCACAACAAGTGTGGCGTGGAATAATAAGAGATCGGGAGAGAAAGGAAAAGGGGGATGAGAATCAATGCTGATTTAATAAAGAATTAATTTATTCTGATAAAGAAACAAAAAACCTCACTACTAATAAAAATAATAAACGGCTAAGTTTACTAACCCTGTTACATTTATTATTAAGAAACAGCTGAACAATGAAGCTGGACTGTGTGCAGACATTTAGTTTCAAAGCTCGTAAATGCAGTTTTTGGCCACATTTCACTTGAAAATACGAGAAACAAGTTTCATTTTTGAATAAAATGATAAAGTAGTCTAAAATTATCAAACATAATTGCTTAAATCAGATTTCACTTTGTTTTTCAACTTACTAGGTTTAACCTGGAGAACCAAAATATCTTGAAAGACTACTAAGAATACTTAATGATGACGTTCTTTTTTATAGATAGATTTTATAGAATTTTCTTTAAAGCTAAAACTCATTTATTTTAAATTATCTGTTGCTAAACAGAACAAGCTTTGAATGGTTTGGATAGGACTTAAACTCATGAAGTTATGAATCCTTAAACCCTTATGAAATGATCCAGAAGACAGCAGGGTCATCCATGGGTGAATATTTGTGATCATAAGTCCTCAGCAGAAAGGCACAGAAAGCTGAAACTTGCTTTGTTGTAAAAGTCTTCTACTTTACACAAAAGTGGTTATTTTGGTTCTCCTCCTTGGCTTCCAAGTTAAATTCAATTTAACTAGTTTGCTCTTTTCTTTACATGACTGCCATCAGCTTTAGATATAAGACAAAAACCATGATGTAGGATAAGAACTTTTAGAATCTGACACATGTACATACAGGGGTTTGGACAATGAAACTGAAACACCTGGTTTTAGACCACAATAATTTATTAGTATGGTGTAGGTGCCTCCTGTTTTGCGGCCAATACAGCGTCAGTTCGTCTTGGGAATGACAATATACAATGTCCTGCATCAGTGTTTTTTCAGAGGGATTATTTTAAGCCATTCTTCTTGCAGGATAGTTGGCCAGGTCACTACTGGATACTGGTGGAGGAAAAACGTTTCCTGACCTCGCTCCTCCAAAACATCCCCCAAAGTGGCTCAATAATATTCCAGATCTGGTGACTGTGGCAGGCCATGAGAGATGTTCAACTTCACTTTCATGTTCATCATAAACCATTATTCTTTTCAACCAGTCTTGCTGTGGGTGTTATGTTGGTGCATTGTCATCCTGACACCACGGCACCGCCCTTCAGGGATACAATGTTTTGGACCAACATTGGCATTGCACATGGTCCTCAAGAATGTTTCGGTAGTCCTTGCGAGTGACCGCTCATCTAGCATACAAGTATTAGGCCAAGGGAATGCCCATGATATGCCCAGCCCCAACCATCACTGATCCACCCCCATTGCTTCACTCTGGGCATAGACAACAGTCTGGGTTGGACCGCTTCTTTGGGGCTTCTCCACACCGTACTCTCCCCAGATGTGGAGAAAAACAGTAAAGGGTGGGACTCATCAGAGAACAATACATGTTTTTTCACATTGTCCACAAACCCCAAGATTTGCGCTCCCTTGCCACCATTGAAACCGACGTTTGGCATTGGCATGAGTGACGTTTGGCTATAGCAGCCCGGCCGTGTGTATATTAACCCTGTGGGAGCTTCCCGACAGTCAGTTCTGGTGGAAACGAGGAGAGTTGAGGTGCACGATTTAATTCTGCCGTGGATTTGTGGTCAGACCCATGGTTGTTGTCTTTATGTTTGTTTGGCGAGTTTAAGTTACCTGTTTTTGGATGTGGTTTCGCCTTTTTGGTGGTATGCTGACATTATCCTGGATACTGTGGCTTCTTGATAAAATCACAAAAGACTTGCTGTCTTGGTCACAGAATTGCGCCACAAATCTGTAACCAAGACTGTTTGTCCTCGTTTTTTGAACTTCTGGTATGTCACCCATAATGTTTCTGTGTGGCATTTCAATATTTTGAGCAAAACTGTGCTCTTACCCTGCTAATTGAACCTTCCACACCTCTGCTCTTACTTGGTGCAAATGTGCAATCAATGAAGACTGGCTACCAGGCTGGTCCAATTTAGCCATGAACCTCCCACACTAAAAATGACAGTTGTTTTCAGTTTCATTGTCCAACCCCTGTATTAAAAAGGCAGAGAAAGGAGAACTTCTGTATCTCAATGAGATCTTCCTGACTAAAGGAATTCCCATTCCTAACACTAATGAAACATCAGAAAAAAGCAGAAAAAATCTTGATAAAATAATAAAAAAAAAAAAACGTGGACATAAATAGCTTTTTCCCCAAAAATTCATATTCATGCATCAAGAGTTTGTTGCTTCAAAATTCCATCTTAGTCTCATTTGACAAACTCACATGGTTCCAGTTAAAATCCATATAGAGATTAACAAACTATGCACATAAACGTTCATGATTTAAGGACAGAAAATATTTTTTTCCTGTTGTGCTATAAAACATAGTTAGCATGAAGATAGCATCTACTGGTTGCTGTGGAGACTTGTGAGGCCAAGATGCCACTCTTTGCTGCAAGTCTCCAATAGTTAAAATCTTCCTGACAGTGCATAAAGGGACACAACTGGTGTCCTTATCCAGCTTCGTAGTATGGCTAAGAGAAATATGCCTCTGTGTCACGTCATGTTAATACCCCATGGAAACAAAAAATTGATGGATTGCCAGTGAAGAAATAGGAATCTAAAAGTATAAATAAATAAAAAATGCTTTACCTTTTAGAGTTTGTTAAGGGGACCAATAGTTTCAGAACATGTTTTTTCCTCACTCATTGAAAGTACTCAAATTAACATGCTTTAAAAAGTTTTCCATGGTGACATTATGCTACTGGAAGAAAAATGGATTTATTTTAAAGATTTTTTAAGATCATGCTAATAATGATGGAGGCGGCCGTAAATAGTCCAGTGCAACTACACAATGTCTTTTCTTGGTTTGTTGCGTCTTTAGTCATATTCAAGCCCCCCCTTCATTTACTAGGGCAGCACAAAGGCAGCATTGAAGGCAGGATATAAGTGGAAGTGCCTCTGTACCGTTCCCCACCAAGAAGAGTGACACAAACCATACAGCAAAGATCAAGATAAATGACTTATGTGCAATATAACCTTGTCTCAAAACACGTATAAAAACATTTCATCAAAGTTCTAGTATTTGATAGAAAATGTCATGAAACCATTATATGGGCCTCGGGCACAGCCAGCCTTTTTGCTCACTATCTTTTCAGACAACAAGAAAAACCAGCAGCGTATGAAAAAAGCAAGATCCCAAACAGTCTCAGATTATATCGGCATCCATGACAGCGAGATCGGGAGATAAAGACAGAAAGAAAGAAAAGAAAATGTCTCATCTTACAGGAGAAACTACCCTAGTTTCAGTTTAGGGCTAATAAAACGAGTCCCGGCTTGCAGCTCTTGCTGCTCGGTCTCATTTAAGTCAGGTGAAGCTGTGTGGCAAGAATGTGGTCACATGCTCAATGGATTCCCTCAAGATACTGACCCACTGAGGCAGAGCGCAGCCTGGCACAAATACCAACGATCATCACAACATGTAATCACTTGATTTCAATCTGTTCAGGGTAAGCAGCACCTGTTTAACTCACACTCTGGTGTAAGGGAGAGAGGCAACTGCCACAAATTAATTTGCCTGGTTTTGACTTAATGGCTGCCGTTCGTGCCAAGCGATAGAAACCAACCTGAAGCCTGGACGGCACCTTTACTCTCAGCCCTTGCTGAGGAAAATGTAAGTTTGGGCATGATAGCAACATATGTAGGCTTCAGCTGCAGCATACAACAAAGCAAGATCAGGAAAACCTATACTGATTCAGGCTGGAAAACAGCGGGGGTCTAACAAACACAAACAAACAAAAATACAGAATGGCAGCCTCTAAGTGAGAGAATGGACACAAAAACAATAAATACTGACATCAAAAAAGAAGAAAGTGCAGCTATGAGCTTACCTATGAATGGGATAGAGGCCAGAGAGTCATCCTCTAAAGAAAGGGGGGCAAGGTTGCCATTTGCTTTGCGAGGGGCTAACTCTTCAACAGACCCAGGGTGAGCATTTGTGTCTTTGGGATCAGGAGTAAACAAAACGGGTTCTAGTTCATCCATGGTTATGCCATAGTGGGGATGTCTGTTGACGTTCCTCCGCCCAGTCGGGGGTTTCTGCCTCAGCACGACCTCCTGTGTTTGCGCTACCATCTCTGCCGGTTCCTCCACTGCCCCTCGTTCCCTTTCATGGTTTGTTGGCCTGTACACCCTGTCTTGGGATTCTGGGGGGGGAAACGGGGTGACCCCCCATTTTGGGGGGCCAAAAAAAGCAAAAAAACAGGGTTTTTGCGGGAGGGTTTTCCCCTTTTGGGGGGAAAAATTTTTTTTGGGGGGGGGAACGGGGGGTTTTCCCCAAAAAAAAAGGGGGCCCAGAGAAAAGGCCCGGGCCCCCCAAAAGGGAAATGGGGTTTTTGGGCTGCGGGGGATGGGGGGCCCGTCTTCCCGGAAAAAAAAGGGGGCAAAACTGGGGGGAAAAAACCCCCAACCCTTTGCGCCCCGGCCATGCCCCTTTTTCCCGGGGGGGAAAAAACCCCCGCCGTTTCGGGTAGGGGGGGGGCCGTTGATGGGGGGCGGGAGAGGGGGGTTTCTGGTTTTTGGGTTTTGGGGGGTGGGGGGTTTTTGGGGAACTGGGGGGGGTTTTCCAAAAAGCCACGGGGTTTTTGGTGCTACGATGGGGGGGTTGGGCCCCTTGTTCTTGGGTAGGGGGCCCCCCCCTGGGGGGGGGGTTTGGGAAAACCCCCCTGGGGGGGGGCCCACGGCGGGCCTTTCGGGAACCGGGTTTGAGCCCCCACCCCGGGCTGATTTTTCCGACCCCAAACTCCCCGGGGGAAAAGGAAACCAGGGGCAAATTTTTTACGGGGCCCAAACCCAAGTTTTTTTCAGGGGCGTGTTCGAGTAAAAATCAAGGGGGCCCCCTATGGGTGCCCCCTGCCTCCCGGGTCTCCGGGGAAAAACCCAAATAGGGCTCACCCTAAAGGTTTTCCCCTTTTTTCCCGGGAACTGTTTGTGTAAAAAAAAAAACGGCGTTTTTTTTCCCCGGGTGAGGCCCCTGGGGGGGGGGCCCCAGCCACCCCCCCTGCTTTTGGGGCCTTTTCCTTTGTATTTCGCAAACCCCCCCCTTTTTTTTGAGGGGGTTAAGCTGCGGGGGGGGGGGTTTTTTGGGCTTTTTGTTTGCTTTTCCCTGATTTGCCCCCGGTGGGCGGGTGTAGAAAACCAGTTCGGGGAGGGGGGCCCTGCGGGAAAAGGGGGTTTTCCTTTTTCCCGCCCTTGGGGGGGGAACGGGGGGGCATGGGGGGGGGATGGTTTTCCCCTAAAAGCTGGCCCTTTGCGTGGTTTGGGTTTTGGGAAAAACCCCGGCCCCCACCCCTGGGGGTTTGGGAGGGGGGTTTGGGAAAAGGGGGCCCTAAAAAAAACGGGAAAAAACCCCCCCAAGTTTGGGGGAAAAGGAGGGAAGGGGAGTAGGAGGGGCCCCCGGGTTTTCTGCCCCCTGGGGGCTTTTGGCTGGCCCAAATTAACCTTTATTTTGGGTCCTTTCCTCCTTTTGCGGCGGCGGATACTCCCTTTTGACCCCTTAAACCGGGCCCCCAAACCTCCCCTTTTTCCCCCCTTTTCCTCCCAAAGCTGGGGGGGGCTGGAAACCCCAAACCGGGAAATTTTTAAAATCAAAGGGGGCCGACAAAGGGGGTTTTAAAAGACCCGGGGCCAGAAACCCTTCCTTTTTATCCAGCTGGTTTGGGGGCCCCATGGGGGAGAAAAAGGGGGGGGCCCCCCAGGTTTTGGGGGGCAGTCCGGGGTTACGTGGGAAAAAAAAACAGGGGGAGGGGGGTGGGCGGGAGGTTTTTTTAAAGCCCCCCCGAAAAAGGGTTTCTTCCCCGGTCAAGAAAAGCTTTTTTGGGAAAATTTGGGGCCGGGCCGGGAAAGAAAAAAAAAAAAAAAAAAAGGGGGGGCCCCAAAAGTGGATAAAAAAAAATTTGGTTTTGTTTAAAAAAATTTAAAAAACCCTTTAAAACCCCTCAAAAAGGTCTTTAAGGGGGAAAAAAAAAAAAAAACTTTTTTAAATAAAAAAAAATCCCCTTTAAAAAAAACACGTTGTTTTTAAAGAAAAACCTTAAAATGCTTAAAAGGGGAGGGGGAAAAAAACTTTTCAACTTTTTTTTCACCAAAAAGCTCCTTTCGGGGCTCTAAAATCCCCAAAAAACAGGGTTCCCCTAAAAAAAAATTGGCCACCCAAACCCCCCAGGGGGGAAAAAAGGAAAGGGAAAAAAAAAAATTTTCTTTCCCAAGCAGCCCTGTTTTCCCCCAACTGACAGTACAGGGCGGGTTTTTCCTTCTGCTTTGTTTTAAAAAAACAGTAAAAAACAAGCTTTTTTTTGCCCCAAAAAAAAAAACGGGGAACTTTTTTTATTGTTTTAAAGGGCCAAAAAAAAAAAGGAAATTTTCTTTTTTTTTCTTTTTTTTGGGGGGCCCCAGAAACCCCCAAAAAAAAAATTTATTTTTTAAAAACCCAAAAATTTAAAAACATGATCGGGGAAAATTTTTAAACCAGGGGGGTCCAAAGGCCCTTCCACATCCCCCCAAAAAATTTCGGGGCCCAAACTCCCACGGGGAAAAAACCCAACCCCGGGAAAAGCCCAAAAACAAAAACTCCCCGGCTCCCAAAAAAAAAATGGTGTTCCCATTTTATTTTCCCCAAATTTCCTAATTAAAAAAAATTTCCTTTTTTAGCTTTTTTTTTTTCTTTACGTTTTCCCTTTTTCCGGGGGGGGGAACCCGGCCTTGTTTTTCCCCCTTCAAAAAAAAAATTTCCTTTTTTCCCAAACTCCTTTTTTTTCCCAAAACCCTTTTGTTCCCGGAATTTCCAATTTTAAAAACCCCTGTGGGAGTGGCGGAAGGGGGGCCCGCGGGCTGGGGGGGAATTTCAGGGGGAAAGGGAAAATTGCAGGGGGTAAAAAGGCATTTAAGAGGGGAGGGGGGGGGACAGGGGGGGGAAGGGGGGGTTTTTAAAAAAATGTAAAAAGAGGCAAATTTTTTTTTTAAATAAAAAAAAATTCAAAATTTTTTGGCCCCTTTTTGTTTGGGGAAAAAAAAATTGGAAATTTTTTTTTTGAGAGGGTTTGGGGTTTTCCAAATGGGGAAAAGGGTTTGGGGTTAAAAATTTTTGTTCCGGGCCCAGTGGGGGGGGAAAAAAACGCCCAAATTGAAAGGGTTCAAATCTTTCCCCAAAACGGGGGGAAAAAAAGGAGAAAACCTGGGGGGAACCCAAAACAAAAATGTTTTGGGCTTTTATAGGGGGGCGTGTTTTTAAAATTAAGGGGGCAAAAAAAGCTGTTTTTTTTTCAAAAACCCGGGGGGAACAGTTGAAATCAAGAAAAAAATTTTAAGGGGAAGGGGGGGTTCTTTAAAAAAAAAAAAAAAAAAACAAGAAAAAGGCCTTGTGAGCCCCTCTCCCCCATTTTTTTTAGCCAGAAAAACCCCGATGAGGTGTTTTTTAAAAAGATAACCCAACAAAAAAAAACCCCCAAAAAACGGGCCCTCTCCCAAGGGGGCCCAAAAAAATGGGAAACCCGGGGGGAAAAGGGTTAACATTGGGGGCCTTTTTTCTTTTTTTGGGTTTGGTTATAAAATCCAAAAACCCCCCCCCGGGTTAGGGGGAAATTTCGGGGGAAAAAAAGAGGGGCCCTAAAAAGTTTTTTTTCTTTCAGTTTCATCTTTTCCTGAAAGGGGTTTCAACATTGAAAAAAAGGGAAAATTTTCGGGGGCAGAGGGGGCCCCCGGGGTTTTTTTTCCCCAAAAATTTGCCCAGGGGAAAATTTTTAAAAAGGGGCCCCAAAACCGCCTTTTTATTTGGGAAAAAAAATTTTTTCCCTGGGCTTTTTTGGAAAAGGGGGAAAAACCTTTTGGGCCCTGCTAAAATTTGCGGGGTAAAGGGGGGCTCGGGGGGGGCCGTTTTGGTATGGCGGGCCCCATTTTCTGCCCAATTTTTCCCCCGGGGCTCCCAAATTGGTGGGCCCCAACTACTTTTCCAAATTGAAAAAGGGGGGGGAAGGAAATGGGGGGGGAAAGGGGCCCGGGGATTGAAAGGGGTTTTAAAAACCATTTTTTTGGGGGGGGGTCCTCGGGGGGGCCCTTGGGTTTAAGCACTAAAAAACAAGGGGCGGGGTCATTTCCCCCTTTTTTCCCCAAAAAAAAGGGTCCATTTTTTTTTGGGTTTTTTCCAACTTCGGGGCCACCGGGGGCCCTCATTTTTAAACCAGGGGGAAAAAACATTTCCCCGGGAAAAAAAAACCCTACTAGTTTTTTTTAAGGGCCAAAAAACCCCCAAAAAAAAACCCCTATTTTTTTATTTTCCAAAAAAAAAAAAAAGTGCCATTTTAAAATAGCATCTAATGATTGTAGGGGGAAATTTGGGGCCCCCCGTGGGGTTTTTCTATTTTTTTGCAGAAATTTTTCCCCCCAAAAAAAACAGTGAAAATCTGTAAAAAACCCCTTTAAACCCCCTTTTCTCCTAACAAAAGGGGGTTTTCCTCGTTTTTACCTTTTTTTGGGGTCCACGGGCCCCGGATTTTAAAAAAATGTTTAAGTTAATTGCTGTGCCCAAGGGGTTTAAGGGGCCCCGGGGTTTTAGGGGGGATTAAGGCTTTTTTTTGGTATTCCCCCAATTTTCCCCTTAAAAAGCATGGGGAAAAAAAAAAAAAAAATTCTCCCCTCA